>CM071933.1:76576441-77071637 GCA_016081115.2 Rehmannia glutinosa | reverse complement strand
GCCAAAAAGCGACTTTGGCTGTCAAAAAGTGGTATTGTATAGTAGATGTCCGTAGAGACAATTTCGTAATGCGTTAATTCCTAAAAGCCCATTAAATTTGTCTGTTTTGTTAATTAACAAACCTGTCCTCAAACGTCCATCAACGTCTTTTCAATTCTAATTAATGCATCACTTTTTTTGCTGATTTTGCATAATTAATTCTCCTAATAAAGCAACCTAAACTTAAAGACAAACTATAAACTCCCAATTCGAAAAAGGACAAATTAGTCAAATCATCAATTTTATCAATTTCGAGCTCAATTAAATTTTAAATGCAAAATAATTTGATTTATTTTATAGTTCTACTTTGATATAAAATTATAAATGTCAATTCGACATGTATGTATTATGTGTATGTTATATTGCCTGCAACCCATGGTATCATGATGACATGAAGATATGAGGGGCATGTCATTGTCAAATATGCCCAAGTTTTGGTGTAGGCATATGGCATCTTATCTATTTTTAGGGACTAACAAGTACTTGGACTTAATTGGGGACTTTTCCTTTTGCATTCAAAATCCAGGCACTTTTAAAGTTTGCTGCATGCCATTTTGCCAATGACCGATATATGATTTTATGTGAGATGTTTTAATGTTTTTGCTACAAAGCATAAAATACATATAAGTTGGATCGTCGTCTGCATGGTATCTTCGTTGAGCCGCCTCATCACGAATTTTTGTTTTTTCAAATATAACGATATATTTTTATTCCAGTTTTTTTAAATACAGTATAATGATCACATGCGTGTTAAAATAAACTTTGGTCATAGGAAAAAAATGAAGAATATTAGAAAGAGAGAAAATACTAGAGTGAAACGACAAAAGAGTGAGTGAAAAAGGTTTTTCCATTTTATTTTCTTTTTATTTTGTTTTATTTATTTTATTTTTGGGTTTTAGGATTTTTAGTCTTTTAAATTTTTGGGGATTTTGTTTTTGGTTTTAGTCTTTTTTAAATTGGTTGGAAAATATATTATTAAATTTATTTTTAAATTTAGAGACGAGCGTGCACTTGCTCTTTCATCGTGAAGTTTTGTTTTTCAAATGATATATTTTATTCAGTTTTTAAATACAGTATAATGCGTGTTAAAATAAATGTTGGAAAAAAATAAGAATATTTTCAAAGAAGAGAGAAAATACAATGAAACGACAAAAGACCCTACTCCAGATTTTTATTTGTTTATTTATTTATTTCACAATAAGTTAAAATTAATGTGGAGTAATAATATTTTTAAATTGGTTCAGATGAGCGTGCAATAAAAATTGGCATTTAAAGTTTTTTTACAATGTTGGATTTTTCAATTCAATAAAGACCCTACTCCAGATTTTTATTTGCCATGATATTTTATCTGTTAATTGGATAATGAAATTAATTTGCAATAATAAATTATTTTATATTATTATCACTTATTTTAAACTTTTGGATAATTTTTTTAATATTAGATCTTATTAGCTACTAGCTAGAAAGGTTAGAACTTGGACATTAATTTATAGTTGAGGGTTGTCTCAGTAAATCTGTCAATTTAATGTTATTTGAGTAGGGTGAAAATCGGACTAAATTACTCGATCTCAATCGAGATTGATCGTTAAAAACTCGTTTGAGATCGGTTTAGTGCATGTTAATGGACCAAACTTGAATACATCTTTTAAGTTCGACAAAATATAAACATTTGTTTGAGCTCGACTCAATCAACAAAAAAAAAAACTGAGCTGAAATTGTGTTTAATTCGATTAAAGCTCATTTAAACTCAATTCAATTACTAATCAAATTAAGTTCAAACAAAATTTCTGAAGCTTGATAAATTTTCAAACAACATTGAAGAAGAGTACCATATTCAGCTTTACTCAGATTCGTTTACACCCTATCTTAAAAACAGATCAAAATTAATGATCAATAATCACAGTTCTTGAGACCGGTTCTTTAATTATCAAATCAATATTGATGCTATTTTGACGAACTATTGGTTACTTCTGTGTTTACTTGTGGAAAGAAGTTAGAAATTAAATTCTGGAGTGGGGTTGGTTGAAAATGTTGCTAGTTTGCTTTTATAGATGGTCATAAATTGCAGAAATACAATGATGATTTTTACTTTACCCATTTGGATTTCTTTTTATCTGCTGTTAGGGTAGAAAAATTTGGAAGACATGTGAGGTTTGGTGAAATCAGCAATTTCTTAGGTATGGTACTATTGTAGGGTCATCATTGAACCCTATTTATTAATTCATTTTGACCATTGGCTTCTTTAATGGACTCTTTATGTGGTCATAAAGAAAAAAAAGGAAAAATTTGTGGTGAGAATTGCTATTTTTTGTAGCTATGTTTTACTTGTGTTCGTAGTTATTTTTAATAGGTAAATGACCCAAGATTAATGTGTGGTGATTGAGTCTTAATTAGATGAATCTTAACTCGTTGAGTCATATTTTTCGATTCACCTCCCGCGATGGTTTAGGGCGGGGCGGTGAACCGCCCACAAGTGGAATGAGATTCATCTTTTTGCAATAGAAAAATTTGGTGAAATTGCATGGGTAGAAGGGTCATTTCAAGTGTGCATGTTATATTTTTGGCCCAACGTGTATCCTTTTTAGTGCTTATAGACCCAAAACTAAAACACTTATTACAAATTTTAGAGGACAGTCAATAATCCACATCAAGTTCCATATATATTTAAACTTGAATATATTTGGGCTCGTTTGAGCAAATTGTTAGCCCATTAAAATATTTTTATATGACCGTAATTCATGTTTGGAATTGGGCTCTGGCCCATGATAGCTGTTCGGGCTCATGATAAAATTCGGTTCCAATTGATAGAATATCACAATTAGGGCCCAATGCTTGTCGAAGCAAAGTGGCCACGGCCCAACAAAAACTCTGGCAAATCAGCCCGAACTCAAGTCCAATTTTGCATTCCACAGACGCAGTTATCAGCAGGAGAAAAATCGTAAAAATGGCGGATCCGAAAGCGAGCCGATAAGACGAGCATCCGAAGAAATTTCGAGAGAGTTTAAAACCTAGTCGATTCGCAGGATTTGGAGACTCTCAAGCAATCACAAAACCTCATGTATGTATTTATATATTAATAATGTTTATACACCGATCGTATTTGTATTTTTTTCCGTAAATTAATCTGTCTATTACTTCTAACTGCCAAAATTAGTAATTTTAAAGAAATGCTATGCAGATTGGGGAGGTTGCAGGACAGTAATGCTGTATTATCCCATTTCAATGAGTATTCAGAGAATTGCTTTGCAGAAGTGTCTGCTGATTTTTCTAAGAACACGCGTCTCTTGCGGTCCATGAAATCCGACCTCGATTACATCTTTCAGAAGCTCAGGTCTGCAAATTTTATCCGTTTTCCATTTTTTTAGCTCTCCCTGCAATATAAGTAGGATGTGTAAAGGTTGTTGAACTGATCGTATTTTAGTTGATTTATTGTTTTTACTTGATTATTAAAATTCGTAAAATCGTAAAATTTATATAGAGTAAGCTTGAATCTGGATGTATACAGCAACTGATTCTGTGGAATGGGATGAGAATTTTTAGTGTTCCAATTATTTCTTGTAGGTTTAAATATTTTATGGTTACCATTTATGATGCCTTCTTTAACATACTGTAATTCCAGTGTTGGCATATGGTAGAATACAGGAAGAGAAACCTAATATCAGTTGATTTTGGTGGATCTCATGAAATGTTGAATAACTTAATCACAGGTCTCTTTGTTTGTTGAGATCTCTTTAATTGATCTAAATGACTATATGCATGTCTTCTACAATTTGATATGACGAAAATGTTAACCAAAACCGTATATAAATGAAATGAGTTAGTAATGAACCTTTGTCGAATTTTAAATATATTGGATTATCAAAATTTACCCTAATTCAAAACTCCAAATTTGGTTTTGTAAAATACATCATGAGTTGGAACTTGGAATGTCCTATATTATGATGGAAATATTCCTAAAATCTTTTCTTCACCTGCATTTTCATGTCACTGTGGGCAGCCGAATGTGCTGATTATTAAAAAAAATTGCACTAGAAAAAAAAATTATTATTTTTTAATTATAATTTATATGATTTTCTTATCCGGCCCACCCCATTTTCGTGTATCGGCCCACCCCAAATTTATTCCTGGCTCCGCCCTTGGTGCTGATCTTCGGTGTTTTCAGTTCTGTGGTTTCAGCTGGTCATCATTTTAGAAGAAAAAATTGTGAATTTTCTTGGTGAACAAAAACAAGAAAAAAGCAGCATAACGTGTGCCTTAGAATTGTTATTGAAGAAACTTTCTAAAGGTTGAAGTGAAATGTATCAATTAGTGATTTTTGGCCTTCCTGCAGAAATCTCATTTTTTTCCTGTTGTAACCTGTTATGACATTTATCATTTCGGTAATACATGCTTTGAGATTTCGAAAAGCTAGCATGTCATTTAGATTTTGGATTTGATTTGCAGGAGCCTGAAGGGAAAGATCGTGGCGACCTATCCAGATGCTTTTCCGGATAATTCAACAATCGAGGCTCTTGATCAAAGACCAGACCTCGAGTTGCCTAGGTGATTATTGCACTGCTCTTTACTTTAAAAAAAAAAAAAATGTCTCTCTTCTCTTGTAAAATAGCATGGCTCTTCTGTGTTTCAACATTGTCCAAACTACTTCTTTAAGATGGTTGTAGCTATGCGAATCGGGGGGATCTAAATGATCTCATGATCACAGCAGGGGATTGAATAATTGTGAAGCTCATCATAATACTTTCATATTGTCGACGAATGAATCAATATTTGGACACTGTAAATTGAAAACATCCATTTTCTTGGTGATTGATGAAGAAAGCAATATGACCTGTGTGTTTCTCTGTCTTGAATCTGGTCAGCTTATCATTTTTTTAGGGATAATTACAAAAACACCCCTAAGGGTTGGGTTAATTATAAAAAAAAACAGAGATGTTTCAAAATTACAAAAAAAACCTTCATGTTTCATTTTGTCTTAAATTTATGGGGGTAACTGACTAACTGTGATATTTTTGCAAATATCATGGGGTTTTGAAATATTTTTGAAAATCCCCGGAAAAAATTTAAGACGGAATCAAACCTCAAGGGATTTTTTTTTTGTAATTTTCAAAGAACTATGGGTTTTTTGTAATTAGCTCAAACCTCAGGGGTGGTTTTGTAATTATACTTTTTCTTAAAAAAGACTTTAAATTTGAAATTATTGGTGAAATAAGATTGTGTTACCTTTTTTTTTTGAGGGAGATTGTGTTACCTTTTTATCAGTAGTGTAATTACCAATTTTCTTGACCAATAATTTCCTGTATGACTGGATTGTCTAATCTGTAGAGTGGGTGTATATAAGTTAGAAATCATGACTTGCTCCTAGCCATATTAGTGCTGGATTTGATCCAAACTTCTCATTTAGGAAAATAATTCAACTTAAGCTCTTCAAGTCCAGTCTAGCAGTGTATGCTGAGTGGAAGTATATGATTATCAAAGTGTATCAAGTAATAACATAGTATGATATGAAAATGTACTATTATATGGTTTCTAATTATATTATGCATTTTGGGATGTGCTTTGGTTGGATAATGAAGGGTATAATGACCCGCGGTTCGATCTTTTTTTATTAATGTCCCCTCACCAAATTCCCCTCTTAACTAAAAATTTATATTATGCATTTGCACCATAAACTGTATAACCTCGATAATTTAATACCTTATTAATTGATAACCTCGTTTAAATAATACTTTTGGTCGGTCCCGACTTAGGGATAACAAGCAAAAATAATAATTCGCTAAGTTTATATCATGCTAAATTAATAATTATTGGCAGTCCCAAGTTTATTAATTTATTGGAAAAAGTTTGAGGATTGATCCCAATAAAGATAATCCACTTGCGGATGTCCTATATATAATTGAAATTTCAACCTAAACCCATAAAATAACCATATTTTTGTGTATGTAGTATCCGTCTTTTAACTCAAATCCAGGCGGTATACAAGACCACCTCTTAATTATAGAGGTTTAATTGTACCATCACTCAGTTTGGGATTCAGGTTTGCAGGGGAAAATACATAAAATCAGTAGTATTGTCGTATTGAATAAATAGCTTGGGCTTTTTTATAATATCCCATGATTCAGTTGGGCCGGTGCAACAATCCACCACATAATGGATCGATCATTGGCAATCATGGCCCAAGAGGCCTTATTATACAATCACATGATGGGTTGGATCCATAGTTATTGTCAGTTTATAATTATTTGATATAAAATTGCCGGAAAAGTAGTGATAATAAATAAATCTAGGCAGCACCAACATTATTTAGTTAATAAATGCATTTAATAATCCAATACGATCATTCTATCCATGTTAAAATTTAATCATATAGATATATATACAAAAATATATATAATTTATTCTATTGCTCATTTTTTAGTATTTTTTGGTGTTTACGTGAGTTATCACATTTCATATTGAAAGACGCATAAAATATTTTATTTTTTGTTTATGTTCGAGTTCCTGGGAGTTGGAAATAGAATTTGAGAATTTATTGGTTTTCGTGTCAGAAATTCGGATTGTGTTTGGATGAATGAATTAAAATGTGTTTTATGTAGGGTTGGAAATAAATTGTGTTTGGTTTAAGTAGTTTTGAATAAATATTATTTATTATATAATAATTGAAAAGTTCAGTAGTGGTGGGTCCACTTCAATATTTTCATTGGAATATATAATATTATATTTGTAAGATTATAGTTGGTGGGTCCATATTAGATAGTTATAATTTAAAAATAATAATATTTTAAGTAGATAAAGTTGATAATGATGGGTAATTTATATATAATTGGTTAAAATATGAAGAAATAGTGATTGATAAGTAATGATGAGTGATCTAGGGTTTAGTGTTAGGTTCAGAATATAAATTATAGGTTTAAGATGTTGTTTTGTTGAAAAATAAAAATGAAAATAATGATTTACATTGGAAATTAGTAAACAAACACGATTCCACTTTTATGTATAAAAACCCAGAAAGTGCCATTGGAAACATTTCGATTGGTTTTTTATATTTGAAACATTGTTTTTCTAATTATACTTAATACGTATGTATTTTTAATAATATAAAAATATATAATTTATATATATATATATATATATATATATATATTATACATGTATCATTAAAATTCGAAAATATATTGTATTTTCGTACCGTATCTTATCTTATTCGTGTCGCCTATTTGTATCATCATAGAGTAAATCTCATTTTCCATTTTTTTATGGGCCCAAAAATATAAAATGAGCTGAAACTCCAAACCCTAAAGAGAACCTAAACAACCACCCCGCCGCCCACACAACCCTAAAATTTCAACGATGCCTTTTAAATCTGCTTTCAAATAGCCAGCCCTAATTCACATTTTTCACATCATCATCATCCCCTTCCCCCCTCCTCTCCCCTACGGCGCCGATCGCCGCCGCGTCGAGTATTATGAATGATTTCTTATTGTTTTTGTTATTTATACTGAATGAAATGAAAACTTACCGATGAGGAAGAATTCCCAAAGTATAGGAAGTGCCGTATGACACTTTAAAACGCAGCTTTTTGCTGCCGTTCCGCCGTTCCCATCCACCGGTGCCAGTTCGTTTTGTCTCTGTGACAAAGACTGTTCATCGGTCGGGACTGCGTGATTTGCGGCAGCAGCTGTGTGTGTGATTTGGAACGGGTCTCTGAGGTTACGATCTTTACGATAAGTGTAATTGTTTCTTTAGTTTTGATTTTTTATTTGAATTTATCACCCCGTTGATGGTTCGATGCCACGTCGCCGGTAGCCGGAGTACTGGTAATGACCGGCGATGTCATGATTGAACCTAAATCGATTCATTTTTTCGCATGTTGATAGGAACCTGTGGATTGATTTTACTCCGTTCATCCACGGAGCCGTTTTCTGCGATTACATTTTCTTCAATCATATTTTGATTTAGATTTCCCAGCTGGTTATGTTTCTTCTTAAGATGATTTGAGGCCAATGAGGATTAATTGTTTATACAAATTGGAATTACCGTCTGAACATAATTTTGATGTGAGATCGACTATCTGAGGCCTCATTTCAATTTACACATTTCATCTTTTTGGGTATAATTTTATGTTTGACAAAATTGTATAAGCAAGATATATGTAATGTCTACTGTCTATATATTGAGGTATATAAGCATGATTCTGCCCGAGATTTTCTTTTCAAGGTTTATGGGATATATACAATGCAGGTATAAGTACTCCTTTATTTGTTTATTTTTTCTTTCAAAAGAAAACTGGTTACTCAAACTATATAACATTAAAACTGCAATCGTTTTTTTATTCGTATTCTAGCAAAGTATTCACATTTTACGCTAAAATTATTGTTTTTATCCTAAAATTATCATTTTTTCACTAAAATTGGAATCCAATGTAATGCACCGTACTCTGAGACAAGAGACCTGCTCTATTGGGTTGGCATTGGTCTGCAAGGTATGCTATTCCCAATTTTGGGTCATTGGCCTCAAAGATGCAGAAATGTAACCCTATTAGAGCATGTACAATAGATATAATATTTAGCAAATTGTTGTGGGTATGTTAGTCTATATCATTATTTAAATAATTCATTATGCCAATATCTCAATGATCAAATATCTTGTTAATGGTCTTGTCCATGCCAACCATGTCTGTGGCACTCAAGTGTGAAGATTCACCTTTGGATCCACACACACACACACCCATTTTGGTGTGTGAGTGATCGAGGTGGATCACTCACTTCATCACTTGGGTGGCTAAGAAAAGACCGTTGTAGTCCAGTCTCCCACGGGGTGGCTAGAAAAAATTTTTGTTGGGTCTATATCACCCATATTTCATACTAAAAAATAATATTTTAGAATAAAATATGCATAGAAATAATTGCAGGCTAAAGTGGGTGGATCCACCCTTCATTTTACATACACCCATGGGTGTGTGTGTGTATGTGTGAATTAAGGGTAGATCCATTGGGTGCTTTGAAAAGTGGTGGCATGGACAAACCGAAAAGACCCTTGTTAATCATATATTTATGGTGGTGCTCATTGCCACTCCAATAATTATATTTTTATTGGAGTAGCAAATGCCCTGCTCTAATTTTGCACACAAACTTGGCTATTGCCCATTATTAGTTTAGAACATTTTGTCCACAAATCAAAATGGATGTATGGTTATGTTAATGGGATATTTAGTAATGAAATCCTTATTTTAGTTCTATAACAATATCTCTACATTCATTGTGGGCAAATATTTTGGGCTAATGATGGGCAGATTTGGTACAAAGTTTTTGTAGTGCATAATGGAATCTTTAAATATGTGGTTGGTAAGATATTTGATGTTGGAGTGTGAAAGTATTGAATGAGTGAGATATTTGATTGATGATGTGGACTAATGGGTCCACAACATTTTGGAAGAAATATTATGTTCATGCTGTAAATGAAATTTTAGACTTCTCCAAAGTTTGACTCTCATTTGATACACTTTATAGGATGTGCTTCCCCTCCAATTGTAAGCACTTTTCTAAAAATCTCATGTTGAGAAGTCTCTAGCCTGAACAAGATGTGATAATCTAATTTGGTTTAAAATATGAACTCAAACAGAAATGTTAAAACTTAGTATATATATATATATATTTCATACTTATATCAATGGGTTCACTATAAGTCATTAACTAATAAAACATATTATATATATATATATTTGATACTTATAATTATATTGTAGTAATTACTATTAGAAATTGTCATTTATAAGTAAATTGTCAATACAAATAATCAATAATTGATACTATAGTATGGGTTCTGTCCGGCCAGTTTGATTTCAATCTGATTTTTATATAGCCTAATTGTATCAACCTGATAATGGCTTCAATCCAATAAGTCCTTGCTCACTATAAACTTGTGTTTTTGTTGGAGAATTGTGTTGTTACTCAAATTGTTACTCATAAAATGTCTTCTTTAGTCCATTTTTGCATTCTTGTCCGTGTTTGTTGTGTTTATGTTTTGAAACTCTCTAAGAAATTTAGTTTGAATTTACACATTCTTATTTATATTTTGATTTGTATTCCATTTTTTTTTTTAAATATCCTTATTATTTTAAATTTTAAAAATGTGAACCAAAACAATTGTTTTATTCCAAAAAAAGCCTGTATATTCTACTTTCAGAATTTGCTAGGCAATAATTCCTTTGAACCTTTTCATTTCCTCATTTTCATAAAATATTAATCTCATGCACTCGTAAAAAATTAGAATGGAAGTTTTTCATTCACAATGTTTCAAGGACTAATTACACTTTGAACCCTCACGGTACGTCTCTATAATTTCAATCAACCCCCTATAAGTTTCAAAATTAATAAAACCACCTCTCCCTTTAATGACTTTTGACATATTAACCATAACCACCCTTCCTATATATGAAGTATTCATAATTCCACTCCCCATGTACATGTTGCTGTTTTGTATTTTCGTATTCTACACAAATATGACAAATATCTGAAGAAAAAAAGTTAAATATTTTCTTTCAATAAAATCCAGAAAATGGAACGTGATATTTAAATTGTTGGACCATTTATACTAAAATTGCAAAAACCTCCCAGAGGTTTGGTCTAATTACAAAAAAAAAAAACTCGAGGTTGACTCTGTTTTACATTTTTCCCTTTCATAAACAAAAAAATATTTCAAAAACTGCCGTGATAGTTATAGAAATATTACAATTACCCCTTAAATTTAAAATTGAAGCAAACTTGAGGGAGCTTTTGTTATTTTTAAACACCTCCGGATATTTTTGTAATTAGTCCAACCTTAGTGGGTTTTATTGTAATTATCCCAAAAAACTATATGCTTTGTGAAATTTGTCTGTATGGTCCCCAAGTACGTACATGCAATTTGACTGTTTTAACTCCTCACCCTCATATCATCACGCGAAAAAGCTTCTCAATCGATTTGAGAATGGACTTGTAGCCATCCTCTGTAATATGGCTCTTATTTTTTCTCTGTAACAGATAAAAAAATAAATAGGTTAATTAATAATGAAGGAGGCTGGCCGCCGTGAGAGAGGCGGTGGGAATAATATGAGTACCGTGAGATCTGCGGTGGAGAAAGAGAGGACAAAGATGAGAGAGAGGCAAAGGAGATCCATCACCACCAACATCACGGCCTCCGCAAGCACGGCGGCTACCGCCTCTCCCCTCGCGCTGACATCAACGAAGTCCTCCGCCACCTCGCCCTAGAAGCCGGATGGATCGTCGAGCCTGACGGCACCACCTACCGATCCACCACCGTTTCTAATGTGCTTGCAAATTAGCTAGGGTTTCGTTTCGTTTTTTCTTCAATTTTTTTTTAAATTGCTTACTGCGCTGCGATTTATAGGGAAACGACAATGTGTGTCCGTTGTGCGGTGGGGGTAGAAAAAGTGCGCCGACGACGCCGAACTGCAGCTACTTCGGCGCGGGAGAGTGCTCGACCACGACCTCGCCTCGCAACGTCACGGCCGGGGACGACGGTCGACGGAGTTTCCGCCGTGAACAACCTCTTATTGTCCGGTGGCATGCCTGCGAACGACACGCTTCTGGCGGTTTACATGTGTGGGACCGGGACCGCGCCCACTTAAAACGCCTGCGCTCGCGCCACCGCGGCGTATGGGAAAGGCCAGCAGCTGTACGTGCTGCGTGAGGCTGGTGTGTCCAAACACTACACGCCAGCTGGATGGGCTTGAAGGACAGCAGTTGTACGTGGGCTGCAACTTCCGTAAGATTGCTGGTGTGTCTATTTTAATTTTCTTTTTTGAAAAAAATATACGCATACGCCAGTGGGATCTTGGTAAAATCGACAACTCATTTGGATAGCATCAAACACCCCCTTGACGACGTCGTACTTCAATTTGAAACTCGGGAGTTAATTGAATTTCTAAACCGGCTGCTGTGATATTTATTAGGGACTAAATTACAAAAGTAGCTACTTTTTAAATGAGTAATTAATATATTTGCTGCCCTTTTTTCTCAATTTCTTTTTAGTTTTTTTTTTTCCAATTTCAGTTAAGGGATAACTGGAAGTGAAGAATTATTTGAATTAACCCAAATAATGGGCAAACCCAAATTAGTCATACTCGAATTTCCTGTCATGATCGAACTGAAAATGTACTTCCAAGTAAAGGTGGCAGTGGGTTGGGTGGGGTCGGCCCAACCCGAGCCTAGCAAGCCAAGTCGTAAAGTCGTTCAAGTTCATACGGTTACATTTTTTGTGGCTCAATCTAGCTCATCACATGTAATTTTGATCGGAGTTATTTGGGTTTGTTGGGCTTGAGTCGTTTAGATCAGGCCAATGTGTGTTCAATCCTTTTCGAGTATATAAAAATGAAGTTCATCCCCTTATAGTCTTATATGGAGGTTGGCTAGCCCGGCTCCGTCAAGCAGGCCAATTTACCAATTCTACTTCCAAATTGTGAAATCTATACTTTACGCATAAATTTTGTTTTATCGAACCAAAATAATTTTTAAAATAATGCTTTTCAAATAATTTTTTTAAAATAATACTTTTTTATATCTAATATATATACACGGACATATGAAAAAATTATTAAAATAAATAATAAGATGAACAAACTTATTAATAATATAAAATACAATATAAAAAAGATATAATAATAAAATTCCATTATATATGGGTCGACCCATCTCTGCCCATGGTGGATTGCCCACTCATTTATCCAACCATGTGGGGATGGACGAGATGGGTCTGGGTCTTGAAGTATGGCAAAAATTTTTTTTTGGTCCTTTAACTTACACCACTTTGACATTTCATCCTTTTTCTTTTTACTTTTGACAAATAGTCTTTTTCTCAACAAAAATTGAGATTTGGTCCTTTTCCTCGCTATGAGGTTACTTTGACTTTGTTGGTGATGTGGTATTTTTATTTTCAAAGTTTTTAATTTTCATTTAAAAAATAATATTTAAATCTTACATGGCCTAAATGATGGAAAAATTAATTAAATGAAACAAAAAATTTGAAAAATATGAAAATATTATCTAAAAATTCTGAAAATTATTTTAACAAAATTTAAAATTATTTGACTTTTTGTAACAAAGTTTTAAAAAATTCAAAAAACATTTTAAAATCTAAAAATTTAAAAATTCAAAAAACCATTCAGATACTTTTTTTTTTTTATAAAAATTTCAAAAAGTCTTTGTTTTTAATCTATTTTCAGATTTTTAGACAAATTTTCACTTTTTGAACAATTTTGCGTTTTAAAATAGATTATAATATTTCAAATAAATTTCAGATTTTTTAAAAACAGATTATAGTTTTTTTTTTACAATTTTCATATTTATTTTTTGTACTTTTAAAACAATTTCGATTTTTTAGATAATATTTTCCATCATTTTTAGTTTTAGTAAAACAACTTTCAGAATTTTTAGATAATATTTTCAGATTTTTTAAAAAAAATCTTTTATTTAATTAATTTTTCCATCATTTAAGCCAATTAGGATGCCATATAAGATTTAAAAATTGCTTTTAAATGAAAATTAAAAACTTTAAAAATAAAAATGCCACATCAATTTCAATAGGTCAAAATTATAGCAGTAAGATGACCAAATCTCAATTTTTTGTTGAGAAAAATGACTATTTGTCAAAAGTAAAAGAAAAAGGATGAAATGTCAGTGGTGTAAGTTAAAGGATCAAAAAAAAATTTTGCCCTTGAAGTATTCCATTATTTCAACAAAATTTGTTCGAGTCATCTTGTAGGCATATTGAAAGTTTTGTTTGGAATTCATATTAGTCATTTTTCTACACGAAGTTTTATTCAAAATTTACAGAGATGGTTGATGTCAAAAACACAATCCCTTCTAAATTGTTACAAGTAATATTTTTTGTTGTCGTTTTTCTTCTTTCCTTTTTCTCCTTATTTATCATGTCTTGCTATTTATATATGCTTGAAATAATATCTAGCTCTAGTTAAGGGCGGAGAGAAGGGGCAACTTGGGCAATCCCAAATTTTTAAAACACAAATAATATATTAAATATTTTAATATATATATTATTGTTAGAATTTTTATGATTTCTTTTCTCCAGGCTACCAACTTTGTTGTATCATGCCACCTCAATATGTTTTATGGCTACACAATTGGTACTAGTAGTAAAAGTTTACTACCAAATTAGACAAAACAAATCAATCAAGCAGCACTAGTTCTTTAACGATTGATTGATTTAGAGGAAACTCAAATTCAAGTTAATTAAACTAGTATATTATTATCTTTAAAAGAATTAAAACTATTAAAATAAAAACAAAACATCACAACTCCAAACCATCATTATCCCATTATAGTCGACAAAGTTATTGTGAAAATGATATAGCATATTACCCTATTTATAACTTCATTATTGTTTGAAAACAATATTTCATCTAACTATAAGGTTACTATTATAATCAAAACTTGAAACGTACACGTTTTAGATATTCTATACTATTTATATAAAAAAAGCTATTGATTGAGAATTAGCCGTGATTACCATCACAACTTTTCAATTGAAATAATAGAATTAAGAGCACGATATTTATTGTTTATTATCATTTATAGGGATGATAATGGGTCGATCGGTTATCTGGAGACCAGGTCGCCTGTCTCGTTAAAATTCGGGTCGATCCTTAGCCCGAATTAAATAAAATTAAATACAAATAAATTGGAAAAAAAGAAAAAAAATATACATTTATAATTTATTTACAAAATATAATTTACAAAAGTTGTCATTATCAATTTATGAATGATAGATATAATATTAAATACATATAAATCATATTATAATATATATCAAGTATATTAAAAAAAATTGTTAGTCCGGAAGGATACTCACAGGGCACAAGCGATACCTAAACCCACCTTATCCCACTGCGTGCCACGGGATGGGACGATCTAAATGGTCGGGCCAGAGCGGTCGATACTGGTCGGACTAAAATTGCCATCCCTAGTCATTTATGCAAAAACATACACACACAAGTGAATAGAGTTGAATGTTATTACCACCACATATTACCAAAAAGGGCTTGTTTGATAATTGAGGTCAATTTTAGTTAGCTAATAACCACATCGTGGCGCCATTATAATCTACCGATTTTTTCTTCAACGGTCCTTTTCTTGCCATATATAATATGCTTGTAATAAAGTCCAAAAAAGTTAAAATAGAAAAAATAAACATTTGTGTTATAAAATTACATTGAAAAATCAAAACGTAGTATAAAAAATACCAGATATTTATTTCCTTTTTTATGGATATATATTAATGTTTTCTGGTTTTTGTTCTTTTTTTTTTTTTTTTTTCTCACAAAAAGTACTCTCCTTGCCCTCCCGCGATTGCAGGTAATATATTCTCACCTCATCATTTTCTCTCTCCATCTCTATGCGTGAGTGAAATCAGTCGTGAAATCAAATCCAATTGGGAATCTGGTGGGTATTGATTTTCTTGAAATTCACAAAAAAAATTCATCGATAATTGGGTTTTGGATTTCAGTGCTTTTTGTTTTTTTTGAATTGAATCAAGATTGTCGCCCGGAGTCGTAGCGCGAGGCTGGGTGTATAAGCTAGGGTTTTTGAGTTGACAGATCTGAGTGCCAGTCTGCAATTCGATCATTACAATTCGAAATTCAACATGTTTTGGCGTATGGCTGGCCTCTCCACTGCATCTCCAGTGAGTGCCCGTGATTTCCTCTTTTACAAGAAATATTGCTAGTCTTTGTATTGTTTATTGGATCCGATTTGTTTTGTTTGTTTGTTTGTTTATTGACCATTGGGTTTGATTATGCCGAGTGATTTAGGTTTCGTGTGATTGTGATTGTGAGTTGAAATAAGGTTCTTGATAGACGAATAAACAGTCAGAGTTTTGCATGATCTCGTATATTGTTGACCAATGTGCTGTGGAGTAGTTGTTGTATTGAAGTGTCTTGATTGGAGGCAGATATGTTTAATCAAACTTAGTCTTTCGATGAGAGCGATGTAAAACAGTAGCCCATTGGAGAGTGATGCACGTGTTGCCATTGCATAGGGGATGGAGATTGGTTTGGCATGGTGGTTGTCGTATTGCTAAAAGCCCTTCTAGCGGTATTTGTACAATGAACATTACTATTCTGGATGGATAAGGCCAGAGATCCATTTTCTCGGGAAGTATGAACATTGAAATAAGTCAAATGTAATTGGGAGTTATTCTTCTTTTAAAATAGAAGAAATCTGGACCATGGATATCTATTTCTATATTTTTCCCAGTTAAGCTATTACGAGTAATATGAGAAGTGAGTGCCATAACTTGCCTCAGTAGATTGTTATCCCTTATTGGTGGAAGTATACTCTGCTTTTTTTGGTCAAACATTAATTATCTTTTTCCCGTTTTCTTTGTTGTCTTGACAATCCTGCTCCTATTCTGTTGGAAGTTTTCAATGACGATTTAAACCTGTTGGAATCTTGTTTGGTATACATATGCTCGTGATTGTTCAATTTTGGATCTCTCATCCTTCACCTTGTGATATAGATGAACATCTAGAGAGGTGCTCGCGGGCCTCTTTCAATTGCTGATGGTTGATTCATGATCAAATTATAACAATGACAAAAAAGCACATATTCAATGCTGTTTTTATGACATGGTTCTAAGCTTGCTAGTGGCCTACGTGTAGAGGTGTCTTTGTATGTATTATGTGAGGTAATAATTGAGATGAGTTGAAATGAACATCTCTTGTGTTTCTAACTATCTGGAATATAATTTTTTGCAGCTGATAACTAAAAGATCTGTTCACAAGTATCTCATTGCTTTTACTTATAATGAATAAAATATAGTTATTTTAGGCAACACAATATGAACAATTTTGTTGTCTTGATCTCCAGTATTAAACCATTGATTTTAGCCTCAAAAAGATTTTCTGTTTCATGTCCATGTTTCACAGGCCTTGGATGCTGGCCTTTGATTGAGTGGCTATTTATTTTTTGTATGTTTATATACATTGTTGTTGATGTTGTTACGTGCTCTATGGTCAGAGTTGGTAATGTGTCTCAGTACCCTTAATTTTCTTTTAAATGAAGTCATGTTCATGACATTTTTTATATTCCCTTTCGATCATAATGTGCATCATTATACGTGTTAATTAAGTATAAAATGTAACTTCTATACATTCTGTTAACCTCAGGTGGAAGCCATTTTAGATAAAGAAAATTTTACACTAGAGGAGCTATTGGATGAGGATGAAATAATTCAAGAATGCAAAGCGCTTAATGGACGCCTTATTAATTTGTAAGATCCTATTTCCCTTATAAAATATTTGTTGTGATATTTTGTCTATATTCCACTTGTTGTGCAATTTCTTTGCTGTCTCTTCTAATAATTATTTATTGTTGAAAGTGGAATGCGAATAGTTTGTTCTTCATAGTTGGTGCCAAAAGTACATCTAAGCTCAAGGGATCATCTTATGTTTTGTTTTACGCAGCGATTGGGTAATGCCACAAACTAATTCTTATACCAATCTTTTTCTTGCAGTTTGCGTGAAAGAGCTAATGTTAAACAACTGATTCAATACATAGTGGAAGAAGCTCCAGAGGATGCTGACAGACAACGGACATTCAAGTAAGTATGTGTGGTAGATGGTTCTGGCGTATGTACGTTGCCAGGCTTCTGTGTAGCAAATCCTTTTCAATGAATTGTGACAATGTATTCAGAGCAGAAGCTACTGATGAGTAACTTCCCTTATTCTGCCTGCAGGTTTCCTTTCATTGCTTGTGAGATTTTTACTTGTGAGGTTGATATTATACTCAAAGCTTTGGTAGAGGACGAAGAGGTGTGTAGTTTTAGAATTTTCTACAATTTGTTTGACATTTGTTATTTTGAACATTATTTGTTACCTTCTACTTTTGGCTCGCAGTTGATGGACCTGCTTTTCTCCTTTTTGGATCCTGAGCGCCCCCATAGTACTCAACTGGCTGGTTATTTCAGCAAGGTATGATAAATGATGTGTTGATGGGCAAATTTTAATGTGGTTTCATCCCCCATTATACGAAATTCGAAACATGGTTTAGAAGATTAAAAAAGAAAAATAGGAAAAGAAAGTGGAAAGAAAGAGATTAATGTCGGGATATAAATGACCTTTACATTAAGGTTGAAATATCAGCTTACACACACACACACACACACACACACACACACACACATATATATATATATATATATATAATAGCACGTATTCATGTTAAAAATCAATATTTT
Organism: Rehmannia glutinosa; assembly: GCA_016081115.2. Classification (NCBI taxonomy): domain Eukaryota; kingdom Viridiplantae; phylum Streptophyta; class Magnoliopsida; order Lamiales; family Orobanchaceae; genus Rehmannia; species Rehmannia glutinosa. The sequence continues at coordinate 77,053,349 of CM071933.1, read as the reverse complement.
CGGGCTGAATATAATGTCTCCTTGTAATTTTGATTTCCCCTCAGTTTTAGTTGTTTGAACCATCAGCGTTTTGTTAAAGCAACACATGAGTACATGACGTGTTAAAATTCAATGTTTTCTGCCAGGCAGAACTTTGTTATAATGGCTCTTTCACAATCATGTTTTCTCCCTATTCTTTTGATGATTGAATATGCTATCTATAGATAACAAGCATTACTCCTGTAGTCATAATTGCTTATCATTTCCTTAAATTTTCAGAATCACATCCCCTATCTCTCTTTATGTATGTGTCGAATGAATAGCCTGGACTTTAGTTGCAGTTTTTACCACTATAACAATTCCTCTTCAGCGTTAGCTTCTTTTTCTGTTGTAAGAAAGTAGAGAATTCTTAAAAAATAAGTTCAGTTGCTTAGTGTTCTGATGCAGCATGTTAATGTGTATGTGAATTAAGTCCATTTAAATGCACAATAAGTGTACAATTTGTTTTTTTTTCTTTTTTTTTCCTTTTTCTTCTCCACGTTTACATTTGCAGTTTTAGTGTTTCTGTCTTTCATGCATATAGTAATTGTCTTACCCTGTATTATGAGATGGTATTGGAAAGAAGTGCATCTTCATTTGCATATGATGTTGGGGTCTGAACAATAAAGATTTGTTTTGGTTTAGAAAGAAAAGAGGAAGTGAAGGGTATAGGTAACTACTAACTTGGATGAAATAAATAAGTTATTATTGACATTGATATTGTTTCACTACTTATATGTACGAAGTCTATAATATAACTATATAACATCTATTTTGACCTATGATGGCAGTGTTTACCTTAAATTTATCCTATAACTGGCTGTTCTTCACTGCATCCAGGTATTTTGATTTTTTTTCTTTTGCTAGGTATTTGATGCTCTAATCTTTGTTTGCTAGGTCGTAGTATGCCTCTTGCTGCGGAAGACAACTCCTCTAATGAATTACATACAAGTGAGTTCGATACTATTTAGTAATCAGCTCTTGCATTTTCCTCTGACTAGCAGCATATTTATGATGACATATGATCTGGATAACTTCTTAGGCTCATGCATATACGTGTGTGATGGTTTGGGTCTCTGGAAACTGAATTAGTAGTATTTTTATTTTCGGCCATCAAATAATTTGTCCACCCTCAAATTTTAAAACATTGAATTTTCACATGCCATGGTATCAGTCATAACAGTTGTTTGTAATATTGCCATTGGAAAGACAATTACATGATACTTTTAATGAATATAAGGTAACAATTACAGAATTAGACATTTTCATTAATGCACAAAAGTACATATAGGCTGTGTAGGAGGAACTAAAAATCTTTCTCTTGTGCACTCTTTTTTCCGAGTCTTTCTGAAGGGTGAAGTCGTGGTAGGGTTTCTAGTTTCTACATATCTTTTTTTCAGTGTTCTCTATGTATAATTTAAGCAGCTATAATTGGGAAATGGTGTTGGCATGTTAAGGTATTTCAGGCATTCTAATGTATTCATTATAGGTCTTAATCCAAGATATTTATTCCAAATAGCTGTAGGTTCAGACGCTGCTTCTTTATTTTAAATGTCGCATGCTGAATTTCATGTTCCTCATAGCTGATTCATATGTTGAATGGTCAGTTGTTTTCCTTAACACCGACTGTGTTATGCCATTTGGCACTTAACCCAGGAGGTTCAATGTTCACTTATTGTTTGTACAGGCTCATCAGGATATCATTAAAAGGCTTGTTGACCTTATTGGAGTTACTTCTATAATGGAGGTATGTTGTTCAGTCCCCACCTCCCCTCCCTGTTCTCTCTTTTACGAGGTTTCTTTGTTTGAAAAACCTAATAGATTTCTTGATGAACAGGTTTTAATTCGTCTAATTGGCGCTGATGAACATATTTATGCCAACTATGCGGACTCTATGCAGTGGTTGGAAGATATGAATGTGCTAGAGATGATTGTTGACAAATTCAGTTCATCTGTAAGTTGCAGTAAGCTTGTAATCCTGGCATGAGGATGCTATTTTTGTTTACCCTCAGGCTCTTGGTGCTTCTTTAGGCCTGTCTACCTTTCCTGAGTGGAATGACTGGGGATGGGCTTTAATGTTTTGATACTTGAGGGCATGAAGTTTGTTGCAGCTTTCATATTTTTGCCAATTTATCCGTTTGAGCAAACTATTCATTCATCTGACTTTGCATGTGGTGCCTATGCTTTATTGAAGTTGCATTTTTTTGATGGAATGAGTTGAGATATGGTACTAGTTTTCTGGTCTTGTTATTTTCTAGAATCAAGCATCTAAAAAGCAGTGGAATTTGAAAACAAAAATGTACTTTTGAGGCTCAAATTCTCCAAGTCCAATATTAACAGATGACAGATGACCGATTGCCTGCGTTCTATTCCTAAAAAGTTTCCATGGGTATGCATTTTCATTTTTTTGTATTTGCAGGACTGCCCTGAAGTTCATGCTAATGCTGCAGAAACTCTATGTACGATTACTCGATATGCTCCGCCAGGCATAGCTTCGAAAATCTCCAGCCCGAGGTTGCATTGGTTACTCCTTTGTTGATTCTTCCTTCTTTTTACCCACTTGTACCGCCTTTTTTATTTTTTTATTTTTGATCGTGATTGGAATCTGGTTGCTGTCACAGCTTCATAGGAAGATTGTTTCGCCATGCTCTGGAGGACTCAAGACCAAAATCTGTTTTGGTTAACTTGTTATCTGTCTGTATATCCTTGTTAGACCCTAAAAGGTTAACATCAGGGACTTATTATTTGTATAGCCGCCAAATGACTCATGGATCGGGAAGTACTGCTAATCCTGAGACCGTTCAAGCCATGCTGGAGAGCCTAGGTAAGCACTTGATTTCCTATGATTACTAAACTTCGAGAATGCAAGAGAGCGCACCTTAATATAAATAACTTGGAATATACTTTTATAATTTGGCGAAAGTATTTGAAGAGTAATCACTCTCATCTAGACTTAGTAGAGACTTCTGGTTTTTGTCAAATAATTAGGCAAATCACTTAGGTTGCTCTGGATTATTATGAAGCTCATTCTTCAAAATTATATGCCGTAACCATCAAGTATCAATGGGTTCACTATAACTTTAAAGCTTATTAGTTTGGCCAAGTATTTCAAGTTTTGGGGAAAAAAGTCAGCTTTCCATACACTATATTTTTCTGTGGATGATTTATGTGATAAGTCTGCAACAGCCCACTTGTCTATTAATTCAAAAATAATGGTATTTGCGTTTTGGATGCGGTACTTCAGCTATCCTGACGAAAGGAAGGTCCACTAGACAAAAATGGGTAAACTTTCCTTAATGTTAAGAAATTTCAGCGTATTAAATGACACTGACATTTCATTCGACTGTTGTTATTGTTTATCGATGAATTAGTGAATGGGGAGGCTGCATGCACTTGATTTGGTTGTTATTTAAAAATAATGTCCTTCTCCTGACAACTGTAAAAATGCTTGCTGATTTAGAGAATAAAAGTTAAGTGATTTAATGCCTGAAAGAAAAATGGAAATAATCTAGAGAATTCAAGGTTTTTATTGTAGCCCTCTCTTTTTTCTAATGATTATTTATTCATTTTAGTTACTACAAAATTGCATGATGACCTGATTAATTTTGTACTTTTTAAGTCTACATGTCCAGTAAAATTGTCGTAATTGTGATGTTGGTTGTGATCAAATCTTTTTCATGTATTGGGAAGAAGCAATATACTGGTTTATTTGGCAGGTGATCTGCTCAAGCTTTTGGATATTTCATCTGAGGACCACGTCTTGCTAACTACATATGGCAAATTGCAGCCTCCTCTAGGAAAGCATCGGTTGAAGGTATCTTCTTTATTCTACTCTTTCAGTAGTATTTCTTTTTGGGAAAAATTGTTTCAGAAAACTCACTTGCATATACATCACCTAATAATTAGTGCTTCTGCTCTTAATTTCTTATGCGCGATATGGGTTGCTTTGATTGTTTTTGCTTGAAAGTGCTCTCTTTTGTATTCCGATGCCTTTTCTTCATGAGGTGTCTTTGTCATATTCAAAATTATCTCTTTATATGTGAATTTCATCAATGCTTTGGACCAAAATCTGATTGCGAACAATGATGGGTGTCTCAGATTATAGAGTTCATCTCGGTCTTGGTGGCTGTTAGTAGTGAAGTTGCAGAAAAGGAACTGATTTGCCTGGGCGCTGTGAAACGTATTATTGAATTGTTTTTTGAGTAAGTCGTTAGCCCCATTTTATCTTTTAAATGCTACCTTTTCAGCATATACAGAATTTAAAGTAGTCTTTCTCTCAGGTATCCATACAATAATTTCTTACATTATCACGTGGAACACATTGTAACATCTTGCCTGGAGAGCAAGAACCCTCAGTTTGTCGAGCATCTTCTCCATGATTGTAATCTTATTGGGAGGATCCTTGAAGCAGAAAAGAACTTCACTTTGGCTTATGATAAAAGCAAGGTAATTCTCTCTTGTGTCTATTGTTTTAACTTGTAGATGTTTATATCATTTTGTGTATTTGTCGCATCATGTACCTCTACTCGTTACATTTCTTATCTTTTGGCTTTCTATGATCATGTAGCCTACTATACCTGCTGAGGGAAGATCAGCACCCAGGATAGGAAACATTGGTCACCTAACTCGTATTGCTAATAAACTTGTTCAATTGGGGAATAGCGACAGCGAGATACAGACATTTTTGCAGGTTTTTCCAATCTTCATTTTATTTTTGTTGCTATCTTTTCACTTGGTTTATCATGGCACCCCCCACCCCCGCGCCAGGGCATGACCATGTAACATGACCAATATTCAACTTAGAGTGATATTGATGTTGGTTGGCTCAGAGCTATCTCCAACTTTGTTGTTACAAGCTCCTAGTTTTATATGACCTTTTGTTTGTTCTGTATTCTTGGCTTCACAGTTGCATTTGTTTTGTTTCCATATATCCTATGTCACTATAATCAGATCCATATTTGAGTGCCTTTATTCTTTAAGGGCAATTTTGTATACAGTGAGAATTTTTCGAGCAATCTATGATGTATCTGATATATTTTAAAAGAATTATTTGCTTATCTTTTTATTTGCAGGGGAATAGTGATTGGGTTGATTGGCAGACGAATGTGCTGCTTAAACGCAATGCTGTGGAAAATGTCTTTCAGTGGGCATGCGGGTGGGTGTTTCCAAAATTGACTCTCTGCATCCTTATTACAAGTATACGGACTCTGAGATGTATGCATTCATGGTGGTTCCTAACATAGTATCCTTTTGTTTTATACCAGTCCACAAGTTTCACTTGAATGGGGCCAGTTGCCCATGCATAGACTAAGACAATGTTTCAATCTTCATATTTTAGGCAAGCTATTTCATATGCATCTGAGGGCATGTTATCTGGGCAGAGCAAGTTTTTAGGTCTTAATTGGGAAAAATGAAGGCAAGAAAAAGTCTAGCATGATAAATGGAAATTCTTGTAGTGGACTTTAGTAGATTTGGAAAAACAATCCTTAATTAAGATGAATGTCTTTTGTTCACAGGTTAAAGTGGTTTAATAAGTTAGTGAAGTGTGAAGAAGGCTAGGTTCTTTGGCTAATACTTCTATGTCATGCCATGGATGCTTACTCCTCATTCTGATTCTGTTTAGTATGAGCGGTTTCTTTGAGCATGATTTCTGTTGGCTACAGTCTTTATCGAGTGCATGGTCTATTTGGCTAAATCTCATTTTTCACTTTCTAATTCGTGTTATAGATGTAACAGTTTGTATTGATTTTTCAGGAGGCCCACAGCACTACAGGATCGGACAAGAGATAGCGATGATGATGATTACCAGGATAGAGATTATGATGTTGCAGCATTGGCAAATAACTTGAGCCAGGCATTCCGATATGGGATTTATAGTAATGATGATATTGAGGAGGTTTGTCATTGTGATTTCTTTATTATGTTCTATTTTGTCATTTTGTGTCACAAGAAGATAAGAGATCCAATAGAGATGGAAAGGGATAAAGACATGACCTATCAACTGTATTAGTTAGTGTAATTTTGCTTGTGCGTCTAAATAGCATTCTCTGTTTTCTTTGTGCAGGCTCATGGCTCTCTCGAACGTGGTGATGAGGTATAAACATGACGACCGAGAGTCGTGACTCAATTATTCATTATGTTTCCTAGTTTTATATAAGCAGATTAATTATGTCATGACATAAATGGCCTTTTGGGGATAACTCAAGAATAATTCTGCCTTTTCATCATTCGCTCATATATATATATATATATATATATATATATATATATATATATATATATATATATATAACTCATCCCAGAGTTTGGCTTCTTAAACTTTTATTGCAAATTATAAGATCTTATATTACCATCATTTTCCGAGTGACCATGATGGGTTGGGTTTGTCGTAGTGGATAACATTCTCAAGGGCTGTATAATGAAAGGGGTAGGAGGTGGAAACTAATGAGACATGGCAGCCAAATTACATTTATAAATATATTTTCTGCTTTTATGTTTAGAGAACACAGATTTTCCGTAATGAACTATTCCCTCAATAAAGTAAGTGCTATTAGTGAGCTGGTAGACTGTTACAGTATGGATGGACAGATTCTCTGTTCTTGCAGTCTTATGAAGAAGTAAATTTCTGAAATAATGGGTATCCAAGTTGATTGTGCGAGTGGCAATTTCTTGTCTACTTGTGCATTGGAATATTAGAGTGGACATCTGTTCTTTCTATACCGTTATCGTATTTATATTCCTGTCCTCTCTACTCTTGTGTTTGTGAAGCTTTAAACTATGTCAAACAATTATGCATTTGAATAAGTTCCTTCAATAACTTTTTCAGGATGTGTACTTTGACGATGAATCTGCTGAAGTTGTCATTTCTTCCCTTCGGTTGGGAGATGAACAGGAAAGGTAAGTGAAATATCTCGTGTGGTTTGGTTATTAAAAGTTGTTCAGTTTATTGTCTCAACAAGTTAGGAAATTGGTGAAGCTTGACAGTCACACGTTTTATGTTTTGATGTCCACATATATAATAATATAAACAATCTTCCTTGAATTCATTTGATATTTTTTAAAACCAGTGAAATTCAAGTTGACTAGGGAATTTCATATTCGTTTTTGTTTTCTGGTTAAAGACTTATTGCTAGATATATTTTGCGTTTCAATTTACCAAAAATTTCACGACTAACAAAATTACAAGACAGTGCTAAATACCATCTCCAGTGCTTGCTGAGGGATTTTGCCATTCGATCTCTTTCATCGGTCTTTGTGCGACTGCTTTGAAGTTATTTATTTTCTCCATTTGCCGCTTCTGCTTATAGCTCTCAACTTTCGATCATGTTTACAGTGGATCTCTTTTTACGAACTCCAATTGGTTTGCATTTGAGGATGAGAGAACTGCTGATGAGCATTCATCTGGTTCACTTACTTCTTCATCCCCCGACACCGAGGAGGTGCATGAGAGTGTTAAAGAAGCTGATGGTGATGTCATTGTTGAGAAAGACGAGGATTTGGCAGACACTGCCACGTCTGAACCTCCTGAACAGAAACCAACTTTAGACGAGAATGTGCCTAACCAATTGTCAGAGGGCTTAAGAGAAACTGAAACCAGTGGGTCCGATAAACCACCAGAGTGGGTTGAGTGGAGAGAAAGTTCTCATTCGATTGAATTTCCTCCTACCTCAAATTCTACCAACACGGCCGATGCAGCTCAAGAGCCATCTTTGCCAAATGGCGAGCTACAAGTGGAATTAGGTGAACCTGATATTGTTGGACCAGATAAAACGGTTGCAGCAGATGATTGTGAGACTGATCGCGGAGGGTCACCGGCACCGAAGGAGATTGAGCCTGGCACGAATCCTTCACAATCCACCAAAGTGACTGAAAAAGGAACCGAAACAATGGAAAATTAGACTCTCATCTGGACGGGCAAGATGTGAAAAAGAAGAATTAATTTATTGGAACTGAGTGTAAATTCGTATGCCAAGTGAAAGTAACTCCGGGAAGATGCTGCTCATGAAAGGTACAACTATGTCGACCGTTTTTGTTATGGGGTGTACAGTGAGCTAAGCTGATGTTTCTACCCATTTTTCACGTGACGGTGCTATCACAGCTCAATTGAAGCCTAACAGCTAATGAATATGTAGATCTGTTCTTTTTTCCCCACTTTTTTAGTTTTTGTACTACTGTTAGGTAAAAACCCGACTTGCTGTTACAAATGTTAAGTGTATGTTCACAGGATCTTGTTTATATCTTGTAGTTTACTTTCCCTTGTCCGAGTGACAGCAGCAAAATATATTCCTCCCTAAGTTGACAAATGTGTAAGGTGAGAAAAGGGTTTCATTTTATCAGCCTATTAAAGCTGTATAATAACTCACGACCTTTGTGTCGTACTATTCTCAAATTTGTGGTGTGGCTGCTTTGCATGTGTGTGTGGTAATTTGGTTCAACAAATTGGTCCCTTTCCAAGACAATATGATTAACCACCTCAAAAAAAAAAAAAAGACAATATGATTAACGCGATTAAGATGGTTTGGGCATGTTTATGAGACTTTTAGATGCACTTGTGCGACGTATAGAAGGTAGGAAAGCACTCACCCAAATCAAAAGAGGTAGATGAAGACTTAAGAAGACTTGGAAAGAAACTATTAAAAAATACATGTCATATCTAGAAATAAATGAAATGAAAATATGGCTTTTGAACGTAAACGATGGCGCGATATGATCAGTATAGCTGATCTCACATAGTGGGATTAATGCTTAGTTTGTTGTTGTATATATACAATAGTTATAGTGAACTATTCTAAAAGCTTAGTATCAAAATTCAAGCGTTTTTTTGTACAATTGATGTCAAAATGATACTTGCATGAAACATATTTCAAAAATTGTTCAATAATGAAACTCTATATATTGCAAAAAAAAATGTTCAACTATAGAAACACTACGAATATACCTTTTTAAATATATAATACCGAAAGCTAAACGATCAAATAAAAATTTTCTAACAGTTAAAACAATTTGACATAGGCGAGGTAAGTTAAGTAGTGCCTCAACTAAAAGAGGAGAAAATAAACGTGTTAGAAATTGTATGCTAATAGCTATAGCATACAAAATCAAAAACTCCAACATGTGTACAACAAATTGCTATAATTGTCAACTTCACCGGTCATCCGAGGGAGCATTAGAGTCGGCCTCCAAGCTGCGTCTCTTCTTCTTTCCTTCCCCGTGTCTAGACCTTCTCGGAGCCTCATCCTCACTTTCACTTTCATCATTCCTATTGCCATTTCCAGCACTATATCGATCCTCTTGACGTTGAGCTTTACCTCTCTGCTGATACTGACTTTCGTCGCCCGGCCCACCAGCCGAGCCTCCCATTTCCCCGTCTTTTCTATCACCATTTGGTGCTTTCTGATCCCTCTTAGGTCTATTAGGATTTTGAAAAGGCGTTGGTGGGTAAAAGGGTGGCATACCAACCGGCCGGCCAGGTCTTCCAGCAGCAGGACCACCTACACCCATGAAAGGAGCCCTTCCGGGACCCATCATCATCCCAAATCCACCGGAAGGCCGACCGGGGAACATCATCCCAGGAGGACCTGCAAAATCACCTACTCTAGGACCGTACGGTCCAAATCCACGTGGGCCCATACCAAAAGGATCGGGCATGGGAAAACCATCAGGATTCATAGGTCCGTAAGGAAATCCATCGGGCCCCGTCAAGTTAGGGGGAAAGCCTCGCATCCCTTGGAAAGGCCGAGGTCCACGTGCAAGAGGTGGCATGTGAGGGGCCCACATCATTCCTCTACCTCTTCCCCTTCCGAACGCCTGTCCGAGGGCTTCGTCCTCTTCTTCGCTTTCTTCTTCTTCTTCTTCCTCTTCCTCTTCTTCATTGTCTTCGAATGGTACTATATCTGGATTTTCGCTCGCGTTCTCAAGGCTTACTCCCTTCGCCTTCTCCTCTTCTCGTTTTGATTCTGCTGCTAGCGAGACAGCCTGATGGAAAGATAAAAATATCAAATTTCGGTAATCTGATGCGCGTTCGAATGGAAGTACAGAATAATGCACCAAAAAAAGGTGTCGCGCTGCGTCCTAACAATACATGTTTAGAACTAGATGTTTCATGCATCAGATAACTGCTAATAACCGCGACATCGCTCTAAGATAAGTAATAGATGGGACCTATTTGCAATGAAGCATTGAAATATCATTCACAAAGACTGATTAAAAATAACAGACATTCGGAGCAGCCATTGACATGGACATATCTAAAATAATAACTGCAATAGTTTTCACCCACTAAAGGTAAGAAGTACACAAAGATGAACCAAATAAAGTAACATGAAGCTGCTGGACTTAGGAAGCATACCGAGCTCCTAGATACAATCCAGTGAAAAAATCTGAACTCAAATTCAGGAAATACAATTACCATAAGATCACTGTCTGGCTCTAGGTAGAGTAAGGATGCCAACTGCTCACCAACGGAAGGCTCCAGTTCCTGACAGTCTCTACTTATCTGCACCAAAATGAACAAATTAATGCCCAAAATATTCTGCCACCAGATAGAGTATGAGGAACTACAGGAAATGAAAGAGCGAGAAGGCAATATATATGAAGAGCTCAATAAGGCATGAAAAAATGAGGATTACATTCTCTAAATTATCTAAAATGACACTGACAAGTTATTCCTCACACCGTCTGTAAAATGCTTTGCGCTAGTCTACCACTGGAGTGCAGCTTAATTGAAGAAATATGAAGTCTATTCATAATCCAAGAAACAACAGCCTTGCCTTTAAAAGTTTTCAAGTGGTGTACAGAATCATATGAGCACAAAGCAATAAAAATATAAAACTTGATAATCTCAAAATCTACTTTTAAATGTGGGACAAGGGATGCTTAATTAAGTACCTTTACTGGTAAGTTCTCATTGAATGGGTTTCTCAAATGCCGAGTTTTGTTGAAGGACAATTCACCAAGCTGCATGCACATATCATGGTTAATTTGAGTATTTATCCATTACATATACCACAGTATCCAGAAGAAAACCACACTAAAAGTGGAACTCAATGCATGATTATGATGGACACCCAGAGTAGCTGAATATAGTTAGCGTTGTAGTCGTCCCAAAATCAATAGAATACTTGATTCAACATTTTATATTAACAATTAAAATTATAATTGTGAATTTATGAAAGAATATAGATAACAAACACAAAAAAGCAATATGTAGGACCACCTCTATCCAGTATAGGTATAGCAACCTGATTTGAAGTGTCCTTTACAACAATTAAGACACACAACATATGCATACATACACGTTGCTCTTTGTGAAATGTCTCATATCATCATACAATAATGAAGTTAAACATGATAGCATGTAAACAGTCTTTTCAGGCTGTCAGAAAGAAAGGAAATAATGAAAACTTTAAGTTGTACATAAGATTGAGAACAAGGCACGATGAAGTATAACTAATCCATAATCCCAGAGCAAAGAACAATTATACAATATGAAGAATAAGTCTACCATTCAATATTCCACATAGATAAGTAGACACATAAAGATTTGACTTCTAGTGGCATAAACAAACGCCAATGCCTTGTAAGAAAATAATATCTTGTTTGCAACAAGAAAGTTGTTGTTCGGTGACAGCACTAATTACACTTATCATTTCAATGTGGTGACAAACATAAGCGACAGCATAAAATACACTACAATTAGTGTCCTCTAACCAGATGTGTTAATAAGTACAAGATACATCTCAGATTCCAGAATTAATATTCAACTTTTCTTGTTTATAAGAGGTAAACATGTTAACCAAATGTTCAGGCAAGTATGAAGGGCAAAAGATGGACCAGATACTGTTTTTGATCTAAAGACTTGCCATCTAGTTATCTCAGAGTAACTCTTGTGCTTAAATTTTGTCTAGAGGAGAAGCGGAGGGTCAAGATACACCGTACTATGTTTTAAGTATTCTAGATCATCAGCTGCCTCAAATTCTGTATTTCTAAAATCATGAAAGACATTATTTTACAAGTATAATAATGCCAAATGATGTATCAGGGGAAAAAAAAAAAACCAAAAGGTAATGACAAAAGGCTAACAGCTTTACTGAGGATATAAACATTATATGACTTCCAAATTCCAACAAGAAAATAAGATAGTCGAACCAATGCAAATACAGATTGGCCGTGCTGGAATAAAGTTAAATTAAATCTTCACCACACATTGTCCTCTAACATGATATATCAAGCTACTGGAACTATTTGACCAGACGAATGCTATGCCTCAGAATCTGATACTACCGAAAATATTCCCAACATTCCTAATCTCCTTACATATTCTGAAAAGTATGCTGACAAGAATTAGATAGCAGGATTTCCAATCATCTCATAGCAGACAGATTTGATACTGATTTTCCATAACATATATCAAACTTCAATTAATGTTCCATATAGTGAGGACCTTCAACCATTTGACAGCAAAGTTCCGTCCATAATGAGCAGTTCCATAAGCATGCTTCCAGTTTCCTCCACCAACAAAGCCACCAATTCTGGATGTCATCTTTGCACAACCTAGTAAACCACAAATAGATCTATCATGATACAGATAAATAGGCAGTCACTGTTTTATACTCAAAAAACCATAAGTTTCATGTGCTTTCTGATATAAAAGTTATAACCCCTCAAATTGGTATCACTGTCAATAACATGAGAAACCCACCTGAAAATGACGAGTCTTGTTAACTGAAAAGATCAAAATGACATTATCCACGGATTCAAAAGCTTCATTAAGTTTAGCCTCGTTGCTTCGCTGAGTTGCCCACACTCCTTGTTGTACAGACAGCTCCAGGTTCTCATTATTGCAACTTTTGACCACAAAGTACCTAAAAGAACCATATGCACATGGAATACGTGTATAAGTGAAAGTGCATCTGCTGAATAATCCTTCTTCCTTTTTTCAGGGGGTGGGGGGTGGGGAGGGATGTGTGTGGATCGGAGAGACGTAGCTAAGACACTACTAAAAGGGGAAGTGAAAGTGAAAGTAAAAAACAGTTCTAAAAATTTAAGATCCAGAAAACCAATGGAAGGCCAACCTTATAGGCATAGCTCAGGTCAGAGAAGACAATACACAGGCATTCAAATCTGTGTCGAAATTTTATTACACATTTTTTACTGTATTGGACAACTTGGGATCCACAAAACTTTGCAAATGAACAATGAGAAGACGAACACCCCAGTTCGTATCTCAACCACGTTAAACGCTGGAGCAAATGCATTGACAGCATCTGAAGACTAGCATATGGAATAAATTACTAGTATTCTGCTTGTTAACAATGAATTGTCTAGTTTGCAAGATTTATGGCAATTGAACTTCTTAATTCAGAGAGCAGGAAGCTCATAAGGGTCCAAGAACTCAAAAAGCCCACAAAATAGTAACTACTCGCCCCACTCGGTCAAAGGTAATACCGTGTAATGATAATTGACAAACATTTATTGATTAAAACTATACGCCCCACATAACAATACGGTCTAGGCTTAGTGACACGATTGAATGAAACTATACGCACCACATAACAATACAGACTAGGGTCTAGGCTACTGTTATTACACTCAAAACTACAACAATAATATATAAACCAGTAGATGAAGGGAACTGAACTCTTCTTTGACTCCTGAAAACGATAGTCGCATAAAGCCTTCAAAGAATGTCATATCTTTACTTTTCTACACTAGATTTAGTTTTAAATCCAAACCAACCCACTATCTCTAGATTCAAATTTTCTTCTATCTAATCAGTACGGCCACAAACACTTACGAGGAACAACGGCATCTGTGTTCAACAATGTAGCAAGAATAACAAGTTGTCCAACCAACGAAGAAAAAGAGAGGAAACATGCCCACTCTCGGGACAAAGACCAATTTAATTGCAGACATTAGCAGGGTAGTACATATTGCGAGGCTCATTCACAATTCAAACAATGAAAAGAAGTACCACCAATCAAGTAAAAGGCCCTCAATAGCCATCAAGATACTGGATACTTACGTACTTGCGATCATAAGTTCTCTAGACCAAGAGAGCACTCTGATCAACTTTCAAGAACTAAAGAGTACCCATGACAGACTCTTTTTTTTTTCCTTTCGTTTGAGGAATATACTTAAACGTTAATGTTGTGTGCTCTATGCAACCTTCAGAACAGGAAACCTGGCTGCTATTAGTATTGCAGAAAAATTCAGTTTGAGAAGTTTTAGTTTCCAAAAAGGGAGAGATAGTACATACGAAATTTCTCCTCGAGAGAGAAACTAAAATACATACTTGTTTAAGAGCAGTTTCTGGACTTTCAGATTAGCATGTAAGAACACTAGCTTTCTAGAAAACTTGATGAGCTTCAGTGCAATTCGAAGTCCATAAAGAGAAGCAATGACAAAAGAGCATGTCTAAAATCTAAATTTATTAATTGAAAGTGTTGCAACAGTTAAAGATAATGCATATCGCTCCCACCGAATCTTCCTACATGTTCACAGATCAGCCAAATAGCAAAAGGACATGGGCAAATATATCAAATACATTGTCCAAAGAGCATAATAAGGAATTAAACAGATGGAAACTGTTAATTACAGCTGTGTGGGGGAAATCTCTTTAAAAACTTCGATATATAAGTACATGACCTGTGTTTGCAACCTAATTAAAGACCTTGTTCTGAACACACCTAGATGTTCCTTGGGGCAGGGGTGTAGCAGTCCTACTAGCTTGATTTTGCTGGCTATTGAGAAGATTCGGTATTTGACCCTGGCCCTGGCTGCCCTGCTGGGGCTGCTGTCCTTGCTGTGGCTGTTGCAGCACGTTACCAGACTCTGTCATGCTAGTTTTTCCGACTTGATTTGTACCGTTGGGTCCTTGTGGAAATTGGGGCTTTTCTGTCTGTTGGGCAAAATTGGAATTACGGTTTTGAAAAAATCTGTTATTTCCATGGTTGTATGAAGTCAACTGCTGAATCTTCTGAAGAATTTCTTCCACAGGAGGCGGAGGTCCTGGCAGCTTTGCATGCCTGTATCTACAATCAGGACCATTTGGACAAAATCCCAGTTTATACCTGCAATGTATCAGGAAACAGACCATAAGCTCGCAAAACAGACCATGAAATGAACATAAAGACGTAATCATTATATCCCCCCCTAAACAAAGCTGAATAGAGGATGTCCGTAAACAAGAGATAAAAGAATACATATGACAGGCACTGTTTGTTGGATAACAATTGTTTAAGTAAAATTCTACTGGGCCACTGGAGGGAAGCATGACACAAATGTCACTTAATTCATACCCAGTGCAAAAGACTCAAGCCAATTGCAATATATGGGGAGGGGTAGATGGACTTAGCCTTGCCCTGAAGGGAGACTGTTTCCATGACTCGATCCTTTGACAACCTGGTCTTAATAGGATGTCAACTACCGTCGCACCAGCCAAGCCCCCTGGTCATATTGTTTAAATGAAACCCTATCTAATGTAGATGAATAAGATGCCTAATATATACAATTTCAATCACGCAGTTATGTTGTCAATTTTGCCAAGAAATAGCAACAACTGTTCCAATTATCTAAAGGCATCGAGCATACAAACCTAAAGACATATCCATTTATCTAACTATGTTTTTTTTAAAACCATGGCTTTCAGATTGCAAGAGAAGAATTATTACTAAAATTGAAGGCAAAAAGGCACCGTGTACATACATATTGCACTCCTTTATATCCTCATTTGTGTGTTTGTACACGCAATCCTGCTCGCGGCACTCTCCATAGAGGCGAAAAAATCGGCAAACCGGCATCCGCGACTTGTCGTACTGATGAAGGAATCCACAGGCGTCGCCTTTCATACACAGTGATCGCAGCCAGTGACGGCACACAGTCTGACGGAAGCTTCGCCTTCCCCCGCCGCCGCCCATCCCATCTGCTGCCTGCGCCGCCGGCATGGGGGCTGCGGAAGGGTTATAGACATTCGCCGCGGCGGCCGATGAGATGTTCGCATCCGCCGACGATTGGATTACGGGTACGGATGCAGTCGGATGAATGGGGCCCGTATCTAGCCCGCCCTCGAAATCAAAGCTTAAACCACCTTCTCCATCATCCATCTTTGAAATTATTTATAAATCAAAACAAAAAGGTACCGGTGTATGTGTATGTATGTATGTGTAGCTGCGAAATTCGGCGAATTGTGGGGCTTTGTAGTTACAGAGTGAAAGGTTTTGGGTGGTTTAAGGGGCAATAATGGAGAAGAAGGTACCTTGCGCACGGATTGTTGTACCTCCTCTGTGTTTTAATCCATCGTCCACACATTGACGGTTTGACCAATGCCTTCATCTGGTACAAGTCCTGAGAAATATGGTACAACATTTCAAAGCGGGTCTTCCTACGGTTGTACCAACACAAATACACAGTTAATGGAGATTTTGTTAATGACAATTTTACCCTTGATTTTCGAAAAATAGCGTCACAAATTTTTATCCTGAAAACTTAGATAAATTTTAGTTTTATTCTCATTTATAAATAAATCATGAAATTGGGTGATCAACCTTGTATTTCAAGACATCAGATTTTGTTGTCTCATGTGAATATATTTCCTTTTTTATTTTTTTTTTCTACTAAAAATATTGGTAAAAAAAATTGATACTAAGGAAAGAAAACTTTTTAGAGTAGTGTGATTAGATATCATAAACAAAAAAGTACAAAGAAAATTTATTTGATATAGAAATAGTAAATTAATGATTATTAGTTAAAAATGTTTTGAATTCTATTTAAGGCCCATAATATTTGTTGGGGGAAAATGAAAATGAGTAATAATGGATGGTGATTAGATTATTTTTTTGAAAAATATAGAAGTGATTAATGAAAGAAAATTAGTGAAACGTGTATTTTACGAAAATTTATATAAACATTCACATTTTTTTGTAAATAAAAGAAAAATCTAGAACGAAAATGAAAATTTTCATAAGTAATCGTGATTTGTAACCTTTTTAAAAAGATAGGGATGAATAATTTTGACCCGACCCAATTCTGTGATTGCCCGCATATTAAGTGAGCCTAAAGTGGGTGGGTGATTCAAGGTTCACTTCCGCCTTCATCATTAATTAGTAATCAATCTTGCTCAAATAGAATTTTTAGTTTAAAAAATATTTTATTATATATTTTGCATATATGATATATATTATAATATAATTTTTATGTATTCTTATATTATACTTTATATTTATAAATTGATAAAAATAAATTTTGTAAATGTATATTTTTTCAATTAAATGTATATAAATATATATATATATATTTTTTTCAATTAAAGTTAATTTAAAACGAGCATTAAAATCCGGGTTCGTTTTTTTAAATGGTTGACCTCGCCCTCCACTATCCCTTAGTGCACTAAAAAAATTTGACATGACCATCATTTAGTTGTTGCCCCATTGTCATCCCTAATAGAGCTAGTTTTTTGAGTGGAATATGGAGCAATTCAAGTAGCTATGGTATGCGATTCAACCGATTGAACCGGTTCAACCATTTCGATTTTTTTTAATAAAAAATATTTATTTGAAATTATATTATATAAAATATGAATATAATTTTTAATATAGAAGGGAAAGTTGTATATGTTTAGTTAAAACGAAAAAATGTATATATTTAGCTCAAAAATGACATAAATATATTAAATATTAAGTTTATAAATTCTATTTTTATAAAAAAAGTGAAAAAAATAGTAAAAACTTAAAAAAAAAAAAAACAAATTGCGGTTCAACCGGTTTTAGGGCGGTATGGTAATAATGATTGGTGATTGGATGAGTTTTTTAAAAAAAATAATTAGACCTTACCTTACTGCCGAGTCCGACCATGGAAAGTATAAGGTTGTGAAACATGTATTTTCATAATCGGTATTTTTGAACAATGCCTAATACTTCATCATATTTAGCAATCGACCAAGGTCTAATTAAGCTTCAAATGTTAGTTGGAGAAACAATTTATGTTCAAACACGATTTGTCATGTTTAACTAATTAACACAAGAAGTTGAACACCATCGTGTATCAAATAGGTTAATCTATTTCTCAAATTTTAATTATTGCATACATAACATATATATAACAATATCATATATGTAGAAATACGTTCTAAATAGCAATGAGGCCAGTAAGTCAAATTTCCACATATATATACCCACTACAACCCTTTATATAAATACTTTCAAACATATTCAAAATTTGGTGTTTATGACATTATACAAAACATGGTTGGTGCTTTGTCAATTATTGTGCCAATAATAATGATAGCTTACTGGCTATTTGTCTTTACTAATCCAAGCTTTATTTCAAACCACCAGCCTTTCAATCAATTACAGGTTACTTCCAAATTGTTACTAATATTATTAAAATTAGCCAAATGCCCCAAATACAATGGGGCCATAAGGTTCCTATCTACTCACTATTCAGCCATTTACATAGACAATTTTTTTTTCCCAGTACAATAGGGGACTTGAAGAAAAGAATCAATACACACACTCGTATAAGATCGAACCGGATTATTATTTCTTTACAATACATGTCTCGCCCACTGGAGCACAAGGTTTATCTCATTTACATAGGATGTTTAAAAATATAACATGTATAATCATTTAAGACCATATTAAATTTTGTTCAAAATTATTTTAGTCATTGATAAGTTTATAACTTTTTGTTAAAGACTCATATTCTTGTGATGCAAAACTAAAAATAAACTACAAATATATAGAAAAATACTTATACATTGCAACTAGAAATCCTAGCCCTAAAATGACTAAAACCAAATAAGGAAAAAAATTACACATGCAAATAATATAATAGTATAATTTAACAATTACCAATGCAAAAAGCTCCAAAAAGGTAAAAAAGAAGAAAAAAGGGAAAAAAGGAGGACATTTCTATTTCTATTTAATTCCATCCAGCTTGTCACTTTTGCTTATATGCTTATTTCCTTCTTTATGAAATTAAATTATTCTGATGATAAAAGGGAAAGAACAAACTAACTTCTATTACAGACATGTTGTCATGATGGATAATTTGGAAATCCATTAAATGGATCTCCATTTATGGATATTTATTTGTGAAAATAATAGTACGTGTTAGGTGTAATTTCTAAATATATTAAATCATTTTATGTAGAAATTCATTTTGATTATAATTTGATTCAAACAGATTAAACGATTTACGTAGAAAATAGTACTACATGTTTGGTTCAGCTTATAAGCTTTACGGACATCTTCAAATTTGTTTAAAAAATGACGAGTTTTCAGAAAAATGTTTAGTAAATTTTTAAAGAGCTTAGAAAATAAATTAATATGTATGATTGTTTATAAGCATGCATTGTTCTAAAGAAGGTAGAAAATCACTCACACAAATCAAAAGAGGAATATGTAGGCCTAAAAAGACTTGGAAATAAACTATTAAACATGACATGTTATACCTAGAAATAAACGAAAATATGGCTTATGACCGTACACGATGGCGCGATATGATCCGTATAGCCGACCCCACGTAGTGGGATTAAGGCTTAGTTTGTTGTTGTATCCTTCTAGACTCCGCTAAGTCCTGCCCAAACTCTACTTAGTCATTGGACCTAGATGTGGCAATCAGACCGGGCCGGGCCAGCTTGGTACCGGCTCGTCGGGCAAAAGCGGGTCAGACTGACCCGAAATTTCATTGGGCCGATTTTTGCTCGGCCCAGCCTAACCAGTGTAGTTCATTTTACCCCGGGGCAACCTTGCCGAAATATATTCATCGTTTCGAGCATGAAAATTCTTGGCTCAGCCTGACCTAAGATTCAGGCTGAGCCAGGATTGCCACCTCTAGCTGGACACCTACTTGCCTTTTAGCGCTTTTTAGAATATTGCTTATAAGCTCTTGTAAATAATATTTTATAAGGCTTCAAAAACATTTAATAAAAATATAAAAAAATTATAATAAATTTTAAATAAATTTAATAAAATAAAATTTATCTTGATAAGGGCAAGAATGTAAATTAGGGTAATTAGGGTGTGCCATTTTTTTTTTCCTGTGAATGTCCCCACCCAGTACAAGCCATACTTTTGAAATTGATTTCAAAAATTTCTCCAATCTGTCATTTTCGCACCCGATTTTCCGCCAGTTTCACTTTCCAAAATTACTAATATTTCCTAAAAAACCACACCAAAACATAAAAATATCAGAAAACCCCCAAAAACAAGCAGTTATACTCGCAGACAAAATAAAATCGTAACCTATGCTCTGTAAACCACATTGCATTGGCCCCAACAACAGTATATATATATACGCCTGTATCTATATCTGCTCTATCATTTACTATACTCACTTCCATAATTCTTCTCCAAGGTTTTTGTTTCTCTCTCTTACTTTGCTTTTTTACGTCTCCCTTTTTTTTTTCTTGTCACGCTTTGAAAAAGAGAAAAAGGGAAAGATAGAGTAGTTTAATACTTACATGTAATGTTATGCATATACATTATTGATATTATGTATGTGTAGTAGTTTAGTGGAAGAACCCTAGTGTGGGAAAAGTTTTTTTCAGAGTGTAGTTGAACTGTCTTGCTTTTCTTGCTGGGCTCATTCTACTCCACCAGATCTAAACTATTTTGAGGTAGTACCACTCGGAACTACACGCATCCTTATTTTTTTTTCTTGCTGCCACTGATTTTCTTGGTTTTCTTGACTGAGTTTCTTGGTTTTCTTGGATTGAGTAGTAATGTGGCTTTAGACTCAAGAACTTGAGATTCGCAACTTTATGTGTTCTTGGTCTTTCTGGATTTTATCGGCATGAAATGTAATGTGGGTTTAGACTCAAGAACCGGAGACTTGCAGAGTTTTCTATTTTTCTTGGTCTTTTTTGATTTTCATGGACTGAATTTTTAATTTTGTTTTAGAATCGTAAACTAAAGAATGACACTTTTCTGCATTTGTTGGCATATTTGGATATTCTTGACTTCTTGGGTTTAATTATATAGTGGGTCAGAGCAAGAAGCTGAGAGTTGCATTCCGCCGTTTTTTTTTTTGGGTGACTTTTTGGATATCTTGGATATAATTGTAATGCTGGTGCAGAGTCAAGAACTTGAGAGCTCTGTGTGTGAATACATGTTTTACTGATTGATTGCAGAGTTCGTTTATGCCGTTTCTAAGTGGTTCTTGATAGGTTCTTGTTTATAGCTTCTCCTTCTCTTTCAACCTTACTATCTTTTTTTTTTTTTTCTCTCGTGTAGTTTTCTTGAAGAGGCTCATGGGAAGCAGAAGTTGAGAGTTTGAAAATTGGAATGGCATATTAATTATGACCCGGCAGCGGAAAATTTGTCAAGCATAAGGTACTGCAAAACTGTTATAATTGGCATGCTTCAGATGCACCCAATAAGTTCTATTCTACTAATGTGTTTCTTTGATATGGAAAAGTGAAGAAAACATAATTTTTGACACGAAATCTTCTCTACTTTTTATGTTCTTTTGATACATTCTATTTATGGAAACTTGGAGGTGCAGTTAACTAGATAATAGGAGAGTTTGTTGCGCATGTTTGCATTTAAAACTTCTTAATGTATTTAAATTTATTGTGTTGGAAACCATAGTGGTACATCAGATTGCTGAAATTTGTGATATTGCTTCTTGGTTGTCTGTTTTTATGGTGATTTTAGCAAGAAATACCATTGAAGATTGGATAACTTTCCCAAATGGAGGTTTCAACGGTTCACTCAACTGAGGATTCGGTGGAGATGCACATGAATACTGAGCCAGAACAGTTGGGCATCGAACCAGAGCTGCATGAAGAACCATGCTTTGAGAGTGTGAAGAAAGTCTCCAAGGTGCTGAAACCAAATGCAATAACAACACCTAAGGGCACTACTACAGTTGGGGCTTCTAAAAGAAAAATTGAAGGAAAGAGTGGTACAGACTCTAGTTCAAATGAGACAAGATCAACATTAACTAAACCAACTAAGAGTAGTGTCTCACGCACTTCCGGATCAGTTCCAGTTACTAGAAGGAGCAGCACTGGTGGTTTGCCTGAAAAACAGCCAATGTCAATTACAAAACGACAGAGTGGTGGCATTGGTTCAGCAGGCAAACGAACCAGCTCTTTAGCTTCTGATCCTCTACGGAAATCTCTTCCAGATATTCGGAGTAGCTCAGTATCATCTGCTGGTTCAAAGCCTGCTACAAGACAGAGCATTTCGGAAACTCGGAAGTCAGTTCCAATTTCACCTGTTGCTAGAACTCCAAGGACACCAGCCAGTTCTGATTCGAGCAAGCAAGATTCTAGTAAAAAAGCTTCGGTGAGATCCTCTCAGTCGTCAGTTTCTTCAGGCAAGCGGATTTCTTCTCCATCATTGGATAGCACTGGAAGTAGTAGTTCTGTTAGGAAGTCTGTTGCCAAGGTTTCTGCTCTCTCGAGCCGGTCACCCTCGATATCCAGTGGGTCCAAATCTGGTAGTGTATCAACATCTCTGGACAGAAGTTCTAATTTACCTGGACGTAGGAAAGTTGGAACTCCAGAAAGTC
The DNA here is from genome assembly GCA_016081115.2 of Rehmannia glutinosa. Taxonomy (NCBI): domain Eukaryota; kingdom Viridiplantae; phylum Streptophyta; class Magnoliopsida; order Lamiales; family Orobanchaceae; genus Rehmannia; species Rehmannia glutinosa. The sequence goes on along the minus strand of CM071933.1, from coordinate 77,030,813 downwards.
GGGACTCACGTTTGATTATGCTTCCTCAAGTGGAGGTGAAAGCTGGTGATGATGTGGTAAGAATCCCATGAGTAAACCGTTGAAAAAAATGTGTTGGTACTTGGTAATATAGACTTTAACTTCTGTTGGACTTAACCAAAATGCTTTTGATCTTTAAAATTGTATATTCATCCAAGGATATTATCAGATATTGGCCTTGACTAGTTTTTTTCACATGATATAGTCAACTATTTTTGGGGCTACTAGGTGTTTGTGGTATACTTCATCGCATTGTGGTCCGATTGAATGTGGAAAAGCCAAAAAGTGGCAAATGGGGATGTACAAGTTACAATGTATATCTGCATGGCATGAGCCGTGAGAGTCATAGCTATTCCTATTGCAGTGGCTTGGAAATTTTTATTTGCCACGGAACACTAAAAGAATTGGTCAAAGTTGGAACGCTATGACTCTTCATCCTTTGCTTCATGGTCTATTTTCGGTTGATTAAAGGTTAATCTGGCCTTTCTCTTTTTTAAATGAAGAGATTGGATCTTCGGGGCCACAAGATACGCAGTCTCAATGGCGGTGGACTAAATTTGTCACCAAATTTAGAGGTACTGTGTTTTATTACAGTTCTGATTACCTGATGGTTTTCTAGTTTTTGTCTATAAGTGCATGAGATGTAGGTTTCTACTTTACTGCTGAGACTAACCTGTAAATACCGAGGCTCTCCATTTCTTCTTTTTCTGTGAGGAAATTTATATGCCAATTGTCCTTGATTAACAGCCTTATTCTTTGATTATTTTTATATCAGAAGTCTTATAATGTGGTTGTTTCTCTGTTAAATGACATAATTCACATTTTCAAAACTCACTTTATACAGTTGCCTAAGGAGTGTAAACTTTTTTCTTGGCTTGGTTCTCTCTATGCAGTTCCTAAACATGAAAAGTCTATCTGCATGTTAGACCATGTATAGATACTTTCTTGATTTAGTTTACAGTTCTTAGTTCATGGCTTTTAGCAAAACTGGCCCAAATATATTCAGTGCATCATTATGGCCACAAGATGGAGAACATCCATCATTTGTTGCTCTCAAGCTTATTTCAATTGATCTTTGTTCGATACTAAGATTAACTTTTTTGCAGTTTGTTTATCTCAGAGACAATCTCTTGTCGACATTGGATGGTATTGAAGTCCTGAAACGTGTGAAGGTTAGACTGCTTATTGCCAAGTATCTTATACTTTAAATACTTTAATGAATAAGTTCAGGGTTGTCTGTTCTTATCTTGTTTCTATCTTAACCCTCTTGCTAACCATAGTCCTTGTTTTACTTTCAGGTTCTTGATTTGAGTTTTAATGATTTCAAAGGACCTGGTTTTGAGCCACTTGAGAATTGCAAGGCACTGCAGGTGGTAGCCCTTATTTCTTGATGATCTGCTGTTTAAAGGATGGGATAGTTGTTTTTACAAATACACGATTTTCTTTTACTGCAGCAACTATATCTCGCTGGAAATCAGATCACATCCTTGAAGAGTCTTCCTGAGCTTCCTAACTTGGAGGTGAACCTCCAGATATTGTTTGGGTTCATGCTTTTCCATCATCATTATTAGGATTGTGTCCACACAGGATGATAAAACTACTTCCTTTGTGTTTTTTGCAGTTTCTGTCTGTCGCCCAGAATAAGCTAAAATCTCTTTCAATGGCGAGCCAGCCTCGTCTACAGGTTTGTTTGTTGCTCTACAATCTTATTATCTTGGTGTCGTTCAGTTTGCGAAAGTTAATTTTGTGTTTTCGTAGGTACTAGCGGCCAGCAAAAATAAAATATCAACCTTGAAAGGCTTCCCGTATTTACCAGCACTTGAGGTTAGTTGAGCAAATATGTTCGCAATTTTGATTCTATAATTACAAAGTTTAGCTTTATTGAATGATCGTTTACAGTTCAAGTCCAAGTTGAAGCTTTAAGTTCTTTGTCATATAATGAAAATCTGGCAAACCACAGTTAACAGATAATGATGGACAATGATTCTAACTTCAGGTTGGAACTAATAGGAATTTGAAGCACATACGAAAGCAATTTTTCCTTATGTAGATCACGCTAGTGAATGATTATTTTGTCATGTAGATGCATTAACATGCCAGACTGATCTTGATTGCTAAATTCATGAAATGCATATTTTGTTACCATGATGATCTACAGCATTTGCGTGTAGAGGAGAATCCCATACTTAAGATGTCTCATTTGGAAGCAGCTGCGATTTTGCTTGTTGGTCCGACCTTAAAAAAATTCAATGACAGGGGTAAGTCTGATAGCTGTAATCTCTCTTTGTCTGCCTTACTGCTTTTTTCATACTCCTTTTATCACTTCGTCTCCAGTTAGCAAATTATCGAATTTGAATTTTCTCAAAAATGTCTCAATGGATACTGTTTGTTCTTACTTGCCTACTTGCTCATCTAAATGTCCAGTTTCCATAGTTATTCTTTCTTTCTTTCTTTCTTTCTTTTTTTTTTTTTGCTAACATTTACCATACTCTCCTTACTGTCCACCTATTTGTCTTTGCAGATCTATCCCGTGAGGAGATAGCTATTGCCAAGCGTTATCCTTCACATACCGCCTTATGCATTCGAGGTGGTTGGGATTTGTGCCGTCCAGAACTAGCTGTAGGTAAGTGTTAAGCAAAGCACTCTTGTTTGGGTTTCAGAATAATAGATTCAATGTGGGCCTTGTTTGACCTTCAAATGTTTATCTTAATTTTTTTTTCTTCTGTTATAATGAATAATGAATTGAATGTGGCTACAAAGAATAAGGGCTCAAAGATTTTTTGAATGTTAAATTTCTGAAAAGAACACAAGCTGGAAAGATAGTAACTGGGAGCAGGAGAGCGACGGGCTTTTGCTCCTTCAGTGTGCACTGTGTCATATTGTGCAACTGGGTCAGGTTGTATTACGGTTATTCTTGTCAGTCTTTATACTCTTTATGAGTCTAGGTTCTACATTATGTTGCATTTGAGAAATTATTTGTATAAAAACAGTTGGTTGGTCCAGTTTTGGTATCTACCTCAGTAATTGGTTCTTTTTATGAGTTTCTTTAGTGGACTTCAGATTTTTTTTTAACCATTTGCCTGAACCTACATTTGTGTTGCCATCTATTTATTGATTATATCAAATTAGACATGCAGCAATCGAGATATTATTTTTCCTTTTCATTCTTTTTCTTTGTGTCTAAATTTGTTTGTCCATGTAAACAGATTCTACGTTTAAGTTTCTGCTAGAACAATGGAAAGAAAAACTTCCGTCTGGATACTTGCTTAAAAAAGCTTTTGTGGACCAACCATTTGAGGAAGATGCTTGCTGCTGCCACTTTGAGTTTGTTCGTGACGTATCTGAAGGTAGTGGTTCGACATTAGACTTGAAGTACCAGTGGTTTATAGGAGGGCGGACTGCTTCAAATTTTACAGAAATCTCCGGCGCATGTGGAGAGGTGTGAGTAGTTTTCAAGCAACTGAATTTCTCATTTTCCCATTTAAAACTTAAACAATTACTGAATTACCTGTAACTCTATGTTAGGTCTACTTTCCAAAACATGATGACATTGGCAGAATCTTGAAAGTGGAGTGTACTCCTGTACTGGAAGATACTGAATATCCCACGATTTTCGCAATATCTTCGCCAGTTTCTCCAGGTATAGTTTCTTTGACAAATTGATGAAATTGCTGTCTGTTGAATACAATTTCCATGTAGTTGATGCTGCTTCTTACATGCATGCCACAATGCCTATTCATGCTTCGCATGGTCATGATAAAGCAAACTATGGGAAAGAGTTATCTTAGAAGCTAGTCAATCAAAATGAGTAGCCATTTCTTTCCTCAAAACAGTTTGGAGTACTGACGTGATGAGTCTCACTGCAACTTGCAATCAACCAACATACTTGCAGCAATCAGCATCAAAATATGATGTCGTCGACGGTGTCATTTCCTTCCGCCCAGCTTCCAGTTTCCTTACTATGTTGCCTGGGCTTGGTAGATAAGGCTTTCATACCAGTTTAAGGAATTGACTTTTTTATTAAAAAAAAATTATTAGTAATCTGAGCACTTCTGCTCAATTCTCTTCATTTTTTGTACCTTTCGATGTCTGTGTCATTTATGTTTTCTTTCTGACAACAAATAATTTTGTCCTGCAATATTCTTTGCTTCCAGATTTTGGATATGCACCAATCTCTTTTCCTGTTTGATGTTAGCTAAGTTACTTTTCATCATTATCATCACCAATATCACCATCATCAACATGTTAATGTTACTATTTTGGGTGATTCTTATTCAAACACAGTTTTTCATGATCCTAAAGAAATTCATCAGGTGGATATGTATTTTTTCCTTGTCTAATTAACTAGTTCTGGGTATCATTCTGAAGGCACTGGAATCCCTAAAGTCATAAAGATTGATGTACGTGGGGAGCTGGTGGAGGGAAACACAATCAAAGGGTATGCCGAGGTTGCATGGTGTGGGGGAACTCCGGGGAAAGGTGTTGCTAGGTGAGATCATCCAATATTGCCATGTGAAGCATTTTGATTCTGCACTGTTCTCTTTTGTCAGAAAATAAGGCTTATCCTCTGTCAATGAAACTTCTCATTTCTTTCTATAGTTGGCTTAGGAGAAGATGGAATAGCAGCCCTGTGGTAATTGCTGGTGCAGAAGAAGAAGAATATCAGCTTACCCTAGACGACGTGGATTCATGTTTGGTTTACATGTACACCCCTGTAACTGAAGAAGGTGCCAAAGGGGAACCTCAATATGCGATCACTGATTATGTAAAAGCAGGTGCGAGTTAGATAAATGTGACATTTCATCCTTATTTACCCTTGCATGTTTGAGGAGTTACACTGGCACTTTAGGTGAAATGCTACATTTGAAACGGATCTGGTTGTTAAAACTATGGGTGCACCTTTCTTGACAAAAGACGACAACATCATGCATGCCTGATCGATAGAATGTCTTTGTATAAGATTCTAGTCATTTTGCTTCCCAACCAGGATGCATCAATGTGTATTGGAAGTTGACTGCCAAGAACTTGAAATGGGCATTTTGTTGTTATATTATCTTTGCAATCTTTTGGGTCCTCTATGGTTTCTTTGCATGAAGTGACATTGATAACATGAATATATACTCAAGGTTATTTCAAACATGGAACATCGCTCCTCAAAAAACATTTAATATGAAAACAGTAACTTTTGATTGTTTGCAACTGCAGCTGTGACTATCATTTGTCTACTTTTCAGATGAGTCGATGACTATATGACTTGTACTTAAGGAAGTGTGGAATCTATGTCCCGGAAAAATACTAGTGATTTTTCATATGTTTCCGGTGAAAGCTTGAACATAAGCCCCCACCCACAAAAAAAAGGCATTAGTGTGTAACTTTAACATGTCGATGGAGCGTCCTGTTGTAGTATTCCACAGCATGCTAACATTTGCATATTTCCATACTAACTTTTTTGGGCGCCTTAATTAATACTTTTCATACATTCGATATATTTTTCCTTTTCGACCGATCCATTAATTTTTTAAGTACTTTATTGCTCTATGTTGGCAGCTCCTCCATCTGTGAGTAATGTACAAATTACTGGAGAAGCTGTTGAAGGAAGTACAATCAAAGGAATAGGGGAGTATTTTGGAGGAAAAGAAGGCCCCAGCACTTTTGAATGGTTACGTGAGGATAAGGATACTGGGTTAGTGTTCATTGCTTTGTGCTATTTTATCATGAAGTGATCAATTGGTCTAAGCCAATTGTTTTTTTTTTCTTTCAATTATGGTTTCACTCAATCAGCATTATTATTTAGTGTCCCTATGGTTATGCCTTTAACTTGTTAGTCACTGTGCAACTCTTGCTACTCATTCTGTTTACCTAGAATTTTGTTTTTCTTGTGGGAGAAATGGTAATCTATTTGTTTCTGGTTGGCCATGTAAACTGAGTTAGCTGCTTTCATCTTCTGCTTGTAGAGAATGTACATTGGTGTTAATGGGTACAAATGAGTATACTTTAACAAAAGAAGATGTCGGACGTCGGTTGGCATTTGTTTATGTACCTGTGAACTTTGAAGGTAAGTTCTTCCATTGTGCAAGTCATGCAGTTCTTCTTCCTTAGCCTACTTTGTGTTTGGTTTTTTGTAGCAATATATAATATTTTGTGTTTTTGACTATTTTCAGGGCAGGAAGGGAAGTCTTTGTCAGTGATGTCCCAGACAGTTAAGCAGGGTATGTAACAGCTTATTTTAATTGGGAGTTGGCTATTATTTTGTGAACGTTGAGGGGCAATATTTCAGACATATAAAATGCTTGTTTTTCCGAATAAAGTTAGCTACTGAACTATTTCCTGTTTTTGGATGTTGTGTTGTGTCCAAAGTTAGTTGGCTTTTACGAACTGACCATTATAATTTGATATACCTAGATATATCCCTTCTTTTTTTTCCCCAGTTGGCAAGATTGTTTATGTTAGTATCTTATCCCTACAATTCCAATGGACTAGTCCTTGCTGAAGTTTTCCTACTATAAAAACTTTTTGATGTCTATTAAATCCTTTATTTCATATAACTCATTGTAGTTGGTGGCTCTTATTGTCCACACCTTCTCGACTCTATAATAGAAGCTTCATGGAAGGAGGTATTTTCCAAGAAAACAAAGCCTCGCACAGTTTTATTATTCTCCTTGGCATTAAGGATCACCAGGTCTATGCCGATCTTAGTGCCAGTTTATTTTTGAATATTTTAGACTAGACCTGATTATGATTATTTTAGTATTCAATTACTGATAACATTTATGCATTGCCAATTTGCCTAGGCAGAAGAAATTGGTAGTTAAGATGGACCTTTTAGTAGTTGCTACTGGATGCATATTGTGAATTTGTATGCAAAAACTGTACATGTTTTTTCTTTTATTAAATTGGTGATCCTAATATACTATGATATAGTTAATGTGAAGTTCTGAACTCAGAAGAAAAAACACGTGCATCAATTGCTTAAATTTATTTGTTGATTTCTTTTTTGAAGTGTCATAACTTTTCTGTCCTGATCATGCTTTGCTTGGTGACTTCATTATGTTTATTTTTCATGGTTGTCATTTTTACTATGCTCCAATTTCTCCCTTTTCTCTTAATTACAGCTCCACCAAAGGTAACAAATTTGAAGATAATTGGTGAACTGAAGGAGGGAAGTAAGGTTACTGTGACTGGTATTGTCACTGGAGGTACTGAAGCTTCTAGTAGAGTTCAGTGGTTCAAAACCAGTTCATCTACTTTTGAGGGTGAAAATGGTATTGAAGCATTAAGTACATCCAAAATCGCGAAGGTAAGATTAGCGTAGCTGCTTTTAGTCTTGACTCGCATTGTGGATGCATGATTTCAATTTTGCATTTTTCTGTATGCAGGCATTTCGTATACCTTTGGGAGCCGTTGGCAAATATATAGTTGCAAAATTTACACCAATGACTCCGGATGGCGAAGCTGGTGAACCAGCTTATGTGATTTCTGACACAGCTGTTGAGAGTAAGTATAATCTGTTCAAATGTTATCATTTAATGATATGGATTCAGGAGAGCACAGAAGTTGTGAAGCAGTGAAAGCACTGTAATTGTGTAGCATTTGGATTTACTGTTAGTAAAACATCTTAGGTATCTACAACTATTTTCATGATAATCAGCCGATAGGGGGAGTTGAGAAGAAGATAATAGAAACAATTAGTCATAATTTACTTCGAAGGCCAGTTAACAAATTCAGAAAGAGAATGGAAGAAGAGCTATCTGCAATTCCTAGATTTGTTTCTCACCTCTACAATTCCGTAGGTGTTATCTTTTAAAAGCTAATCTGTATCACGTTGATTGTCTTCATTCTCATTATTTGGTTTCCAAAGTATGTTTGCACCTCCAAACTGGTTTCTTACTTCCTTTCATTCTTCACCACTCACTTGTAGTTTTCTTATGCTGGAGAGCGGATGTATATAGAACGCGTATCTGAGTCTCTGACTGTATTAATAATGAATTCTTAACTCTTCTTTAGGGAGATATAGTCAGTTCTATGTGGCTACTATGATCATAAACTATTGAAAGAGAAACTTATGAATAATCATTGCTTTGAACTATTATAAATTAATATCTGCGGGGCTTTTGGTTGTCATAGCACTACATTGTTTTTAAAATTATTGACCAGCTTTTGTTCATTTGACTAATCATCACATGAAACTCTAACAACTCTCATTTAGATTATCTTTTATTTATTTTGTTTATCTTTTACTCAATTTCATTTTCTTTTCCTAATACTAATTACGCTCCAAATTTCTACATGCCAGAATTGTTATGTTATCCATTGTGTGACTGTTTGATAAGATCTTTGGTAATCTGTCCATGCTATTTTGAATTAAGTGTTTTGATCCTGTTAATGTATATATGGTATATTGTGTAGGAGATAATTAGAATCAATTAGAAGATTATTAGAATCCCGTAGATTAGCCTGTTGATTTAGTTTCCTTATTTTGGTTGCTCTCCAACTTGTATATAAGTGTACCTTATCTCTTGGAATAATACACAATTCATTGGAATACATTATATTACATGGTATAAGAGCTAGGGTTTCTTTCAAGTTTTTTTTTTGGTCTGTTTCTTTTTTTTTTTTTGAAGGAGGGTTTTTAGGGTTTTTCGATTAACACCTTTTGGGTCCGATCTAGATCTCACCTCCCATACCTCTACCTTCCAACCGAATAGCCGCCCTGTGGCCCGACCACCGGAGGAAGGCGCGCGTGTCGGTCACACGCGCCGGTCAACGCGTTTTTTTCCGCCACCAGCGCGTAGCGTGCTCGCCGGAATTTTTTCCGGTTGGCGTCGGCTCGTTTTGTTTAGGGCTCCTTGTTTTGGCATTGCTTTGGTATTTCGTCACACGGTTTGCCCTCGTTTTGGATTTTTCGGTTTTTGGTCTCGTTTTTTCTTGATGTTTTTGCTCCAGATTTCCGAATTTGGTGTTGAATATTTTTGTGGCTTTGATTTGTTGTTCTCATGGGTGACACTACTAAACTTGTGTCCGAGGTCATTCCGATGATGAATAAAATTACCGATGTCAAACTTAATGGCTCCAATTACCTTGGTTGGAGTAAAAGCTGTCATCGTCCATTTGCGGAGTATTGACAAGACGACCCACTTGACTGTGATCCTCCTAAGGATGACAGCTTGGTTGCGTGATGATGCCAAACTCCTTGTACAAATTCGAATTCTATGTAGGAGATACTCTCTTTAATCAACCATTGTGAATTTTAAGGAGCTTATGGATTATTTGGCTTTCTTATATTCGGTCGTAGTAATATTTCTGATTTACTCGATTTGAAAATCCTTTCATCGGGGAGCAAACACGATAAAACCCCCCCAGCTTATGTTATGGAGTTCAACAAAACTTATGAAGAAAATTCTCTTTGAGATGTGAAGATAATGCAATCAAAGGCGAGAACAAATTGCCGTCATGAGTTTTTGATAGGTTACGTCCGAGTTTGATACCTTCAGTCTCAACTTCTCTCGAATCGCTATCCCTTCCTTACAGGAGACGTTTTCTCGCTTTCTTCAGATCGAGGATGTTCAACCTTCACATCCCACCCTGAGAATAGTGCTCTTATTAGTCGTGGTGGTGCTCGTGGTGGTTTTCGTGGAGGTCTCGTCCTTCTCGGTGGTAATCGAGGCGCACAAAAGGTCGTGGTTCTGTGGTGTGTCGGCGGTGCGGGCTCGACCTGGTTCTCGCACCTCCGAGTCTGTTGAGGTGGAGTGTTTTTATTGTCATGAATTTGGGCACACTAAGTATAATTGTCCCAACAACTTGCCGCCAAGAACCGAAAGGTTCTTCCGCCATACTTTCGCAACGATATGGTCACGATTTCGAGTGAGTGAGTATGCTAAACTTATCGAGATCGTGAACCTCAACCACCTCATCATTTTTTTTGCAGCTACATGCCTTATCTCTAAAGGATCTAAATGGGTCATTGATTGTCTTGAGATCTTGTAACTCAAACCTTTTTTCCACTTTTCATTCTCATGCACCCTCCACTCATGTTACTATTGGCGGGTCTACCCCACGTGTTCTTGGTTTGGTTCTATTCACCTCACGCCGTCTATTTCATTACACTGTTCCGTATTGAGTTTACCTAATTTCTCGTTCAACTTACTTTCGGTGAGTAAGCTTACCAAATCTTTGAATTGAAGCATCTCATTCTTCCCCGACTATTGTGTTTTTCAGGATGGCAGATCCTTGGTAAAGGCGTGAATCGATGGCCTCTACATTATGACACCGGAGCCCAAGTCTCTTGTTGGCACATCTTCCTCGTCCGCCCTCGAGATGATAATGGGCCATCCCTGGGAAGTCTCAGCAGTTGTGTCCTCATTTTTCTCATTTGTCGTCGTTATATTGTGAGTCGTGTGTTTGCCAAACATTCTCGCGTTCATTTAAGTCTAGAATAAATTGCGTCCCTTTTCGCTTAGTTCACTCGATGTTTGGGGTCCTTGTTTGTATCATCTAAGTCCGGATTTAAGTATTTTGTTACTTTTATTGATGATTTTTCTCGTGTTACTTGGATTTAAAAGTATTTCATCATTTCTCTTCTTTTGTCTTTGAAATTAAAACTCAGTTTTTTGCAAATATTCAAACGCTTCGCAGTTGATAATGCTAAAGAATTCTTGTCTACTACATTATCTTTATATGGTGGTATTTTGCATGAAACTTCGTGTTCGGACACACCCAAAATGGTGTTGCCGAGCAAAGAAGAATCGGCATCTCCTCGAGGTTGCTCGAGCTTTATTATTTCAAATGAATGTTCCTAAACCATTTTGGGCGGATCTTTGTCTCTCTGCTTGTTTCCTCATTAATCGTATAAAATGCTCTCCCCTTTTCTATCCTTTTTCCCGACAAAACTATTTTCCCATCGCACCTTTAAGATTTTTGGTAAAGACGTGCTTTGTTCGTGATACGAGACCTCATCTCACCAAACTAGATCCCAATATGGTACTGGAGGTGTGCAAAAAGGGATATCGTTGTTTTTTCTCCTACACTCAATCGCTATATTGTGTCTCGGGATGTTACATTCAATGAACATCTCCCATACTTTTTCTCGTGTCACCTCGCCCGAGGGAGATGATGATGTCTTCGTCTATTCTCGCTTGTCATTTCCTCCCAAAGTCCGTCACCTGGCTCCTCGACCCACCACAAGCTCCTCGACCCCGATTAGGGGAGTTACAGACGCCAAAGAAACAACTCCAACAATTGAGATTCATCATTTCCTTTTCGAAGGCTTTGGTGGAAGATCTGTCCCACCTTTTCGCTCTTTTGATGAGAATGGAAGGTAAAACGAAACTTGCTATGACCGTTTGTGCAATTCTTAGCATTCCTTTCTTAGAACATAGATTCTATCTCTACTGTTGGTGAAGCTTTGGCCCATTCCGTAGGCGTTTTGCTATGTTGAGAAATGAATGCACTTGACCATAACGGCACTTGGACTTTTGTCTTGGCAAAAAGCGCAATTGGGTGTAAATGGGTGTTCCGATTAAAGTGAATCCCGATGGTTTCTGCTCGCCTTAAAGCCCGACTTGTCGCTCCAATTACTGGTTCTCTCCGTGGCCAAACTCACTGTCCTTTCATATCTTTTGACCACTTTTGGTAGCCTCTCGCACAATTAGACATTAAAAATGCTTTTTTTATGGTTTTCTTCAAGAGAGGTCTATATGGAGCAACCGCCTTTGGTTTTGTTGCTCGGAGGAGTATGGGAAAGTATGTCATCTTCGCAAATCCATATACGGTTTGAGTCTCTGAGTCCTCGGGCTTGGTTCTGATTTAGTCGATCATTTTGAAATATGGCTTAATAAGATGTAAAACGATCATTCGGTGTTCTACAAAGCGCTCCGAGCATGGGGTAATTTTCTTTGGTTGTTTATGTTGATGATATTGTAATTACGAGGAATGATAGTGTCGGGACTCCACTCCACCCCACTTTATTGAAAAAGGACTTGGGATCTCTCAAGTATTTTCTAGGAGTGGAAATAATGAGAAGCAAGAGAGGAATCTTCCTCTCTCCGGAGAAAATATGTGCTTGACTTGCTCAAGGAAATTCGGGAAACTATTGGCTCCCAACTTGCAACTTGAAAAACACCTGGTGCCCCGTTCCATGATCAGCGGTATCGAAGACTTGTGGGGAAGTTGAATTATTCAGTAACACGTCCCGACATTGCGTTTGCGGTAAGTTTAGCCGATTATGTTATTCATGGGCACTTCTTGAACATATTTTGTGTTATCGAAAGGGGGCTCTGGGCGCGGATTATTCTAACATGGTCATTCAAAAGTGGAGTGTTACCGGGTTAATTGAATCATATTCGATGCCGACTTGCAGGTTGTAAAGATGATAGAAAATCCATTCAGGGTATTGAAATCTTTGTGGGAGGTAATCTAGTCTCATTAAGAAACAAAATGTTGATTATCGATTATTTGATTTTTATGTGAAATTGTATGGATACATCGATTACTAAAGGAAGTAGGTTATGAGCTTACTCTTCCGACTAAACTTTGGTGTGACAACCAAGCCGCACTTCACATTGCATTTATTTCATGAACGAACTAAGCATATTGAAATAGACTGTCATTTTGTTCGTGATAAAGTTCTCTACGGGCTATGTCAAATCCGAAGACCGGTTGGGAGACATATTATGAATTATCGAATGAACAATATTTGTAACAAGCTGGGCATTATTGATATATATGCTCCAGCTTGAGGGGGAGTGTTAATGTATATATGGTATATTGTGTAGGAGATAATTAGAATCAATTAGAAGATTATTAGAATCCCGTAGATTAGCCTGTTGATTTAGTTTCCTTATTTTGGTTGCTCTCCAACTTGTATATAAGTGTACCTTATCTCTTGGAATAATACACAATTCATTCAGAATACATTATATTACAGATCCGATGGCTGGTTCCTGAAACTATGCTTGTAAAGTCCACTATTGGAGATCGGGGTCTTAGATGCTTCTTTGTTTACTTGCATCCATATCTGTTAACTACTAGACTTTTGAATATTCATTGGGTATGCAAAATGTTTGATGTAAACTGTTCTAAAGTGATTGCTACGTGTAATTTAAAACTTTTGCAGCTCTTCCTCCCAGTCTTAATTTTTTGTCTATTACCGGTGATTACTCTGAAGGCGGAGTGTTGACAGCATCATATGGTTATATCGGTGGTCACGAGGGGAAGAGTATCTATAATTGGTATCTTCATGAGGTATGTTACTAATGCACACTGTCACATCTAAACCCTATATCTTACATCTTTGGCCTCCTGTATGGCTAGAGCATAAATCCACATCGCGTTGCTAACAGTATTGGGCGCATAACATGGAAAAGACTTCAAATGTGTGCAATAAACTAATTTATTGCTATGCTCATGTAGGTTGAATCTTTTCATTGTTTAATATTTGAAATGAAGCACGCTGCAAAACATTTAGGATCTAAATTTCCAAAGAAATTGAATTTTTGTAGTGCAGATCTTCTTGTACACATATTCACACACTCAAAGAAGGAACTTAGCTCATTATTTTATTGTTTGTTCTGCCCTGATTTTCTTTTTATTTCATAAAACCAAAACTCCTTTTTGCATCCTTTGCAATTTAGGCAAAAATTGTATTCATATATAAAGCGTGATTAGCTTTTAACTCTTCCTCTAGCAGGTAACACAATGCCACGTGATTTGTAGATTTCAGATTTTCCTTAACTTATTTGGTTGTTAACTTCTGTATTCCTCGATTTCGTGCAGGCTGAAACTGACTCTGGTATTCTAATACCTGAGGTCACAGGTCTTCAATATCGAATTCCAAAAGATGCCATCGGTAAATTCATATCTTTTACTTGTACCCCAGTGCGCAATGATGGTATTGTTGGTGAACCAAGGCCTTGCATTGGACAAGAACGTGTTCGTCCAGGTAACTACGAAAGCAAGTTCTGGTTAGTTTGATTTGACACATTATGATATATTAGCATTAGCGGAAACTGAGAATTGAGTTTATATTGGTAGAAGCAGGAAGGATTGTTTCAGCCTGCATTGACAATTTTAGGAAGAGTTTTTGGACAGTTCTCTTTATTGATGTGAATTGTTCATACAGACAGTGGGTTCTTGATGACTTAGGATTCTGATGCTTTTTTGGGTTTTCCACTGGGTTGTCTGGTTTCAAATTTTCATTTCTTTCTCAGCAGGAGAACGAATTCCCTGAACGTTCAATCGGTTCAAAAGTTAATTAACTATATTCTCTGCTTGGCGAATCATCTTTCTATTTGTTGAACCATTGGATTAAGTTTAGAAATATTATGTCCGGTTTAGATTGACTCATGAACTGAGGATGATAGCCAGCTTATGTTTTTAAAAATATTACATCAACTGGTGGCTGAATTTCCGACCCAAAGACTTGTCAACTGAATTTCCAACCGAGAGACCATTCAACTGAATTTCCATGTTATTAACTTCTTTGATTGCTTTAATTCTTTTCAAGATTGTACGAGACTCTGACGTTTGAACTTTGAATAGTGCATACTGTTTTTTTTTTTTTTTTTTTTTTTTTGGTTTTCTGTTGTAACATGCTTTCTCCCTCCATGTCATTACAATATCAGGTAGCCCAAGAGTGCTCTCTTTACAAATTATTGGAACTGCTGTTGAAGGCACTACTCTAAATGTTGAAAAGAAATACTGGGGTGGTGAAGAGGGAGAGTCAATTTACCGCTGGTTCCGGGTAGTTGATCAGACTTTGGCGTATCACTGGCATATTCATTCTGTTCTTGTGCTTGTGAAGTTATTATAAAGTTCAACCGTAGCTATTGCTGATAATTTTGATATCATTGTTTCTTAACAATTGTATTTAATTGATATTGTTTCACAATTAATAAGTTGAAATTTAACATTGATGTTTCCCATAGAGGCTGAAAGATAGATTTATCCTTGCAGACTAGTTCAAATGGCACCCACAACGAAATAAGTGGTGCAACAACTTCATCATATATGCTCTCTGGAGATGATATAGGCTTCTTCATATCAGTTTCCTGTGAGCCCATTCGAAGTGACTGGGCCAGAGGTCCTATTGTCCTTTCTGAACAAGTTGGACCAATTGTGCCGGGTAACCTTTCAAGAAAACTTGATTTCCGTTTCCCGTTTATGAAAAAATTCTAGGCAATAGTAGGTATTATTTTGGGTGGATTTTTTCATTCCCTCGTGAAACCAAACTTTTACTTTTAATACATATTCCAATCTTACATCAATAGTATATTTACATCTCCAAGACATTACATTAATGACATATATTAAGTTAAAAGCTTGATGGCACCATTAGCCAAAAAAAAGAAAATTCTTACATGAAATGACATCTAAGAAATGTCTTCCCCGAAAATGATAACAAACACATTTTTCTCCACATTTCAAGACAAAACCAAACACATTTTCATTCTTAGTCACAACCCCCCAAAATACATTTTTCTCAAAACACCACAAATGACTCCAAACATCTCAATGTATCTCCTGTCTCATGAAAATTGAACTACTGAGCAAATTCTTCTCATTCCAGGGCCCCCAACATGCCGGTCACTTGAATTTCATGGATCCCTGGTTGAAGGCGCGCAACTGAGCTTCGTTGCCTCTTATAGTGGAGGGTACGCCTCTGCTGAAAGCCTCGTTTATACTGTTAACTACTTCCTCTTTACAAACCTTATTTTCATTATATCAGATATAATGATTTACATTTTTCAGGGTGAAGGGAGATTGCCTATACGAGTGGTTCCGAGTGAAGGGTGATGGTCATAAAGAGAAACTTCATGTTGGAGGTAAATATTTTTCTGCCTCTTTCGTTCTATCTCTTTGTTTGTCAAGATCTGATAAATTAAATTTAATTGATGCAGAATTTTTAGATTTGACTCTTGCTGAAGTGGGAGACTCTGTGGAACTTGTTTATACACCTGTTCGTGCTGATGGATTGAAGGGGTGCCCAAAGACACTGGTTTCCTGTCCTGTTGCTCCTGGTGAGTGGTCAATCGTTCTATTTGTTCTAGGCATTCTTGAAACTTTTTTCCATTAGCTGATGTAGTGCATTTTCAACTTTAGAGGCCACTTTTTGCATGCAAGTGTTCTATATTTTTCATTAATGTTTATTTTTTCTTGTATGTTCCTTGTTTTAGGATCTTCGAATCCCTTGATTACATATCGACTTTTCTGTTGATGATTCTGGACTATTTTTCCTTGTAATAGCTTATCTGGCTGAGCTTGCTTTCAACCTACGGTTCTCTTGTTTAAATTTTCCAAATCTCATGGAAAGTAGAAACATGAGTTCCCGTTCGCCTGGTTTCTGTTTATTCTTCGTCCTCCTATTATCCATATTATTATCGTTTTTGTTATTATTATGATTTATAATCACTGTTTCTTCCATAGTGCAATACATTTAGAAACCTATGATCCCAGGTCTAAAAACATAATGCTTAAATACAGGGGAGCCTCAAGGTGTTGAATTGTTGATTCCTGATTGCTGCGAGGGCCAGGAAGTGGTCCCTGAAACAAGGTATTTTGGAGGACGAGAAGGAGTTGGGAAATATATTTGGTTCAGAACAAAGAACAAGCTTCATGGATCTGACCTGATGGAACTGTCAAATAATTATGAAAATGCTGATATACGTGGACAGTCATTGTAAGTATTTTCCGAATTTAGGTATGCCAACTTATAAAAGTCGTGACTTCTATCTTATTGAACTAATTACTTCTGCTCAGAACATATACTCCATCTCGAGAAGATGTGGGATCTTATCTAGCATTGTATTGGCTGCCAACACGGTCAGATGGTAAATGTGGTACACCGTTGGTATCCATTTGCGAGTCTCCAGTTATTCCAGGTAGAAGCTTATTTCCCTGTTCTCAAGTTATATGATCTACAAGATAGATATAATGAATGTGCCTCTTGTAAGAGTTTTTCCTTTATGGGTCTTATTGGTATCCACTGTACTTGAGATTAATAATGGTGTATAACATTAGTTAAAGGGTCTTATTGGTATCCACTGTACTTTAGATTAATAATGGTGTATAGCATTAGTAGTTTATTATATCGTCTCTTGATCTCTTTTTCCTGGTATTACCAGCATTTAACCTTTCCTTCTCCCAGTCACACATATATGTTGGTTCAATAGTTATAACTTTTAATTCCTTTATACATCCTAATCCTGTAGAAATGATTTTATGTGACAGCTCTTCCAATAGTTCATAATGTTCGGGTGACAAAGATGTCGTCAAGCACCTACTACGGAGAAGGAGATTATTTTGGTGGATATGAAGGAGCAAGCTTGTTTAGCTGGTATAGAGAATCTGATGATGGAACGACTGTTCTTATTGGTGGAGCCAATTCTCAAACTTATGAAGTCTCAGATGAAGATTATAACTGCAGAGTGTTATTTGGGTATGAATCTAGCTCTGCATTATTTTGTTATAATCAATTGAGGAGAATGCTTATAGTCTTGCATGATTTTTTTTTACACTGGACTGGAGCCAACGAAAAAAAATCAAAATGAAAATGCCCCTTGCATATTGTGATATGTGAGATAATTCTTATTCCAACAGCAAAGTTCAATCACCATTGCCTCTATTTAAAGAGTTAATTGTACAGTTATTAAGATTCTTTGTTATTGTTTTTGTTTTTATTTTATTTGGAAAGTCTTTGAGTTGAAATAGTCTACAGATCATCTTTATTCTCTCTCTCTCTCTCTCTCTCTCTCTCTCATTTTGACAAATGAAGTGTTGGAAGAAAAGTGATAAAAAGCTAAACTTTTCTTATTTTGTAAGAAAAAGTATGGCTTCCTTAATGCATTGCAGCTTATAAAAAGATCTTGTATACTTCTTGCTTCCTTAGAGTGTTGCAGTTTGTAAAAAGATTCTGTATACTTCTTGAAGCCCTCCAAATCTCAAATGTAGATACATTTCAATCTGTTACGGCAAGATTGGCATGAATGAATGGAATTAGGTGGGAATGCAATGAAATAACAATAGGAAAAGAAAAGATGTAATAATACTATTTCTATGATTGGTATGTACAAGGAATGGAGAAATGAATGAATGACAATTTTTTTTACTTAATTTAAATATCTTGATTGGTAATTATAAATGAATAAGTAATTTGTGAAAAATAATTTTATGTAAAATTACTCTTAAATAAAAAAAATTTAAATAAATTTTATTAAATATCAATGCATAAATGGATATAGGATTATTTTAATGTGTGTTAAATAATATATATAATTTATATCTACGATATCAATGATATTTTACATAATATATATTTTTTTATACAAAAATATAGAAAATCAACAAAAGAAATCTATATTAAATTTTTGATTTAACTATTGAATATTGATAGAAATTGACTATGATTTATTAAAATATTGAATAATAACATATATTTCAATTATAAAAAATAATTTTTTTTATAACACTACTTTAAAAAATATAGATTATATCCAACATTTTTAGTCATTTATAGAAAGATAATTTCATTAAAAGTAAAAATTTGAGTAATTCTCGATGATTGGGAGTAGCTAAGCCCATGGGGGAGAGGAGAAATGGCTATTCCCTTACTTTTGGGAATAGGGATTCCCATGGAATGAATATTCCCATTACTAAAGTATACCAATCATGTGAATCAAAATGAACAAATGAATGCTCATTCTTTGATCCTGTTATAGACTGTTCCCTAGAAGAATCTCAAATCAAAGGGTGGAGTGTATATATAGTGAGTTTTACACACTCATGTGTGGAATTGTGTTTCTTATTTAATCGTAAAGTGCCTGTTGTTAGTTTTGGGTGACTGAATTTATTCACGGAAACATTTCATGCACCTTGCAGATATACACCAGTTCGTTCAGATTCAGTCATTGGAGAACTTATATTATCTGAGCCAAGTGATTTAATTTTGCCAGGTATTAAATTAAATTTGCTGTTCCATAGCAGCTTTTATGTTGGTAATAAGCTCCAAAAGGATGGTGTATCATGAGTCAAAGCTTACTATGCATTATATATAATCAAATTGAGTAAGATCATATGTTAAGCATTGATATTTATATTTTTTTAAGTATTTGTAATGATATTCAGTTTTTCGAGATAATGTTATATTCATGGTTATTTGTTAATAAAGAGAAAAGTTGAAAAATGAACCATAAAATTGCCATATCTAATTAGTTAAAAAGCCTTAAAATAAATTAAGTTGAGCGTAAGATGATGAGTTTACTCATAATTATGATTTATTAAATAAAATAGATGTACATATGGCTTGAAAAACTTCTAATGTATACAACTTAAAAACCAATAAAGTCTAATTACACAATTTTGACTATTTATGATTATTAATTGTTGTTATGATAGGTATGTCAAAACTTCCAAGAAACTTTTTGAGAACTTTATACTTTTATAGTAGTCATAGTATCTGTTATTGTCCTGGAAAAAAATAGCATGGTCTATAGTAGCAATCATTTGCGTCATCCTTTCTCCAATTTATCCGAGCTGTCTCTTTTTTGTGCATTAGAAGGAGGATCATTTGGTGATCTTTAATATACAATTTCTCTTTTATTGAAATTATGCTGCATCTTTAAAACAAATGTGAGAAGTTGGAGTGTTCTTTTTGTACATCCTTCAGCCATTTTAGTGTCCTAGGCAGTAGATTTATCTGATTTTGCACCTCAAATTTGTGCTTTTTATTTCAGAGTTACCAAGAATTGAGATGCTAGCTCTTACTGGTAAAGCTGTTGAAGGAGAAGTATTGACTGCTTTAGAAGTTATTCCGAAGAGCGAAAATCAACAGCTTGTTTGGGGGAAGTACAAGAAAGAAGTGAGATACCAGTGGTATATCTCTACACTCAACTTGCTCGATATGTTTAAGGCACATGCTATCTAATCATGATGGATTTACCACCATATTTGTTAACTTGCTGTTATTGTTCAGAGGTTTATCTTCTTTGGAGGGATAATTACAAAAGAACCCTTGAGGTTTGGGGTATTTACAAAAAAACCCTGAAAAGTTTCAAAATTACAGAAACCCCCGTAGGTTTGATTCTGTCTTACATTTTACCCCCTTCATAAACAAAAAATATTTCAAACACCCCCTTATATTTATAGAAAATATTACAGTTACCCCCTTACATTTAAGACGGAATCAAACCTCAATGGGGTTTTTGTAATTTTGAAACTTCTATGGGTTTTTCGTAAATACCCCAAACCTCAGGGGTTTTCTCAGTTTTTTGACCCCTTAGAGATTGTTAGAGGAAAGTTGTTGAAAATTAAGTGAGACGTCTGTCTCCCGTTCACTTCTAATTTTCAAATCTAAGCCTCCCGTTATTTTGATGTCATCTGACATGTGATGCCAATTTTTTGTAGGTTTTTCTCATCTGAAACTGGAACAGAAAAGTCCTTTGAGCCATTTCCATCACAGCGGTCTTGCTCCTATAAGGTCCGGTTTGAGGACATTGGACGCTACATCAGGTGTGAATGCATAGTCACTGATGTGTTTGGAAGATCAAGTGAGCCAGCATATGCTGAAACTACTTCAGTTTTACCAGGTGTTTTACCTTGGGAATGCATTAGAATTTTTGGTTTAGAGTTAAGGGAAATTAAATTACTATCCTCAAGGTTTAGCCTAATTACGAAAAAAACAGTTACTGGACATATGTTTCTTTAATAATAAATTGCACCTTATTGAGGGGGTAATTTGTAAAACAATTACAAAACGCCAGGGGGTATTTATAATTTCAAAAGATGATTTTTTCGTAATTAAACTAAACGTCAAGGGTATAACCAGTCGAGCCTTGTAGTTCATTCTACATTGATCTCAACCCCTTGTATTATATTACATTCTAGGATGACACCTTTAAGAGACTTTACTTGTGAAGAGAAGTGTTCATTTATAATTGTTTACTGAATGTTGTATTCAGGAGTTCCTAGAATGGACAAGCTGGAAATTGAGGGTCGAGGTTTCCACACAAATTTATATGCTGTACGTGGCATTTATAGTGGGGGTAAAGAAGGGAAAAGTAGGATTCAATGGCTGAGATCAATGGTTGGAAGTCCTGATCTCATCTCTATTCCTGGTATAGTATAATCTTGGCTGATTCTGCCATTTTTATTCACAAAGAAGAAATCCACTGAAAATGTGGAAAAGACTTGGACCAATTAAGCAAAATGATTTAAGTTTTGTGATAATCTTTTGATGTCAATTACGTTTGGTTTGTGGTGCAGGGGAGACAGGAAGGATGTACGAGGCTAATGTTGATGATGTAGGCTACAGGCTAGTTGCTATTTATACACCAATAAGAGATGATGGAGTTGAGGGACAACCTGTTTCTGCATCAACGGACCCTATTGCAGTTGGTAATACATGTGGACATCTTTAGAGAATCGATTTAATACTTATGAATATATTTTACCATTTATGCTGGTCAAATTTGATTTTTACAAAGTGTTATGATTTTCATCCCAGTGCAGATTTCCTGGAATATAATTATGATATATATATTTTTCATATTAAGTTACTTTCATCTATTTTGAGTAATTATATTTGTTTCATCTACTGGCAGAGCCTGATGTTCTTAAAGAAGTGAAACAGAAGCTAGATCTTGGATCTGTGAAGTTTGAGGTATTTCCTCGTCTCAAAAATTTGTTTGACTCATATTTCTGCATTATCTCTACTAAGTTATCTATTAGGAACCGATAGTTGCCATCATTTCAAATTCTCAAAAGTACACAGATAATTGCATTATATATAAACTATTTTTGTGTAGAGGTGTTTCTCATAATTTGCTGTGTTAGTATAAATATTCCCACACAACGCTGATGTTAATGCTTAAGTGCCCAATGTTTCAACAAATTTATGTATTAAGTGTTTCTGGTACAGGCCCTGTGTGACAAGGATCGATCTCCTAAAAGGGTACTTACTTTTTTTCCCAGTATTCTTACATCGTCTCATTGTTCTAAGAAAAATATAAAAATTATCAGCTCAATAATCACTTGATGTTGTACATAGCAGGTTCCTGGAATGGGAAGTCTGGAGAGAAGAATCCTGGAGGTGAATAGAAAAAGGATCAAAGTTGTAAAGCCTGGTTCCAAAACTTCGTTTCCTACAACAGAAATTCGTGGAAGTTATGCTCCTCCTTTCCATGTACGTGTTGTTTTTCTATCACCCAAGCTCTTAAAAACATATTATAAGTAGTTGTTTAAGAGCTTATAAGCTCTTAAAATTTCTTTGGTAATTCTTTTTGAAAGAGCTAGTAATGTCCCACAATTACTTTTTCAAAAATAGATTTCAACAATCTCTTTTAGTTTTGGCTAATTAAAGAACTGTCATTACTAACATATTAAAAGCTCTATCATCTTATATTGAACAACTTATTTTTTAAATAAGATCTATCATCTTATAAGATACATGAGCTTAAAAGAAGCTGGGCCAAACACCCTCTCACTGCCCCATGACTTTGAACATCTTCTACATTGTTATATTATTATACATCTGTTTGGTTCGTCTCATGTAGGTCGAGCTATTCAGAAACGACCAACATCGTCTTAGAATTGTCGTAGACAGTGAGAATGAAGTGGATCTGATGGTACAGACGCGCCATCTCCGTGATGTCATAGTTCTTGTGATCCGAGGTCTTGCGCAGCGATTCAACAGCACATCACTGAATACTCTTCTCAAAATAGAGACATAAAAAGCCATGCTATGTAGATGTAAAATAACCTATTTTTAGTAGAGAGAATATTTGGGTTTATTTATGTCTTTTGCCTTTTCCTCTCCTTTTTATCGAGCGGAAGGGTTATTGTTGTTGCTGTTGTAATATTTATCCAACAGGTTTTCTCTGGAGAGGGATATATGGTGTTGTGGTTTTTGTGCATTATTGGAACAATGATGTTCCCTGTTTTGTTTTAGAATCTGTGATTCAGTCTGGAATGTAAAGAAACTTGTTTGTGCTTTCCTTTTCAGCCTCTATTATTAGTAATTCATTCTCTAGTTTAAATTTAGGGTTGATTATATTAAACTCCCTAAACTATGCGACTTTACAACCTCCATTGGGGTTACAGTGTGAGGAAAACACTAAGTTAAAGGGTAAAGTGTTACAAAAAAATTAGGGAGGCAAAGTGTAATTTACCCTTAAATTTAAGAAACAAGATAGAATATTCACATCACTGAAAAACTATTTGGAAATTGATCTAATGGTTAAATTACAAAAAGGAAAAATATGCCTTGAGATTCAATCTAACTAAAAAAAATAAAACCAGTTAGCTTCTAAAACTACAAATTCCCTCCTGTAGTGTTATAAATACTCTTTTGAGGTTTGTGTTTGTTTTACAAATAGCACTCAATAAGTAGTGCAATTTGTAAAATCAAAACAAATATCAACAAGGTATTTGTAATTTTCAAACATACCTGAATATTTTTTGTCATTTGATCTAAAGGGTAGGTGGTGCAAATGGGGCATTTCTTCCATCCACACCATCAAATCCCGGCGTAACAGCCGTTGTTGGCGCCCGTCCCTCCTCAACTTTCCCGACTGTCCTTTCTAATTCGAACGACTTAGCAGTGTCGTACGACGCATGCAGTCCAAAGAAGAAATAATAAACCAGGAGAAACACAGTCCATACCCCAAACCTCATGAATGAATCCTTATCTATTGACCCAAGGAGAAAAATGTCGATAGCAATCGAAGCCGAGGGCAACCAAGGCACCAATGGAACTCCCCAAAGCTTAGGCTTATGAGCTTGTGGTACAAAAAACCATAACCCTGCAGTTGATAGTATCCAAATAGGTACAGTTACACAGTACACAATCCATCCTTTTTCACTAATCCCCCAATAAGCAGCTGTAGCAATCGACGATCCAATTATTAGGACGAGAAATACGATCAATTTGTTGCGATTCTCACGTGATGTCTCCCCACTGACATAGTATCTACGAACAAGAAGCGCAATGGCCACAAGCGTGAAGATAAAAAGCGTCGAGATTGACAGTAAATTCGTCAGAATATCGAGGTTTGTGAAGAACGCGATTACTGCAGTTGCTGTAAGCAAAACAATAGTAGCATTTATCGGTGTTCCAGTTTTGGGATCAACTTTAGCAAGCCAAGGTGGAATCATATGGGCACGAGCAATGTGGGTCAGGTAACGGGCTTGGCCCACGGACCCGACTAGCAAAACCGACGTCATACCCTTTATCGCTCCAGCAGCAACAACATACTGAGCCCAATTCCAGCCCACCATCTGAAACGCCTTCGAAAAAGGCGCATCAACGTCAATACTCGTGTACGGCTGCATCAGACACAGAGTAACCGCCATTAAACAGTATATTGTAGTTGTAATCAACATTGAGCCAACAAGACCTATAGGAATATCTCTGCCGGGGTTTTTGGTTTCTTCGGCCAATGTAGAAACTGCGTCGAAACCAACGTAGGCGAAGAAGAGAACCGCAGAGGCTTTGAAGATGCCACGGACGCCATATGGCGCAAAGGGAGTGTAGTTTTTGGTGTCTGCTTTTAGCAGGCCGACTACGATGATGAAGAGGATGATGATTATGTGAACGACGGATGCAATGTAGTTGAGACGCGAGGAGCCTTTGGTGCTGAGAACTGCGAGTACGCAGATGATTATGATGACGCCAACGGCAATGGGGTCGAGTTGGTTGTAACCGTCTGATAGGGCGTGTGCGTGGATACGGAAATTTTCGGGCTTTTGGTTGCAGAGTGCGGCTAAGTAGGACGTCCATGAACGTGCTACTGCTGCATTCCCGACGAGGTACTCGACCATGATGTTTCCGGCGGCGAGAAAAGCTATGAAATCACCGAGCTCCACACGCAAGTAGGCGAACGAACCACCTGTGAAATTGTTGAAAAAAATAGTAAGAATGACATTATAATCACAAGAATCTGCATATAGAAGCACTTTACATGTTGTCGATTGATTACACTAATGGCTCTGCTTTGTTTACAAAAATTTGAACCAGCTTAACTATGATCAAATGGAAAACATGTTGAATTGAAGTGATAGGTCAATGACAAAATTAGAACTTATTACTTGTTTAGGGATAATTACAAAAACCTCCGTGAGTTCGGACTAATTACAGAATAACCCAGAGGTTTTTGAAAATTACAAAAGCGTAGGACAGCACGACAGCGGCGCCGGCGTCCTCACGCGCCTCGAGGCCGGTGAGGACGAATATTCCGGCGCCGATGACGGAACCCATGCCGAACCACATCAAGTCCCACCACGAAAGTGTCCTCTTCATCTCGTGCTCGCTACGCGCCTTCACCTCCAGCTCCGCCTCCACACTCGACCGGGCCAGAAGCCGGTCCGCCAGCCGAGCCGGAGTCTGTTTCAGTGCATTGACGTAGTTGCCCCAGCTCTGGAACGATTCCTCGGGGAGAAAATCGTCTTTTGTGCACGAGCACCCCCTCCTCCTCGTAAGCCCCGATGATCCTCCTCCATTGGCTTCACTCTCTATCCCCATCTTATTCTTCGATCTGTAAATGCCTAATACCTGTAAATTTCAAATTTAATATGATAAAAATAATAATTATAATGCTTCGAAATATTCAATAGTGATTTAGTTATGGAGACAGGCTACGATCTCGGAGACTAAGGCTGCCAAACAGATCTTAAATTCGCTGTGATAAAGCACACGAAATAGGGGGAAATGTAAAAAAATACCAGATTCGAAAATGGAAAAAGTTTAATAAACAACGAAATGGCAGTATAAATTAATGAAGCTTGTTTATATGGAGATGCAACTGTGTTTTTATCTGAAAATTTACAGATTAAGATGAAAATGCTACATTTTAGCAAATAGAATCCTAGTAAATCTCTACCAACAAAATCATACGAAAAACAGATACGTACCAATCCATGACTGCAACAACACCAATCGACATTGTTGCCAAGCAAGGATTACTCATAACTCCAATGTGAACGCATATATACGAAGAATATTCAATTCGACAACAGATTCCAGCATTAAATTACAGAATTAAGAAACATTATAAAATGCATTGATTCATGCACTAAAAAAATGAACAGATACTCAAACGTATGAAAAGCAGGGGAGAGAGAAACAGAGAAATAGGGTATAGGCGGAACCTGAATCTGAGATCACCGGAGGAGACGATAGGCAACAAAATCCAGCGATGTTAGAAATACAGAGAGAACAAATAAGAGTGATGATTTTTCGGTAGTGTAGAGTGCGGCGCGAGAATTAAGTGTATGTAGATGTAAAGATGGGTATACGGGTGATTTATATGAAAATAATAATAAGATGGCAATAATCATAGATACGCACTGGCGATAGGCAAGTGTTGATGTGTTGATGGACGGCTGGGATATGAACAAAGAACCCCCGACTTCCATCCCATTAAATAGATGTGGGTATTATTCTTGGTGATTTATATGAAAATAATAATAAGATGGCAATATTTAGAGATATCAGATAATGCGGTTTAATTCGATTTTTCACTTTTGACTTTGCATATGGCGGCTATTTGGATGCTGGTTCCATGATTCCATCTGTCTATTGGAGTACCCAAAATTTATCCCCTGTATCTACTTTCATTTTAAGTTGTTAGAGCTGATTTTTGTGGGCTGCCAACAAATGTAAATAAAAATATTATATAGTATTTATCTCTCAAATTCTTGGTTCAAAAATATAAACTGAGTTTGGATTATGAAATATGGAATTCATAAAAAAATTGGGATGTTTACAAAATAACCCTAAGGTTTTGGCTAATTCTAGATTTTTCTTAATTAGCTCAAAACTTAAGGGTATTTTGTAATTATCTCTAAAAATATTAAATATTATGAATGTGAGAATCAGAAATAAAAAATAATATCTTGGCTTAAGTAGTTTCAACATAATAACATGTGGGTTGACCTATTTCACGGCACCACAATCGCATCTCACGAGAAAAGATAAGAACTTATTCCGAGAAAAAATAGGATGGTGATCAGAAGATTCCAATCTGATTCAGCCCGTATTATTAATTAACCGAGGCACAAAACACGTTTTCTAATAATCCTTGACCAAATGTAAATATTTATAAACGCTTATAAGGATAAATTTCATAAACAAGACATAATAATATGCACATTATAATAAATTGGCCTAAATAACTGTAGCTGGTGCAGCTGGTGCCTTCCCTCCTCAACATTCGTATACGTCTTCACCAATGCCGCCTTCGATTCAAACGACTTAGCAGTATCATACGACGCATGTAATCCAAAGAACAAATAATATCCCAGAAGAAAAACAGTCCAAATCGCAAACCTTACGAACGAATCCTTATCTATCGACCCGAGTAGAAAAATGTTAATAGCAATGGACGCGGACGGCAACCAAGGCACCAATGGAACTCCCCAAAGCTTCGGCTCGCGCGCTTGCGGGATGAAAAACCATAATCCTACGGTGGATAGCATCCAGATAGGTACGGTTACGCAATACGCGATCCAGCCTTTCTCGCTAAGTCCCCAATAAGCAGATGTAGCAATTGAGGCTCCAATTATTAGTACAAGGAAGACGATTAATTTATTGCGGTGGTGAGGTAATGTCTCTCCACTTACGTAGTATCTACGAACGAGAAGCGCGACGGCCACAAGCATGAAGATGAAAAGCGTCGAGATTGATAGTAAATCGGATAGAATATCGAGTTTTGTAAAGAAAGCGATCACCGCAGTGGCGAAGAGCATGACAACGGTGGCGTTTATAGGCGTTCCGGTTCTGTGGTCGACTTTGGCTAGCCACGGCGGCATCATATGAGTACGAGCAATGTGGGTCAGGTAACGGGCCTGGCCGACGGCCCCGACGAGGAGAACGGACGTCATACCCTTCAAAGCTCCAGCAGCGACGACATACTGAGCCCAATTCCATCCGACGGCCTCAAACGCCACCGAGAAAGGAGCGTCGACGTCGATGTCCGTGTACGGCTGCATTAGGCACAGAGTAACGGCTAGCAAACAGTATACTACGGTGGTGATCACCATTGACCCGACTAGACCTATGGGGATGTCTTTTCCGGGGTTTTTGGTTTCCTCAGCCATTGTGGAGACCGCGTCGAAACCGACGTAGGCGAAGAAGAGGACCGCGGAGGCCTTGAAGATGCCTCGGGCTTTTAATTACGTCCATGTTCAAAACTGTTACAAGATACATAAAAGTACAAGAACACACTTTGCTGTCCCACCTAAGTTACAGGTTAACAGCAAAGAAGGCTAAACAGGTTAATCCACTGATAAATGACAAACCCACGACACTAAAAACAGAAACAATGCTAACAAAATAAATAAAAAACAATCAAGCAAATTTCTATTCATCTGAACTCAATTTTTTCTTTTCCTTCCCATGTTTTTCATTCCCCTTCTCAATCTTTACATTACCACCATTGTTCTGCTTGCTAACAGACCCCTCTTGAGCACTGCACATCTGAGACTTCAACCGAAACCCTAACTTCTTCGGCACGTTCCCCCAACCGCTCGACGATCCTTTCACTTTTCCCAACTTCTCGATTTCCTGTCTCATGTTAGAACACTCTTTCTCGAGCTCGGAAACCCTCATCCGCATGCTATCCATACCCACTTTCAGGACCTGGTTCTCCCTCACGGCCGTGGCCCACCCGCCTCCTTCGTTGGGCCCCATCAAGCCGCTTCTCAGTTGTCTCGAGCCGTCGAGATTTTCGGAGACTAAGAAGCAGCCGGCGATGGATGTCCTCAATTGGAGCTGCTCGAAGAAGAGGACTTGGACTATGATTCTCAAAGGGAGCCGTTCGTTCTGAGCTGCGTGTGTGCAAGCTTCGAGAGAGAGTTTCTGGCAGTCCATTAGCCGGCAGAGTTGTTCTCTGTCGGATTCTGCTAACCATGGATGAGACTGCATATGGGAAAACAAGAATTAGATTCATGAAACTTTTGTAAAAGATTTTAGGATAATTACCAAAGTACCCCAAGATTTAGCTTAATTACAAAAAATATCCAGTTATATTTTAAAATTACAAATACCAACTTGAGGTTTGTATTTCGTTTTACAAATTACCTCCTCAATAGGGTGCGATTTGAAAAATCGAAACAGATGTCAAGAGGGTATTTGTGATTTTGTAATTTTGAAAGATAACTAGTCTTTTTGTAATTTGGGATAATTACCAAAAAAACCTGCGGTTCGGACTAAATACAAAAAAATCCAGATATGTTTCAAATTACAAAAAGCCCCATCAGGTCTGATTATGTCTAAAATTTAACGGGTAATTATAATATTTCTATAAATTTCAAGGGGTTTTTTTGAAATATTTTTTGCTTACAAAGGGGGAAAATGTAAGATGGTATGGTATCAAACCTCAAGGGTTTTTTGTAATTTACAAAAACCTATGGAGTTTTTGTAATTAGCCAGAACCTCGGGCTTTTTTTAGTAATTATCCCTTTGCAATATTGAATGATTGGTCCTTTTGTAATTAGGTTAAACCTCAAGGGTATTATTTGCAATTATCCCAAGATTTTACCACCAATATGTTTTCCACAAGCCTAAAGCGAGTCGTTGGCAGAATTACCTTCAGATAAATGTCAATCGCACGATAAAGGCCGTCATCCAAGGGCCGTGCATACTCTGGAACAGCCGCAGCAAGAGACTGAAACTTGGGGAGCTTGAGATTAACATCCGGGGCAACCTCTGCTAGATATCCATCGATCAACTTAGCTACCATTGTGATTGGCGTAAGTGACGGTGATCCCATTAATTGGCCATCATCTACCGAACCCGGGGATGCATCACCAACTACTTGATCCATGGTCAAGAAATGCTCTAGAATACGCTGGACGCAATCCACATCGTACAGAGTCTCCATTGAGTACGAAAAATTCGGCATCAAGAGATCCTCGAGAGTTGCCTGATCAAGCTGAAATCCTATTCTCTTCTCTAAGTTTGATATGCAAGTGGGGTTCGCCCGAAGAATCTTGGCTGTTCTGAGTAGACCAAATAGAAATTTTGTTGAACGAGGCCCTTTTGCATTGGAAGTAAGTGATCGATTTCTTCAAGCAGAAGCTTCTGGTCTTCTTCTGAGAGCGAGGCTACTGATGGCACAAGACGGTTGCTCGACTCACTCGTACCCTGACGTCGGTTTAGACCCGGTAGATATTTTTTCGCATAAGAATTAACCGAGCCAGCAATTATTTCCTGTTTTACCCCTCGAGATTCCATGGCCGAAATTAGCCGTTTGTAAAGTGGTAAGCTTAGAGATGATGCATCCTCATACCACCAATCTGAACTCGCGTGTTTCGGTCGAGCACCCGTGCTTATCCCATTCCACAACACGCTTCCTCCGGGACTCTGCATGGGCCCACCATGCTCCATCATGGGCCACCCAAACAAATTCGGGTCGGTGCATGCCTTGGCGGCCAAAGAGTCGATGCATCTTTTCGGGATTTGGAGTTCTTCGGCATAAGAGAGAATATCATCACAGGTTTGTAGGGCTTTCAAGGAGTCTTTCCAATTTCGCAAGATCACTTGATTGATGAATGTTTCGGTTTGAGAAATAAGATTTCCCTCGCCATACTCTTCAGACATTTCGAGATGCTCGGCAGCACATCGAAGGTAGACCACATTTGCAGCAGTGAGTTCTAGTTTGACACCGTAGCAAAATTTAGCTACGAGTTCGAATGTCTTTGCTCCACCAGGAATGTCTGGAAGCTTGATGACACAGCCTTCTTCTCCTTCGGATGCCTCAGCAATGAGTTTTTCCATAACTCCACTTCTTGAAAGCAATGGAAACTACAATGAACAAATGGACTTCAGCAATAGACAGTGATGACATGCAATGCATCAAAATTATATTAATATTTCGGATGTCAAAGGTTTGAGGGAGACAATTATTCGTTCACGTAGATAAATTCAGTTGACAGAAATTAAAATCTCGCACACTGGCTTCTCTCACATCTCTTCTCCTTAGAGGTTAACTTTTCATATAAAAAAGGGATAATTACAAAAACACCCCTAAGGTTTGGGCTAATTACAAAAAAATCCAGACATGTTTCAAAATTACAAAAAGCCCCCTCATGTTTGATTCTACCTTAAATTTAAGGGGGTAATTGTAAGTTTTCACAAAAGTCAGGGTTTTTCTTTTTTGAAATATTTTTCGGTTGTGGAGAAGAAAATGTAGGACGGAATCAAACCTCAAGGATTTTTTTGTAATTTTTAAAAATCTCTGGGTTTCTTTGTAATTAGCTCAAACATTAGGGGTGTTTTTGTAATTATCCCTATAAAAAATGAATCAGAAGTATGAAGTATATAAAATAATTAAATTGAACTATTACATTGTTAGTTCATTTACAAGAATCAGCTACCAGTATCAATGAAAACCATAACAATACCTTGTGAAGATGAAAGGACATTTCCCCAACTTCGACAACTACATCGCTAGGGAGACCAGTTGTGCAGAACCTACAGTTAAAGGAAGAAAAATGGTTAAGAAGTGAGACATTGTTTTACTTGGAAGGAAAATTGCAGATACGGGGATACTATCACTTCCATCATGACTTCTGCATGTTTAACGGAGCGATTTAGGAGCACAAATGAAACTCTCCATGGAAGAAAATGTGTACTTTTGCAACTTAACATGTGATATGAAACTAATGTCAAATGCTGCCACTATTTTTTCAGGGAACGATGGTCTTATACAAACCAACAAGAATTGCTGCTTTACCAGTCAAAAGATAACATTTAAAGGATTTGCTGAAACAAAGTATGCCACTGCTCCTTACGGCAAAATATTCGAAGTGGATATAACCATGGGCCGAGCTAGGGGGAGGCCACCCCGGTTCCCAGCGCAGCCCAAATTTGTTATCCTATTATTTTCTAAGGGGGAAAATGAAACTTGTAGAGAAACACACTTTATACAATTTTTTCTACATAGAGAAAATTACAGAGTTGCTAACCCCATATAAGTGTTAATAACTTGTAGACAAAGCACCCTGCATCTCTAATATAGGATTGAGAATCATAAAACACAGTCATTAAGCCACACCATTAGACATTTGGGTCTTGTCAAGCTTATGCCAAATTACAATTTTTGTAGTGAGATTTAACATCCTCATCAACTTCTACATTCAAATTCGTCTATATTTTCAAAGACAACTGCAGAGAGAGAGAGAGAGAGAGAGAGAGAGAGAGAGAGAGATTCAAAATTAAAAGACCAATTTGAGCTCAAATTATCTGTGGTGATTCAGATACAGATACAGAGGCGTCAATGCATATGCAAGATTCCATGTATCACGAACAATTTGAGTAAATGAGGTGTCAGTTAAAAAGATTCGAGCATATTAGAAAAGTTCTGCTAATAATAGCAAAGTAAAAATTAAAACTCATTTGAGTAAGTTAAGAAACAAACCAGGCCTGCCCTTGCCTCTGAAATGCATCAGATTTGGATCCCAACTTCATACAAGCCATCTCTTCAAAATGCAAGCCAAGTGAGAAAAAGGTCTTTGAGGAATTTCCTCAAACACGTCTAGTGCACTTCAAATTTCAGCAGCCACAAATCATAAACCCAAATCTCTGAAATTCTCAGAAACTTCAAATCCAAACTTCTCACCAATTCTCACTCAGATCTCTGAAAAAAAAATTGCAGAAACCCAATTCACATGGAGTCTAGCTTTCTCATCAAGACTGCAATTAATGCCGCAAAAATGCTCAAACGAAACCCCCAAATTTTTTGCTCCTCTTCCGTTTCGCTATCCCTGAAACCACCCCCAAACGAGACAACTGAACCAAATCTCAGTCCCAGAGCAAAATAAATGCCTTCAATATAAAATTTTCGAATCAGACAATAATTTTAGGTCAACCCCTCCAAAAATGAAAACAAACCCAGTTGTTCTGACACAAACCACTACTTTTTTTAACCACCAGAAGATTCCAAAACTCAACCCTTTGTGACTTATAAGATGAAAAACCCCTTAATCCCATTAAATAAAACCTTGAGTACAGTTTAAGGGAAAACGAGAAAAAAACAGAGCTTCCCCTTGTATAATCTTCATCTTTTGCATTATTATAATGTTGGAAACTTAGAAGAAAGGGCTTGGAAAAACTCGATAAGGGTAATTAATGGCAGCTCTGAAACTGAAACAAAAAAAAATGTTTATAATAAATGTGGGACCTTTGGCTTCAAACATACTCATTGCATAGAGATTCCTAATTCTTAAAAGCCGGTGGCCATTTATAAATTCAGTTTATTAAAGTATTTTATATACTCCATGATCAATTGATCATCAAGCTAATTCCCTAATCTTGACCAAAAACAATTTTTTGTTTTCTTGAATTTAATTTATTTTTAATTTTAATGATTTTGAAAGTAACAGCTATCTGTTTCTGTCCAGCTAGGCCATGTGGATGTATTGCTTTTTCAACTCTTTAATAGTTTAATTCTTTATTTAGGGAATTTGTAACATGAGTTTGATGTGGATCTTAGTAAGACAATGGAAAAATTACTATGCTATGGATGATATTTTCAAGTGATGATTATTGAGATTGTTTATTGAAATATAAAATTTATTTTGATTGAGATGTGTGTTGTAAAAACGAATAATGCGAGTTCGATCTCATACAAGTGTGCGTGTCCCTTCTACAATTTCTTCTCTTGTACTAAAAAAAAAGTGATAATTAGTTATTATCGAATGTGATCATATATTTTGGGTATGTATGTCTATTCATTAATTTCTTTTTGATTACTCTAATCTTTGTCTTTTAAGTGATTTAGATTTGAATTGGTCTACTCAATTTTCCTCTTGACTCTTTTTATAGTCAAAGACTCAAAGTGGACCTGAGCCAGCTGATTATCATTGTAAGTTTGTTTGAGTTTAATCCATAACGGTCTATGATTTGAATATAGAAAAAATAGCATGTTAAGTTAGATACCATGTAAATTTAACTTAAAGTTGTCGAAGAAAAATAATTTAAAAGTATTTTAGTAAAATTCCATTGTCCGATAACATCAACTTTAGTTAAATAATAAATTTTTGGATCAACTTTGTGCCTCAACGGTAGAAGTTTGTATTATTATTTACCCGATTCAATCTCATGTGAGTGTGTGTTCGCTCTCCCGCCATCCCCTATTGTACTCAAAAAAGTTAAATTATAAAAACTTTCAATTTCAATTTGAGCAAATATGCAACATTAATATTGTCGCTAACTATATAAGACAATAAATTGGCCTACCAAAAAATGTAAATTAAAATTAACAGAAAATAAGACACGTATGATTCATAATATTAAGGAGTTTTTGTTTTCATTTTCGTCACATCACTATTCTTCATCTACTTGTGCAAAATTTTGGCTGGACTCATTATTTGTCTTTTGACTTGACGACATACCATTATTTTTCTTAGTTAACTCTTGCATAGTTGCATAAATCTAGAGATAAAAGTACAAATACAAAAAGTCATTACAACATAAATCCTTTCATAAATATAAATTAAATTATATATTGACACTATATATTAAATATCAATTATCCATAATTAAATAACAGTCTTAAAATAAACATTTTCTCTTATCATTTATTTGCAAAAGTTTTACTATAAAATACATAATTAGCATCAATTTCTTTTAGTGGAAACTAAATTATGGTGCAATAGTTTTCAATAACAAATATTGTATTTGGCAGGGTTTTTTAATAGAATATTGTAGATGGGGGGAATTTTATACAATTATAGTAGAAATGGGGTTGTTTAAAAAATTAAAGTTGGTCGTTGATGCTATCAACGACTAAAGTTCAGTCGTTGATAGCAACTACGACTGGATTTGAAATTTTTTTTTTTTTTAAATTGCAGCTCAGTCGTTATTCGTAATATCATTACAATATTTTATTAAATTTATCCAACGCTTCATGGATACTCCATGGATATATCTACACATTTAAAGATATAAAATTTATTCTATTGCTCATATTTTCAGTATTTTTGTGTGTGTCAATGTAAGTTATCATATTTCAGATTTGAGTACTTATGAAATTTTAGTTTTTTATGTTTGAAACATTATTTTTTAATTATACTTAATACGTGAGTATTTTCAGTAAATAAAATAAAAAAATTTTATATGTATATATATACTATGTCCGTATTCTTAAAATTTCAAAACATATCGTATCCTCATACTCGTACCATATCGTACATGTTTCTTTTACCGGTACCAGTGCTTGATAGCTTATACCTAAACGGCTCTATTATTGAGCAATATAAAAATTTGAGTATATAATAAAGAAATGGGCTGGACCGTGTAGGATAATAATTGTATTAATGTGGGCTGCTTCCTGCACCAAAAATATAATATTAATAATAATGTGGGCCGCTGCCTAGGTTTTAGCGCGCCTTTGAGTGAAAGCCAGTCACGGGCCGCGACCGTCCCGCACACGCAATCATGAAAAGATGTTTTCCCACGCATGTGGCTCGACTCGTTTTGCTCATTCATCATTGGGCTCGATCGGCTTGGCTCAGCCCACTACTCATTCTCTCACCACTCTTAAATTCTCAATTACTACATTATGGGAGTGTTTGCAAAAAGTTCTACTTTTAGAAGAAGTGATTTATTATAGCAGAAGTAGAAGTAGTTGAGAATCAGAAGTTGGTAGTGTTTGAAAATAGAATTAAAAGTTGAGAATGAGAAGTTGAGAGTGTTTGAAAAAGCAGTAAAAAAGTACTTATTTATATGTAAAATTCAAAAGGAAATGAGAATCTAAAGCACCTATCTCCTCGCTTTTAGATCTCGATTAAATGAAGCAGAATTAGAAATTGATATATGCAAAACTAAAACTGCTTTTAAGTATATAAAAAATAAAAGACTTATTTTAAGTGTTTTTGCAAACACTCCCTATATATTACAAAAAAAGTTGTGATATGTGGTGGTAAATAGTTGTACCTAATTTTCAGTTTTCATTCAATGTGAGGGGAAATTATCGCATTGACGCCGAAATTATCATTTTAACCTCATCTCTGCCTGAAACTACGTCATGCCCCTAGGATCCATGAGTTTTCTATATGGGCTCGACCCGAAAGTCCAGGTTGGGTCGCCATCGAGCCATCCACCATTGATGAGACGAGATGATCGGCCAGATCACGACTTATGTAGGAAGATCTATATTTCACGGTGAACAATACTATAAATATGACACAAAAACCAACGTATAATATAATTTGGCATTATTATTAAATTATCTTGCTCTTTAGCTTATAAGTATCTCGTTATCTGACATTATTTAAGTATCGGCCCCCAGCTAGCATGATGTGTCTGTTTTGGGTTCTTTTTTGACAAAGTATTTCACCTTGTCTTTTGTGACCCGATGTTAGGTATATTTGGTTTACTTCACCTTGTTCTTCGTTATGTAACCAATTAAAATAAAAATTTATGATATTATTGGATTAATGGAGCTAGTAGGAGGGTGAATAGGATAATTAATGTTCTTTTTGTTTTATATGAAATCTCAAATATTATATGGAATTAAATTTTTACCCCTTTCTAAAATTTTGAACTTGGGCTCTCCCATGCGCACCAAAATATTGGAGTAACTTCTAAATAGAAACTTATTGTGTCACGCCTAGGGGTGAGCAAACGATCGGTTCAGTGCAAAATCGAATCGAACCGCCAAACAACAAAATAATAATATAAAAATTTAAAAAATAGAAATTAATATATTTGGTTCGGTTCAGTGCAAACCGATGTTTTATGAACCAAAATTAAACCGAACCAAAAGTTAATTCAGTTTATTAGATTTCAAACCGAACCAAACCGGTGGTTCAGTTCGATTTTTCGATTACCAGTTCGGTTTTGCTACCCTAATCACACCAATATTATTTTATTTTTGTTTCTATTGTTTGAGGTGCCATTGAAGATGAAAGAAAGTGTATGAAAGTAGTATTTTGTTTAATTGTTTTGTTTTGATGGCAACATTATTTTATTGTGGGTGTCTTGTCTTGTTGGGGGACTTTACATGATTTACATTGTCTTTTTTAGTTAATTATATAATATTATACCTTTAACTATATCATATAATATATTTATTCAATAATTATAATGATTAATGATGTTTATATATGATGGTAACGGGAAGGATTTTATTTGTTTGGAGGGATTTTTGCCAAACATAGCCCCATTAAAATAAAAAAATTAAAAAAATCAATGTTGGTTGTATCATTTACATTGGCAAATGCAAATAAATAACATAATTAGCATATAATTACACGCATGGGCGTAGCTAGGGGAGGCCACCCCGACTCCCCGCACATATCAATTTTTTTTGTCCCGTTTTTTTTTTTGTGGAATATTTTTTTAAGGGAAAAAATATTTGAGCTAGAGGAAAAAAATTTGAGTCATTGCTTACACGCACACACATCTATGCACCATATATTATTTAAAAAACATCAAATTTTAAAAAATAAAGAACAAGTCCAAATTATATTAGTTCAAATCTTATAGTCAAAAAAATGACTCAATGCGTTATTAGCTTTCTTTATAAAGTTATTAATTAATTCCTTCCAAAAAACAAAAGTTATTAATTAACATAATCTTGAATATCCTTGTATGGATTATAATGATGGTGACAAATTGACTGTATTATCATATCATAGATGTATTTTGACATTTTTGTTTGAGCAAGTCTTTGTGAGGATTTTTCAAACATAACCGTCATTCCAAAAAAACATGAAAATGAAAATAAATTTAAAAATAATAATGAACCATGAAAAAACGAAAATAAACCCTAAAAACATGAACCATGAAGAATAAACCCGAAAAACAAAAATAAACCCTAAAAAAACTAAAAATCCTAAAAACCCAAATCAATTAAAAATAAACCCAAGAAATAAAAAAACAAATATAAACCCTAAGAAAAATAAAATCTGAAAAAAAAAACCTTTAAAACTTTGTGTAAGGGCTCCGTCTCACGGATCTAAATCCGTGAGACCGTCTCACACAAGGTTTTGCCTTTTTGTTTTATCTATTGTTTGTTTTATCTATTGTTCATTGCAATGGCGGATTCAGGAGCCTCTCAGTCCCGGACCCCCGACGCACTTAAAGATCTTATATCATGTTTTTCCTAAGGAAAAAAAAATATATTTTAAGGGAATAAAAAGTTGAGATAAGGAAAAAGAATTTGTGGAAGGGTAGTCGAACCGGCTAGCTACGCCCTAGTTAATCATTATCTGGTTAATAATTTCCTTATAAATTGAAAAGAGTGAAGCACAAAAAAATTACTTCATGGAGGAAGAGTCCACTATCAAGGAAAAAACAGACACTACCAAATTTGGGTAATTCTTTAAATATCAAATCAATGGCCTTCATCAATCTATAAAACTTCTCATATTTTTTCAATTGACAAATGGATTACAGGTATCAACTATCAACAAATCGTTGTTATAAAAAATAAAAAAATATTCATATATCAAGTAGAAATTTAATACAATAACTTATATTCACAAACAAGACTTGGTACCAACCCAAATCAATGGGCCTTCGTCAATCCAATCGCGTTTGAGGCATATTTAGTGTTCATTAGGGCCCAATTTCCTTGGTACTGGGCCGAAACAATCAGTTTGAAAGTCGGAAGCTAAAAAATGACTGTTTGAACTTTTATTAAATAAAATTAATTACAAAGTAGTGACAGAAATATATTCTGAAAATAAGAATATTAAATTTTGAAAAATATGTTTGGACGTAAAATGAAATTCAAATAATTATAATTGATATAATTTTTTTTTTTTTTATTTTAAGAGGATCAAATGTGATTGATGGCTGGAAAAGTAAGACGAAATAAATATCGTATTTTTTTATAAAAACAATTCATAAATAATTGCACGTTGAGACTAGTTTTTAAAGAAATCATTCAATAATTTTTTTTTAAGCAAACACTCTTAGCGCGTTTTATGATAATATAGAAGAATTACTTGCAAGTGTCCGACAAAACATTCGCTTAATTATAGTATGTAAATAGAAAAGAGTAACTATGAAATAAAATTTATCGCGTTATATACAAATTAATTAATCTTTTACAAATTCCTGCTTGTTTTTAGAAACTAAATTTTACTAATTGACAAAACATTCATGATGTAATACATTCACATATTTATGTAAAGCATGACAAAAATAGATCGCCACAAAACATAAATATCCACAAAATTATGAGATTAGGTGTTGTGTGTTACATAAATTATATGTTTTATGATCAAGGAAGCACAAGTTCTACGCATTTTTTTTTTAATTTGACTCTCTAAATATATAATCCTCAGGGGTACAATTTTTTTTTCTTTGAAAAATTTGGCTCTGGCACTGCAAACACTCGAATCCAAGCCATTTCATTGAATAATAATATTCGTGGCCATTGAGTGAACCGTAGTTGTTCTCAACACTACAAAATTGAAGAGTGATATGTCCTTGTTTTAACCAAACAATTGTATTTTTTTTTTAAATTTCTTTTAAAAGATTTTTCCTGAAGGCGAAACTCCCTCACCTGATTCCTGAACTAGAGCACACCCTTAGCCAACAGAGTGTAAATCGAGGGATATGCACGAGTAACAACTCTGCAAGGGAGATGACCAACATGATATGAACTCATAAACAACTCTTGCAATATTTCAGCAAAAAATTGTGACTACACAGATTCGAACCAACGACATCAGAACACCATACTCTTGACACCTTGCCATTTGAGGAGGTCCAACCAATGATACTTATAGCCTTTTTGTGATCTTTTTATTTTCCCATGTTCTATAACCTTTTCAAAACCAAAAAGAAAAAAAAAGTTAAGCATGTCAAGAAAGTTCAGGAAATCATCATAAGACATCCAGTGATTGCATGCAATTTTGGAAAAAATAACGGGGAAAAAGATGAGGATTTTGAGTTGGATTAACACAGTTTTGTGAATTAAAGACAATAATTAAAAGGTGCTTTTGATTGATTAAAGGGTTCATTAGGGCCCTCATGAAAAAGTATAATTAGGTCTAAAACTAAAAGGAAATAAAGTCACGTTCATAGTACAAGTTTTATTCCTTCGCTATTAAGATTGTCCTTGTTGTTTGCTAGTTTTTGCCGCGTGGGGTTGTGTAACAATTTATTAAATATTTCATGATACATGAAGATTGATGATACATGATGTTAATCATAATAGATTGGGTTTTTTTTTTTATAACTCAATTTCGAAGCTTACGACTGACTATACATGACGACAATAACTTCGGACCCTCATTGCTGCCGTCAAGGTAAACCGAGTAATGTGCACACACTGACCAGTGTTATGGTGGTGTCTGCTGATGATCCTCCAAGATGAAAAGAACAATTATGTTCGACCCCCCAAATCTAATAATAGTTGACATCTCCTCGAATTCAACCCCATATGGATATTATTCAGTATAATTTCCCACCAAATTTTCACCAACTTGCATATGCTCAGAGAGCAATTTGATGGCATAGGTTTCATAGATCTTGGGTTTTAATTATAGATCTTGCAGTTGAAATGATTTTTCGATTTTATTTGTGGAGTTAAACTCAAATAAAAGATAATGAACTTAAGTACGTATATTTGGCGTTTTAGAGCTATAATTAATAGAATTCTATTCATTTACAAGTTTTTAAAAAAACACTTGAGGAGCTTCAATATACTACAAGAAGCTTTATTCTAAACACAATATTATTTTCTTCTCTTCATATACATATATCGTTATCTTCATGAAATGATGTATTATGCTCAGTAAACCGAAACTTGAAAAAAAAGAGAGAGAGAGTTGTTCGTATATATAAGGTCATCTTCAACCCAAAAATTTGTTTTAGTGCATCTTTTAAACTAAATGTAGGGCAATTTCTATACCAAATTTAAAATTCATCTCTAATTCATCTACTTCAAATGTTGCACTAAAAGAAATATCCCGTAAATATTCCTTATTACTTCAACACAAAAACTAAACCAAATATGTATTAACAATATAGTATTATAAATACATA
This sequence comes from Rehmannia glutinosa, assembly GCA_016081115.2. Taxonomy (NCBI): domain Eukaryota; kingdom Viridiplantae; phylum Streptophyta; class Magnoliopsida; order Lamiales; family Orobanchaceae; genus Rehmannia; species Rehmannia glutinosa. The sequence continues at coordinate 76,989,802 of CM071933.1, read as the reverse complement.
ATTAGTTAGTTAATTGATTAACATATTGTATTATTATATGTAATCTATACTATTTTGAAGAAAATAATTAATAACAAATTTTTAGTAATTGATATGTATTTTTATTTTAATTAATACTATATTTAATTGTCTTTTTATTTATTTTTAAACTTAGTATTAAAAATTTAATTTAATAATATCTACATTTTATATAATAACAATATTACTGGTAAAAATAATTATATTTAAGTAAAATTATTTATAAAAGTTAAGTATACAATTATAATAGACAACATATTATTACATATTTAAATATAATAAGACTATAATGTTGCGCCAGAATTCTCGCAACACTATTCACCACTTCAAACAACCTAGTTGCTAGAGGTGCCAAAATCAACTCCGACTTGTGGGCCGGTCCAGCTAACCCGAGATTTGGATTGAGTTGGTAATGCTTTTTGGGCCCAAAAAAAGTCGGGCCTATCTGGCCTGATGGGCCAAGCTCTGACTTTTTCGGCCGATCCATTTTTTTTTTTTTGTGTGTATAGACTTGGAGTGTATGTATGAGCTGGACTGGGCTAGTCATTTTTGCAACCCGACCAAAATAGACCCGGTCCAAAATTTTGCAACGCCTGATGTCAACCCGACGCGACATATTGCCAACTCTACTATATGTTGTCACACTATTATCTCTTCTTCCTCCATCATTCCACAAGATAATAAGGGGTTAGGGTGACAATTTGAGACACTCACACGATATTAACCAATACGCAATTATAGGTTTGAGCCGAGATATATTAGGTTTGGGCCATTATCGGGCCAACACAATAATCAATTTATTTGAGTTATTACAAGTGGAGATTGTGAACTAAAAAAATTCTTCCTAGTATATCTGATTCATAAACACAAAATAGGAGAGGTCTCTTTTCTTGAATTGTATGTCAAAACTTTCCAAGACCTTTAACAAAAGTTACACATATTTTAAACAAAGGGGAGATAATTTTTTTAATCTAATTCTTCCTTAAGCATGTAATACTTCTTTCTAGTGCTTTGGATGCTTCTTCTTGGGTCCCGAGCTCCCCTTCTTTTACTGTTGTTTTCTGTGTAATTTCTTGATGTTTTTTCTCTTTCTCTGGCACCAAGTAATTAACAAAGAAACCCCACTTGAACTATACCCTTTTTGAATCAGTTTCCACATTCAAGTTTCTTCTTTCTATGTTTTTTTTTTTCCAATTGTTTTTTTCCCCTTATTTTCTTGATATTTTATTTTCTGAAACTTCTGCAAGTTGTTTCAACATTTGTTGTCTCTTTTGTTTAGAAAAATATTTCTATCTGGATAACCCAGTGACCTGTTTGGCGAAAAAATATATATTTTTTTCATATGGATATATTTGAAGTTTAACCTGACAAATTTGGATTTTTCAGACCAAAAGAAGGGCAAATGGGCTTCTTTTTTGACTGCTAGTTGGAGGCATTGCATGTAGCAATTATAAGCACAGCAAATGGGGTATTTCACTATTTTCTGACCCATCTTTTTCTCATTTGTAGTTTGCCAAATCTGCAGAAATTTCCCATTTCTGAGATTTTTTCCTGAAATATTTCTTGATTTTTGAGCAGGGTTAATGTTGTGTGTTTTGAGAGTTATGAGATTTTAATTACATGCCATTTTCATGCTTTTTTTTAGAAATTGAGCTTTAGTGTTGCATTATCTGTGTTTTTTATAGCTCTGTTATTGCTTTGAATGTTAAAGACCTAAAATCATTGATTAGTACAAAATTGAGGGTTTGTTTTTGTTATCTCCATATTTAAAGAAATGGGTTGTGTTGCATCAAGAATTGATAAAGAAGAAAGGGTTAGAATTTGCAAGGAGAGGAAAAGGCTAATGAAACAGTTATTAGGATATAGAAAAGAATTTTCTGATGCCCAAGTAGCTTATTTGAGATCATTGAGAAATACTGGAGTAACCCTTAGGCAATTTACCGAGTCCGAATCGTTAGAACTCGAAGATAACACCTCCGGTATCGGATTCCCTCCCTCCCCTCCGCCCCCTTTGCCGCCCTCCCCACCACCACCGCCCACTTTTAGCCCCGATTTAAGAAAATTTGAAAATAAGCCAAGCGAGACCGAATCGTCCGTAGAAGAAATAACCGAAATCGATGATGAGGATAGTGATGATCATACCCCACCGCCTCCGATTCCTAGTTCTTCTTGGGAATATTGGGACCTGTTTGGCTCTGCATTGCCACATTGTGAAAAAAGTGTCGAAACGGTTGAGGAGGAGAATTGGGCCGATACGAATACTGAATTTATAGAGGACGAAGATGATGAAGAGTCGGTTTCTGGTGGCGATGAGGAAATTAATCTGCTTCCCGCGAAACAGCCGGCTGCTGAGGTGGCTGATGATAATTCGTCGATGATTAGCTCAGCGGATATGGCTATGGTAGTTTGGAGGAGTAAGAAGACGTTGGCCGGTGTTGTTAAGGACTTGGACGAGTATTTCTTGAAAGCGTCGGCTGTAGTGAAGGATATAGCCGTTTTCATAGATATCGATGCCGGAGGAACTTTTCTTTACCACAGTGTCAAAGAGAATAAGAGTAAATACTTTAAATCCCTATTAATTAGTGTAATAGATTAATTATATCTGTTTATTGTCCCTATATACATTTCTTAGTGTAATTTTTCTATGATTTACAGGGAAGAGAAGCAATTCGGCGAAGGTTTTTAGTGCACTAACATGGAGTTGGTCTTCTAGATCACTTCAGTGTACTAAAGAAATGGGAGATTTACATGGATCTGGCGAACCCTGTAAGCCGGGTGCTCATTGCATTACTCTCCAGAAAATTTATTCGGAGGAGCAGAAACTCTACAAGGATGTTAAGGTGATTTGTGCTAAGGAAATTATACGAGCATACTCGAATATAAATAAAGGGATAATTACAAAAACACCCTTGAGGTTTTGGCTAATTACAAAAAAAAACTAGAGATGTTTCAAAATTACAAAAAAAAAAAAACCTCAAGTTTGATTCTGTCTTAAATTTTTGGGGATAACTGTAATATTTTTGTAAATGTCAGGGGGAGTTTTGAAATGATTTTTGCTTATGAAGGGGGAGATGTAAGACGGAGTAAAAGCTCAAGGTCTTTTTTTGTAATTTTCAAAAAAATCTGGATTTTTTTGTAATTAGCCGAAACCTCAGGGGTTTTTATGTAATTATCCCATAAATAAATAACAATAGTTTTCAGTTTCTTATTTGTATTACTTCTATGTTAATGTGGACTACACATCTGTATTCATTGTCGATATCATTTGACTAATTAGTTGACCTAGCCTTTTCGTTATGAACGTTGACATAGTGGACATTATTTGTTTTCTATTTGGAGTGTTGCATGTATTTTTTTCCTTTTTATAAATCGTGTGGTGATTTTCATTTATTTTTGTTGTGATATTTACTTTCCTAGGAGGAAGAAATCGCCAAGGTGGAGTACGGGAGAAAATCATTACTACTGCAGAGACAAGAGGAAGAGAATGATTGGACCAGGGCTGAGAAAACACGTTCGACGTTCGAAAGTTTGCAATCTTACATCTTATCCCTGCAAGAATCAATCGGAAGGTCATCTTCGACCATATTGAAACTCGTAAACAAGGAGCTGCACCCTCAGTTGATTACACTAGCTTCAGGGTAAACTCAAGTTTATTTCCATTCCAAGTCATAATTCATGTATATTAACATATTCAGTTGATTGAACCTTAAAAATAGCTAAAGTCTCGGTCGACCCTGAAAATATGTGTTATAGCTGAGTTCTTCACATGTTCTCTCTATTATCAGGATCAAGGAATTTTGGGAAAAATTTCATGTGTAGGTTGATATTCCCTTAAACCGAAAATGTTAAATGTATTTAACCAATTAAATTTTTGTATTTTGTGATAATGTGTATCTGCCAAATGTCAATTATGGTTCTAGTTACATTCAAGTCAAACCTCATTTATACTAGGGATAATTACAAAAGATCCCCCTTGAGGTATGGGCTAATTACAAAAAAAACTAGAAATGTTTCAAAGTTACAAAAAATAAATAAATTTAAGGGGATAATCGTAATGTTTCTAGAAATATTATTATTTTTTTTAAAAAATATTCTTTGCTTATGAAGGGAGAAATGTAGGCGGAATCACCTCAAGTTTAGCCTGAACCTCATTTTTTTTTTTGTAATTAACCCTTTATACTAACTTGAATTTAAATTGATTCCAATACGATTTGTTTTTGGTTTTCAATTTGATGTTCGAGCACTTCTTAAATGTGCTCTGTAATACAAACTGCTTTCTTTTGTATTTTCAGACTGATGCATATGTGGCAAACAATGCATAATTGTCATCAAGTCCAGAATCACATTTCTCAGCAGCTGAATCATTTGACAGATCAGCAAAGTGTGGAGCCCACTACTGAATCCCAACAGCAAGCTGCCGGTCAGCTGCAGACAGAAGTCAATTCTTGGTACCACAGCTTTTGCAAACTCGTTAAATTTCAGCGCGAGTATGTAAGGGCCCTCTGCAAGTGGGCCGAACTTACAAACTACATTGAAAATATTGACGGTCCACAAAGTGGTAACTCATCGACGGTGCATAACCTTACGAAAAAATGGCAGCAGGCGCTCGATAACTTACCTGATAAGGTACACTTGTCAATTTCTATCTTTTCTTGAAGTAGAGTACTCAATTTTCTACTATTAATCAGAGCTTTTGTAATATTAGATGGGATCTTTTGTTCCAAAAGATATTTCATCTCTTATTCCACTGCACGGATGATTGCCATGTGTATAAAAACTACCATAAACCAACTCTAAATTATGGGTTTTTAATATGGTAGTTTTTATACACGTGACAATCATACGTGCGGTGAAATAGGAGATAGACTACACTTATAGAACAGAAGATCCCATCCGTTATAATATAAGGTGAACCCATAACTTTATTGAGTCCCGAAACTTAAATACTTAGTAAGAGAGTGTTTGCATACACTTAAATAAAAAGTGTTGTCAGCATTTGGCTAAAAAAAAGTAGGCTATTTACCAAACATTTTTGTTTACTTGTTTTAGCTCATATTTGCGAACACTGCCAACTTTTGATCATCAACTACTTTTCGCATATGTTACAATAGAATCACGTCCTCTAAAAGCAGAAGTTTTTGCGTACACTCCCTAAGGGAGTGCTTGCAATCACTAGAAAAAAGTGCTTCTCTGCTTTTGGTTGGAAAAAAATCACTTTTTAGTGTTTGCGAATGCCAACTTGTGTTTCTGATTTTGCTTTATTTAATCGGAGTCTTTGGTGAAAAAGTTGTAAAAGTGAGCTCAAGTTTTTGCGTACACCCCCTAAGGGAGTGTTTGCAATCACTAGAAAAAAGTGTTTCTTTGCTTTTGGCGGAAAAAAATCACTTTTTAGTGATTGCAAATGCCAACTTGTGTTTCTGATTTTGCTTCATTTAATCAGAATTTAAAAGTAGGGAGATGGATGCATTAGACTTTTGATTTTGCTTTTGGTTTGACTTTTACAAACAAATAAGTACTTTTACAACTTTTTCACCAAAGACTGATATATTTGCAAACACTACCAACTTTTGATTTTTAACTACTTTTACTTATGCAACAATAAATCACTTCTTCCAAAATGAAATGTTTTTGCAGACGCTCTCCAAGTCGAATAGCCACAAATGATATAGTTTGACAACCGTGTTTATCTTCATTTCTAGAACTAAATGAAACTTGTGCTCATTATGTGATGTGGATATACTTGTCATCATATTTTGTCTGCAGATGGTGTCCGAGGCCATTAAGTGTCTGTTGTCAGCTGTTCACGCCATCGTTGTGCAGCAGCAAGAAGAATGCAATATGCGTAAAAGATCCGAAAGGCTCGGGAGGAAACTGGAAAGGGAGCTTACTTTGCTTTCAGAAGTGGAGATGAAGTTCGCGGGGAGCTTCAGTGTCGAAGATGCTAATTCCGTCTTGACTGCTAACCATCCTTTAACAATTAGGCGCGCCAAAGTCGAAGCCCTCAAGATATTAGTGGATGATGAGAAGGTTAAATACACGAATTCTGTTAAACGAACGAGAACTATGATTCTGAACAATTTACAAACGAGCCTACCCAAGGTATTTCAAGCAGTAATGTTGTATTCGAGTGCTTATGCCCACAGCTTTGAGGAAATTCTCTGTAATGCCACGGTATCAGAATGCGAAGACGTGCAAACTCCAACATATGGAATTTAAGCGGGTAAAATTCGACTCCTTGTCGAGCCGAACATGCGATACTGGAGTATATGTACATTTTGCTGTTTTGAAATTTTTGCGCCTTTGAATATAATTTCTTACTTGGAAATTGCCTAACCTTTCTGTAAGATGAGCATCATTGAAATATGGTCACTATTGTACATTTAACCCTAATGAATGATGTAAAAAGGCCATGAAAACATATGTTCTTCCATGGAGTAAATTTTAAGACACACTAGGGCCATTCTCGGAACAGAGAACTTTACTTAGTAATTCTGAGACCAATCCGGGCGACAACCCTCCACAGTAAGGCAATGTAGTCCAGTTATACGACTATAAAAAAGCGCTGATCGGAAGGCAACCCAGTAGTTCATGATTTTTTTTTTCTTGTTAATTGCTGCCACCAGTTTAGGAAGAAGTATGTTTCACCTTAAACTTGAATCACCTATAAGAGTATGATTGGACTCTTATCACAAGTCCAACTACAACAAATGGAGATGGAATTAATATCAAGGGATAATTACAAAAGTTACCCCTGAGGTTTAGCCTTATTACAAATATCCCCTGACATTTGCTTTTAGCTTTACAATATTGCACCCTCAAAAGGCCTTATATCAATTATATGAAGTTACAAATATCCGCTTGATGTTTGTATTTGCCTACATTCAAAGACCATCCCAATTTTCTGACGAATCTTCCATATCGTTTCGAGTTGCTGGAACCCATTTCTTCCCAACCTGCTTATCTCAGCAAGTCCTGAATTCAAAATATGAATCTTGATCAGCCAAAGAAACTCAAAAACATGATTTCTGTTCAAAATGAATTAAAACAGTTTAAAAGTTGATGCAGTAACATAGTATTTCTTGATCAAGACAGAAAGTAGAGAACATTAGCAATTTGTCTAGACTCATAAAAATTAAACGTAACGTGTTTTTCTGAAATCATCATGGCAAGTTCCATTTCCAACACAACAATTTTATCGGCCATGATAGAAGATCAACACAATTCAGCCAAAACTATCCAAGCATGATCTTTAGAAAAAATTGCAGATAATATATTGCGGAAAGTTGGCATCTCACTAACCATATAAAATTATGGTAAATTACAGAAATTACCCCTGAGATTTTAGCTGATTACAAAAAAATCTAGTTATCTATCAAAATTACAAATACCCCTCGAGGTTTATGTTAGTTTTACAATTACTCCCCTCAATAGGTGCAACTGGTAAAAAAAAAAAAAAATGTCAACGGAATATTTGTAATTTTTAAACATACTTTTTTAAGGGATAATTACAAAAACACCCCTCAGGTTTGGGCTAACTACAAAAAAACCAAAGATTTTTGAAAATTACAAAAGCCCTTGAGGTTTGAGTCCGTCTTACATTTTCCCCCTTCATAAGCAAAAAAATATATCAAAAACCCCCTGATATTTATAAAAATACTACAGGGCTTTTTTGTAATTTTGAAACATCTCTAGGTTTTTTTGTAATTAGCCCAAACCTCAGAGGTGTTTTTGTAATTATCCCTTTTTTAAATAATTAGACTAAACCTCAAGGGTGGTTTTCGTAATTTTCCCTAAAATGTAACGGAGGGAAACAAAGAAATGTTTAGTTGTTTTAGCGGAAAATGGTATTATGATATTATCCACTATCTTATCTCTATCCTTATTTGTTGTCATATTCAACCAATATTGCACTACAAAGCTGTGTTTCATGCAGAAAAACAGAAAAACACACCTTCAATTACTCTGTAAAACGCCGACCACCATCTATATCTTGGAACCTCAAATCGATCAAGTGTCTCCTCAATAACTTTGTCATGCTTCCCCGTCAAAACTTCCTGCAGAATTACAACCGCATCCTTTGTTTTGCTGATTACATTGTTCTCGTCTTCAGACTCCAGCACCTGAAGCTCCTTCACTGAAGCAGTGAGATTTAGAGCAAGAGCATACTGCGTAGCAGCATTCCAACGGGACGATAAGAGCCATCTCATTTCCCCATCAATGTGTGTTCCTTTTTCGAACCTATTCTCCCTGTCCTTTCTTTTAACTAAGCTGTGCAAGTACTGAGCATTTGCAGGCCCTGTACTTTGAACCATCTTAGAGAAAGCACTTGCTTCACTTGCAAGAAGATTTTGAGGAGTGTCGTATTCAATCACCTGTAAATCAAGACAAATTCTCAGTGGCAACAAAAAATAAAAGAACTAAACAGCTGTTGCTTTCATCGTACCTGACCAGAATCAAGAACAAGAATTTGATCACTGTCGATGATAGTATTGAGCCGATGAGCAATAGTGAGCATTGTGCAAGATTTAAATTCTTCTCGAATGGTTTTCTGTATAAGTGCATCAGTCCTAACATCAACAGCTGCTGTTGCTTCATCAAGCACAAGGATCTTTGATCTCCGAAGTAATGCTCGAGCAAGACTTAATAGTTGCCTCTGCCCAACGCTAAAGTTCTCACCCCCTTCCAAAACCTTTAGACATCCCAAAAAAACATTTTTTTAATTAGTAAAAAATATATTGAACTCGTAGTCTTTTTTTTCCTTAAATAATAATCAAATTATCCATGCATATTAATAGACATTGGGAAAAAAAAAAGAAACGCTGTAAGGACTACATGAGCAATCTTGTCGTTAACTTATCCTATTACCAAAATACTCGATACTAAATTTGTGAACCTGCAACAAAACCAGTTCGATATTCAATGCAAATCCCATATATAATTCTGATTCAATTGTGGTTACACACAATATAGCTTCAGCTCATTTGTTTCTCAAATAAAGAAAATAAAAAGAAAATGAACTTTTGTAAAGATTTCAATGATTTGTAGTTATATCTTGCGTTTTCTGTCTCCTGTAAACTTGCAATCTCTATGAACTAACAAACTAGAATGTATCCTTTTACCTCAGCATCCAAACCAAGAGAACTCCTCCTGATGACATTTTTTAAGTGTGCCCGCTCCAAAGCCTCCCAGAGGTCTGGGTCGTTGTGTTCACCAAAAGGATCAAGATTAAATCGAACATTACCTATGGGAAGACAAATCAAAAAAGTATAAGGTGACGCAAATACTCACATAGACATGTACTTTCAGTAACTTTTCAGATTCTTCAACAGTCATCGCGAACATTTTCAGAAATGGAAAAGCAAATACTAATTTGTACTGTTAAAGTAAATGTATATATTATTAATGAGTACTTTAGGGAACATGTTATGTCACTTTAGGTAGTGGGTTGATGACTTTAGGCTATGTGTCCCCAACCACTTGTGTATATATATGTAATCTCTTAATGAAGATAAATCAAGTTTTCTCAGCATATTGTTACATGGTATCAAAGCACACAGCTGAGGTTCAAGAGAGGGTTTAGGAGTTTCAGATTTTGGGGTTAGGGTTTTCAAAAAAAAAAAAAAAAAAATCTCCAGATTTTTTTTTCCGGCTGCGTACTGTTCACACGAGCCACACATTTCTGGAGAAGTTCACTCTGTCAGTTTGCTGCCTGTCTGCCTACTTTGCTTCTTTCTCCCGTCTGTCAGTCCGCTGCCCGTCTGCTGCCCGCTGCCCGTCTGTCAGTCTGCTGCCATTTGTCAGTCTGCTGCTCGTCTTGGTGCTCTTTATTTTCACGGTCTGCCGTTGGTTCGTTTCGGTCAACATTCCCTTTGTGTTGGATCGATTTGACCAGGTTTGACCCTTATTAAATTTCAGCTTTTGGTCCATTTTTGTTGAGTTTTGGATCTATTATTCGATTGGTATTCGACAAATATGGAAACCTCGAACTGATTCCCGTCGTGTCTAAAATAACGGATCATAAACTTAATAGGTCTAATTATTTAGACTGGACTAAAACTGTTCGACTCTATTTGCGTAGTATTTCTATGGATCAACATCTAACCGAGGACCCACCTACTGATGTTTCAAAGGTCACTTGGCTACGAGACGACGCTCGTTTATTTTTACAAATTCGTAATTCCATTGATAGTGACGTTGTTGGTATGATAAATCATTGTGAATTTGTGAAAGAATTAATGGATTACTTAGCATTTGTGTATTCGGGAAGGAAATATCAACGTATGTATGATGTATGTCAAGCTTTTATATCTATAGAAAAAGGTGAAAGATCCTCATCGATTACTTTATGGATTTTAAGAAAACTTTGAGGAACTTAATTTGTTATTTCCATTTAGATCGATGTAAAAGCTAGCGACTCAACGCGAAAAGATGGCCGTTATGAGTTTCTTGACAGTTTAAAATTTGAGATGCGAAATCTCAAATTCCCCATCTGAGATATCATCACTTCAAGAAGTTTTTAGCAGAATTCCTTTGAAAAATCAACGCCTATTTCAACTCATAATGCTTTTGTGAGTCACACTCACTCGATTCAAAAAAACCGATGTACAAAAATGGCAATCCAAAACTTTCCTCAAAATTCGGGGCTTGGGGACCGGATTTGAGCCACATTTTGTGTCGCTATTGTCACGAACCCAGGACACTTTAAGAAGGATGGCCCAAAATTACAAACGAAAGAATCGGTTTAGCCATTCAACACATCTCGCTCGAAGCTAATGCGCTCTTGAGTCCGTTTTAATTTCTCAGCCGATGACTATGCTAAGTTCTCACAATACCAAGAAACTCTAAAGTCTTCATCTTCTCAATCATGTTTGCCATCGCCGATTCGGGTAAACCTCAAGCATGTCTTATTTCCTCATCTTCCAGTGGGTGGTCAGATTCGTGCAACCGATCACATGTGTAATTCAGTCTTTTTACTTCCTTTCAATCTCATACTCCTAGTTCATCGGTTACATTAGCGAGATGGCTCCATATCTCATGTTTTGGGATCCGGCACCATTATCCCCACACCCTCCCTCCCTCTACAACTGATTTTCTAAACCTACCGGACTTATCCTTTAATTTGGTTTCGTTAGTAAACTTACCCGTTCCCTTAATTGTTGTGTCTCATTCTTTCCCGATTTTTGCTTGTTTCAGGATCTTTGACGAAGAAGATTATTGGTAAAGGACATGAATCGGGGGCCTCTACATTCTTGATACACACATTCCAAAGTCTCTCGCTTGTTCTAGCAATGTTACACCCTTTAAGATTGTCGGTTGCAGACATCCTCATTCTCTACGTTGAAGAAACTTTGTCCTCAATTTTCAAAGATATCCGCATTCAATTGTGAGTCGTGGTTGTTTGCTAAACACCATCGTTCGAGTTTTACTCCTCGAGTCAATAAGCGAGCTAATGCCCGCTTTGCGTTAGTTCACGATGTTTGGGGTCCTTGTCTGTAGTGTCTAAAATTGGGTTTAAGTATTTTGTCACCTTTGTTGATGATTATTCTCGAATGACATGGTTATTTTTAATGAAAAAAATTATTTCATCATTTTACTACCTTTTGTGCCAAATAAGTTGATAATTCTAAAGAATACTTTGAGAATCCTTTCAAAAATATATGGTACAAAATGGCATTATTCACCAAACTTCTTGTGTAGATACGCCATCACAAAATGAGCGTTGTTGAACGCAAAAATAGACATCTTCTCGGAGATCGCTTTCGAGCTTTACTATTTCAAATGCATGTTCCTAAACATTTTTTTGGTGATCTGTCTCCACTCGCTTGTTTTTGATTAATCGTATGCCCTCTTCTATTCATCTGGTGACAAGTTCTCTTTCCGGGTAAATCCTTATTTCTGTTGAGCACGAACATTTGGTTGTACTTGTTTTGTTCGGGATGTTCGATCCCACATTACGAAACTTGATCCCAAATCTCTAAAATGTATTTTCTTGATATTCCGTGTGCAAAAAGGTTATCGGTGTTATGCCCCACTCTTAACAAATATCTGTGTCACCGATGTCACCTTTTTGAACAAACTCCATTTGCAACAGGTCCTTCGACACGTCGATGATGTTCTAATCTACACTATTACATCCTCTAGTCCAGACATTTCGCAGTCCTGCTAAACCTCCCATAACACAAGTTTATACTGCGCACCCCATCTTCCCTAATCGCTTCCTCCCCGCCTCCGTGTGTCTGCGCCACTTCTTCCGTCATCGAGATCCAAGTGATGATCTCCCTATTGCGCTTCGTAAAGGTAAACGACAATGTACTTATCCTATATCCTCATTTGTATCATATAATCATTTATCACCATCCTCGTGTTCTTTTATTGCATCTCTTGATTCTCTCTCTATACCAAAAACTTTCATGAAGCTTTATCCCATCCGAGTTGGTATGGCTATGATTTGATTGATGATCGCTTTAGATAGTAATGGTACTTGGGACTTAGTTGACTTACCTACGGGTAAAAATATTGGTTGTAAGTGGGTTTTTTATTAAAACTCATCAGGATGGAATTGCTAGATTGAAAGACGGCTTGTTGCTAAAGGATATGCTCAAACATATGGAGTTGATTATTCGACACCTTTTCACCGCCGCTAAGCTCACAGGTGCGGTTGTTCATTTCTATGGAGCCACATATTCTTGGCCTTTACATCAGTTAGACATCACAAATGCATTCCTTCATGGTGATCTTCGGGGAAAAGTCTACTTAGAGCAACCACCCGGGTTTGTTGCTCGGGGGAGCCTTTGGGAAAGTTTGTCGTCTTCGTAAGTCCTTATATGGTTTGAAACAGAGTCCTCGAGCATGGTTTGGAAAACCAAGCTATTGAGAATTTTGGCATGAAGAAGAGTAAATCAGATCATTAATTCTACAAACAATCTACATATGGTGTCATTCTATTAGTGGTTTATGTTGATGATATTGTCACGGGAAGTGACAATGGTAGTATCTCATCTCTCAAAACTTTTCTTCATGTTTCATACAAAAGATTTAGGGGCACTAAAATATTTCTTGGGCGTTGAAGTCTTGAGAGGTAAGAAAGGGATATTCTTATCTCAAAGAAAATATGTGCTTGACTTATTATCCAAACAGAAAATTAGGGGCTAAACCATACAACACTCCTATGGTTCCTAATGCACAACTTACAAAAGATGGCGAATTGTTTCGGATCCAGGAGAGATACAGGAGATTGGTTGGGAAATTGAACTATCTAACCGTTACTCGTCCGGATATTGCCTATTCGGTAAGTGTGGTAAGCCAAGATATGTCATCTCCAACAAAAGACCATTGGAAAGTCATCGAGCATATTTTGTGCTATTTGAAAAGAGCACTGGCGAGGAATTTATATAGCAATCACGGGCATACTAGGATTGAAGGTTTTTCAGATCTTTGATTGGCGGGATCCAGGAAGATCAAGATCTACTTCAGGTGTTATGTGTATTTGTTGGAGGCAATTTGGTATCATGGAAAAGCAAAAAGCAAAATGTGGTCTCACTCCTGATGAATCGAATTAGGGCCATGGCTAAATGCATGTGAAATAATGTGGATACATCAACTCTCAAAGATGAAGTAGGTTTTAAAGTTTCTATACCTCTAAGTTATGGTGCGCAAGTCGCACTTCACATTGCGTCTGGGTCTTTCATGAACGAACCAAACATATTGAGATTGATTGTCACTTTGTTCGTGAAAAGATTGAGAAAGGCTTGATCTCTACAGGATACGTGAAAACCGGAGAACAATTGGGAGATATCTTCACAAAAGCTCTTAATGGGTTTCGGGTTGATTATCTTTGTAACAAGTTGGGCATGATCAATGTTTATGCATCAACTTGAGGGGGAGTGTTAAAGTAAATGTATATATTATTAATGAGTACTTTAGGGAACATGTTATAGCACTTTAGGGAACATGTTATGTCATTTTAGGTAGTGGGTTGATGACTTTAGGCTATGTGTCCCCAACCACTTGTGTATATATATGTAATCTCTTAATGAAGATAAATCAAGTTTTCTCAGCATATTGTTACATGTACATTTTCCTAAAAATCATGCTTAGTAAAATATCATACTGGTTCTCTTTCCCCAAGCAGAATCTGTTCACATATCACTATAACCATGCAGAATAAGTAATATATGCTGTAACTGATAAACACTATATTTCAGACCAATAATTTATAGGAGGGAAGTGCTTCATTATTAATCAACATCTACAATTCACTAACAAATCAATAATGTAAACAGGTATGGTGCTGAAATATTAAGGAAAATAAGGTTATGTATTGATATTGTTCTACAATTTCAAAAAGAGCACTCCAAGGAAAACTAGGAAAAAGAAGGAAACATCAGTAGTGGAATTTAATATTCCCAAGGACATGGGACAAATATCCCCATAAAATCTTCCAGGAGAATATAACTGGTTACGGACTAAGCAAAGGTGAACATGAAATATATCCAATAAGAATATCACAGAAATGTCAAGTCATTTAGATTTGAATTTCAGCTTTTCGGAAACAGCAATTGAGATAATCTCTGGGCAAACACATGAATTTACCAAATGAACTGGATGAGAATCTCTCATATTACAAGATAATCATTAAGATGTGAAATAGCACCTGACCAACAACTTGATGAAAAGGCTGAGGATGATATGTACCTGAGAAAAGAACAGGAGATTGAGGAATGATGCTGAGAACTTTGCGCAGATCTGTTAACCCAAATTTTGCAATGTCAAAATCATCAATCAGGATTCGTCCTCTTTCAAGTTCCACTATACGGAATAATGCGTTGATCATGCTCGATTTACCAGCACCTGTTCTTCCAACTATGCCAACCTTCTGGTGTGGATAGATATCGAAAGACAATCCCCTCAAGACAGGAGGAAGCCCAGGCCTGTACCGTAGAAAAACATCTTCGAATTTTACCAATCCTGAAGCCGGCCATCCTGGTGGAGGACGGTGTCCTTCAATTACATCTGGTGCCTCAGAAGGCAAATCTATATATGTGCCTACACGTTCAACTGAATTTAAACTGTTTTCTGCTCTACTTGCTTGTCTCAGGACATTGCTTAACAAATTTGTTATATTTAAAGAATAACTAAGGAGCAGACCCATAGTTGATGCAAATGCCACCTGATTTTCAGCTCTGCCATTCTGCATGACCGCAAAGGTAGCTGTCAACCAGATCATGACACCCCCCAGAGTTTCCAATCTTATGGTAAGCCATCGATTTGAGCTTATATTAACCAGAGTAAATCTGACATTATTGTCCATCGTCTTCCCATTAATACTGGCCATCCTATCATATGCTTTATATGCTCGAATTGACGACAACCCATTTAATGCTTCTCCAAACTGTGCATATACAGGGGATCGGGTGATGGAATCCAGACGTTTTACTTCCCGGGATGTGCTCTGCGGTTGATTTTATTGCATCAAAATAAATTTAATTATGAAATTCAAGAACTCTGAATTGTGACAATTATCTCACAAATTATGGGAGAATCAAAGTGCTTGTTGAAAGGCCCAAGTTTAAATAATTTTGAACTTGTAGAAAAGGTAACAAACTGCTACCACACTCAAGTTTAAACATACATGTATTTTATTTTCAGGGAAGAATGGGTGGTGGTGGGAAACAACTAGTGCAAATAATATTCTATGTTGAGAAGGAAATTGAAAGCTACAGAGATTACTATGAAACTGATGTTACTAATGAAGTTATTTTCAGGGAAGAATGGGTGGTGGTGGGAAACAACTAGTGCAAATAATATTCTATGTTGAGAAGGAAATTGAAAGCTACAGAGATTACTATGAAACTGATGTTACTAATGAAGATAGAAATGTAACTTGCATATTTCTCTCCTGGTTCACTGCTAACTCGACTCTCTTGGCGTAATGTTAATTTTGCCCTCCATAATTGGACTTCTTGATCTGGCCAATCAAAACTAGAGCAAAATGCAAATTTGTTTCATACGATCAATATTTGTTCTCAGGCCACTAACTACCAAATCCATCCTACATCAGTATCCAAAATCTACTTCCATTAGAGTCTTATGAAAGCCCAAGCCTATGTCTCAAGCAGTTCATAGAAAAAACGGAGAGAGAGAGAGAGAGACCAACCTGATAATAAAGATATGCTGCATAAAATAAGATGAGAAGGGGCATTATGGCCCACAGAGATATGGTGCTCACAATTCCTATAAGCACAAAAGTTGAAAGCAGCTGAAATAGTTGGCTCAGAAACATATTGACAAGATTGGCAACGTTGCGGTCAATATCACCGAGATCCTTCGCAAATCTGTTGATCACCCGTCCTATAGGATTAGTATGGAAGAATACCATTGGAGCTCTGAGTATGGAGTGCAGCATTGAATCATGAAGTCTTTTAGCGGCATTAAGGCTTGACGTGATTAACCAAAACGAATTTGTCAACGTCACTAGAACCTGCATGCAATAACATTTTACGGTGGAACTCCTTTAAACATTGTAATGTTCTGGAAATTCTATGAAATGTAGAAATAATATTTCAAATTTTTTAGATAAAAAGAATCAATCATACATTACATGCAAAATTGCAAGAAATCTATTATAAGTACAATAAAGTAAACTACATGGTAATTTCTAAAAGGACAAAGGGCAAACCCGGTGCACAAAGCTCCCGATATGTGCGGGGTCCGGCACAAAAAAGTCAACCAAATAATATACAAGCAAATGGGACCTTCAAGCCAAATATAAATTAGACAAATACCTGACCAAACGACAATATTGCATAAACAAGGACATAGAAACCAGGACCATAATTGTCTGATGTGCTCTGCTTCGTCCACACACTCAACCACGTGCTACTTGAAATTCGCAGAGTTTCAGTCAATATATAGCATGTAAACAATATCATTACGACCCACAAGCCTCCCAAAGCATTTTTGTACCTGAAAAAGTGTCAAATCGGAAGAAACAAATCAAAGCTGTACCATAAGTATTTACACATGTTATATCTATATATCAATTGGATATATCCAAAGTTGTATAAGCATTATCTACTAATGTATGCTGAATTACAGAAATTGAAAAAAAATTCAAAGGTATTCTAAATGATCTACATCTACCATTCCCAAAGACAGGATTTAATAAACAATTGGCACTTTTTGCCCTATATAACTCGAAAAGTTAAGTATCACTCATCACCTCGTTAAAACTTTCCAGCTGACAATCCCTGTCTCTCGCTCCTCCTGCTTGATAAGAACTGATCTGCCTTCTTTGATTTTGCTAGTTGAGTTGGCAGCCTTTGGTACCTCATGTAGTTCCGCAGCAGAAGAAATTAATGAGGATTCACGGGAATAACTCATCATATCTCCATTTTCATGCATATGTTCTTCCATTTTGCCTGCATTTTCCATTAGTCTCTTGAAAAGTGTACCATTCTTGGAGAGCTCCTCAAAGGTGCCTTCCTCTTTCACCATACCTTCAGAGACCAAAATTATTCTGTCAACCTGGGGTAGAAAATGTAACTGATTCGTGACAAGCACTCTCGTTTTCCCTCCCAGTGCTTCCTTAATACAATTATTAAAAACCTGGATGAAGCAGATGTTCAATTCAGAATTTTTTTCAAACTATTCAATATTCTTACACTAAATATTGGCAATATGAAGGTCCAAACAACTCTTCCAAGTTATAGAAAGGAGAGTTCAGAACATACGTTGAAAGAAATTGACTAGTTTTATACTACTAACCAGATTTAACAAATAGACAGTAAACATATTTTCAATAGCAAAATGTAGTAACCAACGCTTAATTGGACCTTATATTAAAAATGACACCCCAATTTGCAAATACAAAGGCATTATAAGCAAACCAATTAAACACAGTTACATGAACATGGTGCACCCAGCAGAGCTCAATCACTTTTAAAACCATACAAAAGTGCTTTGAATTTATTCGAACTGGTTACTTTAAGATACCTGTCGAGCAACATGTGCGTCTAGAGCGCTTAACGGGTCATCAAATATGTAAACATCGGAGTTAGAGTACACAGCCCTGGCCATTGACACTCTTTGCTTTTGTCCTCCACTAATATTTACTCCTCTTTCACCAATCTCTGTAAGATCACGACCCTGAGGAGACAATAGAATGAGAAGTTTGTGTTACATATGTTGTAGATTAACAAATGAACCAGATGCTAACTAATTGGGAAACAATCCGTAGACACTTAACTGGAAGCAATTCAAGGTCACGGTGCAATGCAGTGACATCTACTGCCTTCCAATATCTTTCTGGTTCAAAGGTAGACCCAAATAATATATTTTCACGTACCTGTAAAAGAGATTCAGATGTTAATATTCGAACTTATGATGTAGTCAAACAAACCACAATCTTTTTCAACCAAATACTTTCTACATGTGCTCGTGGGACTGTGTATATCCAGAACATGATGAACAGACTAATTGCACTGGACTTCTACAGCTAATTAGCAATAAACATGTAAAAAGGATAGGACTTTTTGAAGCTCACTGTAGCGTTGAAAATCCAAGAAATCTGAGGAACATAAGCTACAGATCCTCTGATTATGACACTTGAATCTCCCAGAGGAGGAAGTTCTCCAAGCATTGCTGACACTAATGAGGTTTTTCCTTCTCCAGTGCCACCAACAACTGCAATTAGGCTGCCAACTGGTATATCTAAATTAATATTGGATAATGTGGGTCTTGCAGCCTGCAAAAGTGGCCATTGAAGGATTTTAAAATGTTAGCAAGCATTTAAACTAATGATACAGCAAATAAGCACGAGCATTGGTGCTGGTTAACATGTGAGAGATAATACAATAAGGACCTTAGAATCCCATGAAAAGTATCCACCCTTGATTGAGATGGCAGGAAGTGTTGGTTCGAGAGGTGGATTAGGTAATAAAGTTCTCTCTTCAGCAAGCAATAATTCCTCTAAGCGCTGTAGTGACACATTTGCATTCACAACCTGAAAATTTAGCGAATTTCAAGATGTTAAAGAAACATGATCTTTGTTAACACAATATGAAATATGTTAGGACTAAATTATTCACATCTCATGGACTATGCATTAGTTTAAAGTTAATACATGTCTTACAAATGGGGAAATGAATGATTATAAAGTACAGTACATAGGCAAGAAATCTGGTAATCACCACCGCTTATATTGATAACAGGGTTGGCTGTCCCATGGTTTTGTCCACAGACCTTGCTCTTGATAAGAAACTAATTTATGTAAAAAGAAGAGAGATACAAGGACCTGTTAAGATCTATTCCATAACTCGAACAATATTTTGTCCACCTTCATTTATACTAATTTAAATCTAGCATTTACCAAATAATTGACAAAGTGGAGCATCTAATGTACTAATTGTTAGGGTGGGAATGTTCTCAGACAAAGATCAGCTACAAGATAAAGAAAAACAAATTAGAGGAGCTCATCTGAAAGGAACATAAATTTATTCTTCAAAAATCAACCTGGTACAACAATTCGAGAATATCAAGTCCGGACAATTCAAGAATTTACCTACCAGAAAATTAAATCAAACAAGAACAAACCTGAGTTATCAAATTAGGGAGCATATTCAGTGGCATTCGCAGAACAGAAAATAAGGAAAGTGATGTAAAAGCTCTGGAAGGTGTCAAATCTCCACCCAGAAAAGTGAACATCCCAAATGAAATCACTGTCACGAGAACTGGTATGCTGTTCAGTATGAAATTATTACACTGCAAAAGAACACAAGAGATATGGACACCAACATCAAGCTTGATAAAGTTCAAAGTAAAAGAAAAACTACTGTCAGCCAAGACCCATTAACATCAATGAACTAACTCCTAGTGTGATAGGTAATATGCCGATCATGTATTATTACTATGCCATTGTTTTTCCATTAAAATTTGCAACATTGAACTCTATCAATTTATTTACTCATCACATTGTTGATTGGTATTGTAGTTCATCTGTATTAACAAACTGATATAATCACAGATTTCTAATTTTCTGTTCAAGTAATTTATATCCTGCCATTGAAGAAGTGAACCAGGGTTGTACAGAAGCATATTTACATGGATAAAATGAGGCAAATGAATCAAGTATTGCTAAAATACACGTTATGAAAAAGTAAATCCAGCTCCCAAAAGCTTCTTGACATAACACTAAAATTTAATGGGTCTGAAAACAAATTGACGCCCGTGATGCTGGTTTTGACATTAAAAGCAATTTGAATTTGATTGTTATTATTTTTTTCAACTAACAAGCTCTGTAAACCAGGAACTCTAAATAATCATGAATGACATCATACCGCTGAGAGTAATTGTGCTTTCCTGAACCACGATAACTCATCATCCCTCATAACTTGAACTTTCGATTTGAAACTATTTTCCCATGCATAATATCTGTTGTTCATTGAGCAAAAATACAATGATTACCATCCACCTCCTATGAAGGTGGATTAAAAGAATCGACAGGGCTATCAAATTTTCGCATACTTCACTGTATCCATGGCGGCCAAAATTTCATTCATTAAGCCAACTCTCCTGTCAGTACGTAGCAATCCTTCCTTCGACAGTCTTCGCATCCTGCTAATGATAAAAGTCTGTTTGCCAATATAAGTAAACTATATGCAAATGTTACATTAGTATGGCCCATCTAATAAATGCATTTTCAGAGATAAGGGGGAAAAAGAACAAGAAAAAGAAAAACACGAACTTAACTAGAAAGGAATTAGAGTCAAGACAACTAAAAAGAGGAACAAACAAGATGATAAAAGACAGAAGCATGGTCTAGAGGTAAATTGCTAACAGAAGAATATATTTTTTTTTGGTAAAAGAGGCAGTAAGATAACTTAGTTACCTGGACAGGAAACATGAGAACTAACATCAGAGAACCAAGAAGTGAAGCTACACCTAGCTGCTGGTAGAGAAGAACCATAGCCATGGTAATACGAAATGGGGACGACCATAAACCATGAAGTTGTTGGCATATTTGCTGAACAATAAAAGGAGCGAGTTAGTTGAAAAAGAACAAATAAATGCATCTTAGTTTAGCTGTGTGAATACCTGAAGTGCATTAGCGTCTGTTGTCATCATATTTGTTATTTTTCCAGATGGAAACTGCTTACGGCCTTCATGCGTTAGCCGTAAGGATTTGCGAAATATAGCAGCCACCTATGTGTAGCAATAAAAATTTGTGAAGGTATAAAGGAGTAGGAGGTCATCAGCAACAAGCATACACAAAAATGTTAACAAGTCAAAGAATATGCAGTAAAAAGCACATTTTGATTTCCATATACGACACATAACTTACATGCTCGGTATAATATCTCTTGTTCGTCTCTTTGGAAAGCCAAAGAGTTAGGATGTAATTTGTTTTTATCGTATGCATCCATAATGCCAGCAACTATTATAACAATTTAACAAGTCAACAAGCGGTCAATGAATGCTAGACATCCTAATTCCATGTTACCAGCTTGGGAGGTGACATAATTGATGTGAAACAAGTTTTGAAGACATGCAATGCAAGCGGCAGCCAAACTGCAAAAGGCGCATTATGGCATGAAGAAGATCACAAAAAAAGGACCAAGTGTTGCGACATGGACTGTGGACCCACTGGGAACGACAGCCTCCAAAGCCACTTGTGTGTAAATTTAGGTCTGACCCACAGCCCAAAACTGGTGCCAATGGTAAAAGTGTGAACCAAATTGATGAGGTAACTCGTCTGTAAATCTCACGCCAAGCTCAAACATGAAAGAGCACTAATTAGAATTACAAAAGAGACTCCGGACAGAACATAAAATTATCATTTATGTGAGACAAGCTGTGGCAAGCACAATTTCACTAGGCCACCAAGTAACATGACACACTCAATCGAAATGGATCATTTCTGTTCTCTTTGCATGTTTGTATTCTGAACAGTATACACAGTTTACTCTCGGAGATTTACTTCTCATAAGAAGACAAAAATATGGAAATAAAATTATACTTTACTTGGTACATCCCATTAATGCATCCCTGAGTATGGAATAGATATCTAGCACAAATTTGTGTCCAGGATACGTTCAAAAACTAAACATTTATGCCATAGGGCACATAGTGAACTGAAACCACAGAATCCAGTGTGATTCATTCTGAAAAAAAAAGGCCCAGCTCATGTTCGTGTGGAAACAAATAATAATCAGAGGCATGTATGTGAGCACAAATGCACAACATTTCTTTAAATATTGAAATCAATTTGATATGATAAGTGAAAATGATTCACCAAAGCCAAGAGTAAAGAAGATAAACATGGATATCTGCATATTCATTAAATCATGGAATTACCAGAGTCGCTCTTAGCCTGAAACCCACACGCATGACATTCTGAAAGTACTGAGCCTCACAAAGCACTCCAAGTGACTGAAACAATTGAAAATGTAATAAGCCACAATCCATTAAATGATTAGCTTGAAGGTCACAGTTGTTTAGCATTCAATATTTCAACTTCTGAAATTGAGCAAAAAATCCTGAAACAAATGAGTGCCGGAATAATTCTATAGGCATCATAAATATGATAGATAACAAAAAACCAGAAATGTAATTCAATCATGACCTGACATGAAAAGGGAAAAGATGAATGTGCGCAGTCATATTTGTCAAGCGGTAGCTTAAGGCAACAATAACATGAAGAAACTGCTCTATATTAAAAAAATTAACAGTAAAGCTGATGATTGAAAGGTCGCTCTCTGGTTAAAAATAAGAATAAGTTGAGAGATCCTTTTGGTGATGCATTTTAGTACAAACAAAATCATGGATTTGTCATAATTTGATTGTTTCTTTCAAGACAGCCTTCCTTGAGAAACTTAACTCCCCTTTTTCCTTTTATGTTTTCCTACTTCACTTTCATGATTTTCAGGCATGCTCTGGTGGCTATATCATCATTCCTTGAACATCAAGAAATTGTAAGTTAACTCGAGACAACTCAGGTTGCTATCAGTCTTTCTTCCTGGGACTACGCTAGTTTCAGAAATACCACATCTGCCAATATAAAGAATAGAGAGTTTTATACCAGGAATCATACCACACTGAAAAAAATTGATAACGCATAGACGTAACCAACCCAAGCTGGATTGCCTTTTTCCAGAGACTGCAAGGAGATAAATTCAATTATAAAAACCAGAATTCTGTCAGGCAGACCATATTCACAGACAATTATGTAAAGCAAGTTGAGTTATTATAGAATTATAATCATATAGATTCTTTTGCAAAACTCAAATTCACCAATCATATGCCGTGAGACAGAACAGCTATGTTACCAACAGAAAGCAACCTACATTTTCTGTGTCTGTCTAAAAAGGTTAACTTTATCGGAAAGAAGGTACTGCATTTCAAAATTTATTTTATTGAAGAGCAAATGCTAAATTTGGAAAATCAAATATTGTCTCTCATCCGAGCAAATCCAATAAGAAATTTTAACCTGTACAAATCAATTTGATGCATAGGCAATCTAAAAATTTACAAAGACCAAGATGGATGTATCCTGTTACCAGGCAACGTAATAGCAGTGGTCACTAGATTTACTGAATCCTTTTAGAAAGTGAGCAATGAACCAGCCTGAAGCAAATATAAAACATTTGGCATTCATAAACGGGATGCCAGTACAATACTGACTTGGAATTGCGTTTTCTGGGGTACCTTTAAAAGACGGTTCAGTAAAACAGGTCCTGCAAGCTGGGAAAGATCATTGCCAATCTGCAAGCTCCCCAAAAGGCATTTGTGAATCATTAGTCCAATAATGGTTAAAGAATCCCCCCCACCCCCAGGTGACTGAAGGGAAAAAAGGGGGACGAAATAATGCATGAGGGGATTAAGTACTATTCAACAAAGTTTCTGTAAAATTTATGCAGCAAAATCTTTAATAATGGTCTAGGCTACAAGTCTTAGGCTACTAATTTTCTTAGAGTTATCATATCATAAACCAAGCTGAGTTTCTAGAGAAACTGAAAATCGTACACCTTTAGATATGTAATTTTCAACAATCTAGTTAAATCCTTTCATCTCTGCTAAACCCTAAAATATATTAACAGGAAATTCTCTAATTTACACCACATAAACAGAAATGGTGCATCAGAAGGACTCGCAGAGAGACTAGTACAACTTTAATCGTTTGCCCAATGAAGGAATAAAGCCGAAACAATTTATCATGCAAGAAAATGAACAAAACATTGGCACCCTTGTGCATTAGTTGAAAATAATCATTTGAAATAAAATTAAGATAACACTGTAAGCAATATCAATTAACTCTGAATGTGGGCATGAAAAATATGCTTAGATTTATCTAAGCTGTATGGAACAGATTGTTTATAGCCAATTCGTAATGACATTTTTCCATATATAGAGGGGAGAAGAAATGGAAATGGTTATTACTTTGAAGAAGCCTCCATACCAGAACCTGTAAAAGAAATATGGAGCACACATGAGATAAAGATGGCCAACCATGTCATCAAGTAGGTAGGGCATCTATTAACTTAAAAACAAGGATTCGCCAGAAGCCTAGTAGCTTTCAAATTTAGATAAAATCAAGGGCACGGCCACAGCATCAGATTTTATACCTGCCTCCAAGGCTACGATTCAACGCACGTAAAAGCCATGGTTTTGATCTTTGAGATTCTTCCTCCCATGAATTCTGGAACCTAACAACTCAAACAATTATAGTTACAAAGATAACTTAAAATACACAAGTATAGATGGAGAATGGACAATAATTCAAACACAAACTTTGTGCTCAATGTCTCAGTCTGATCCCATGAGTCCAACTTCCAGACGTCCTTTTCACTTATGGGTTTTTTGTAGCCTTGCTGCATAAGGGGAGTCATCCAATCGAAGTAAATCCCTATGCAAGGAAGAGAATAATAATGGTGAGAAGACAACTTGATGGGGAACAGGCTATTTCATTATTGTTAGTACAGCATTTTTATACCGATATCCTTTTTTTTTGGCTTCTTATTGTTTGCTAAAGGAACACAGATGACAGAAATGTCCATTATGATGAAACAGGATAGCGATATCTTGTCCATAGAGCCAATGTAATTTATCAGGAAAAAACCATTTTGTTCAATAAACAATGTCACTCCAGTACCTGAAGAAATTTATGCTATAATGACTATCATCTATACACACGCTTTATATATCAAGTCTACTTTCAAGTCAACTAAAAAAGGCATCAGAAAGACAATCAAAACTATGGATAGATAAACCTGCGAAAACAATGTAAAGATACAAGAGGAAGCCACAGGTGATGAAAATCATATAATTTATATGGTCTTCATTTGAAAAGTAAGCAACATCAAAATTTGATAAACTTAGTAGCCAGGAAAAAACTAAGATGTTTAGACTTACTGGAAAATATATTGGCATGTCTCTCAGGACATACATGCTCTCCAAGAGGCTTTTCGTGTTTGGTGTCATCAATAGAGTCCAATAGCGGTGTGTAGCCTGGGTATGAATCCAACTTGGGGACATAAACAAGAAGAAGTACCCCAAGCAAAACCTGCACAAGAACAGTTATTCAGACATGAAAGTTGTGCTTTATTGGATACAACACAATTTAAACTAAATTTTTTGGAGTTGTGATTCTTATGCAAAGTGAAACTTGGACATGGCTTCAAAAGATACACATGATGAACACAAGATGGATCTTGTCCTAAGTCAAATCGATAGTGCCCTTTGGAATGAGTATCTCCTAGCTTTTACCCCTTGAGCAAGCAACAACATTCGACCCACATTAGTAAACGCGCTAGGAAGCATGCCAGCACCTTTAAGGTTCTTTAGGCAAGTAGACAGCTTCATCAGCACAGGCAACTACTAAAGCAGCTTGCCAGGATCATCTCAAGATTCTTGATGCTTCAATTCTTCAAGCAAAATAACATTGTTCAACCATCTTTTTTTTTACCTATATCAAGCTATATATCGACCTCATAAGTTGATGAGGTAACCATAGAGTTTATTTTGAATGCAAACCTAAATAATGTTAACTTCTTTGATTTATTAGAGTAGGATGGAACTTATATCTTGCACATTTTATAAGCATCGCTGAACAGCAGATAATTGTAAGTTCCACTCAGATTCTGCTGAGTCATATTATGGTCACAATATAAGAAGGAAAAGAAAAACAGACACACACACACACACACACACAGAGAGAGAGAGAGAGAGAATTCCCTACACTTGTGGAAAGAGATGCTCTACCTGAAAGAAGACTGAACTGATACACAAGTACAGTATAGACCTGCAATGCAAAATGATTAGTGCATGAAGCTCGGAAACATCAAGTACACAGGAGCATGCCAATTAATTATAACTGCCATTTTTATCATTTAAGAGACACGACCAGCGAATTTAATTATAGAAAACCACAACCATAACTGAGAGTTTTACAGTTCCAAGAATTAATTTGTCTTTTCCCTATCCCAAGTTCCCAAGTTCCATGCCTTATTATTTACCAGTTAAATTTACATCTTCTTCATACAACAGATGTCTGTTATCTCAAGAGAACATCTCCTTGCTGAAAACCAACCTAAGAGGTATTTTCCAATGGTCACCACATTTCCCAAATTCAATGCGTCCTATCCTCTACCCTCAACTTAATGAAGTAGATTTATACCACGGACCCGTGCATAACAGCATGGATACGCCAGTTATAGATTATTGAGATAGCCATGTTCCTAAATACTGGCTTAAAGTTACAATAAAACAAATAGTTTGGGACTTTGTTAGTCAATTCAAAGCAGATTTGAAAAAGTAAGGATAGAGAAACTAACCTGACATAGTAATCTTTGATTGGGAAGATAAAATTGAAAATAACTGCATCTCCCACTAAAACATATATTACTCCAAATCTGATGTACCATCTGAACTCTTTGACATAGATTTTAGTTTCACCAAGCAGCATAAGAACCATAGAACACCATGAGATAAACTCAATGCCCAACTGAACCATCTGCAGAAACGAAAAGCAGCTGTTTTATAAACAGCATAGGGCATTTCCATGGAACAAGAATGGATGAAGATCATAACTGTATCCAGGTTTCAATACTGCACTCAGGCTTGTTCCTATGGATATATATATATATATATATAAGCACAATATGTTACTTTAACCTTATAATAGGGTGTCACTAAAAGATGAATGTAAACCATAGAGAGGTAGGATGTGTGAGGGTACATGTATGTGTAATGAATGCTTTATTTGTATAATTAAAAAAATTCAATATAAAGAGAAAAAAGTGACAGTACATATCCAACTAATCTAGAATGCAGATTCATCTTAGGAATAACATAAACTAGTAACGCAGAAGAAAACTGTAAGCATTAGCCAGCATAATAATGAGAAGTCGCATACCTCGAAAGGAGCAAGTCCTATCTCTTCATCCAAATTGAATATTGATATGCCCATAACCAATCTGAAAAAGGGCTCAGCAGCACAACAACTGGCTAACAAGGCCAATACATAATTGAAGAAACTTGATCTCAAGCAGAATCGCTGGACTTTAGGGTTAATCTTGATCAGCCATACTCTATATAAGCACAAGCCCAACAGAACCAAATGAGACACATTTCCCACAACGGAGTCAATGGCACAAGGCGTATAAGCACCAAAAGCGCTGTCTGTTTCTTGAGCCCAAACTCCATTTGCCACTGGTCGGCAAAACCAGACTAAGGGGTCAAAACTCATCTTTCTGGTTAGCAACCAATAAAATTTGGCCACCTTCCTGCCAATCAATTTCTTGGTCAGCCAGTGAAGATAGAAAACCTATGTATAGCTTCAAGCACAATGTATACCCGCATATAGATAAACATGTCTTCCAAGTAACTATAGAAGTTTCAAGAAGTTAGGTTAGTTGATAATTGAATTGTATCATTGTCCATTGACCAGAATACCAGTTTCAGATAGATTAGGAAAGTGCTCCTATTTCATCCAGAGGGAAATAACCTCTGATTAACCAAGAAAAGTATACTAATAAAGCAGTTATAGAAAACTTGAAAGAAAAAAAAGGAAAAACAATATTCACATACTCCCATAACTAGTAAGAATGAGGAACACAAATTTCTTGCAGGAAACCATAATACGAATAAATATCCTATGTTAACATTCTTCTCCAAAATATCAAGAATTTCAAGAGCTCAAATTCTTTACGTCGAGAACCAGAAAACATACAAGAATCAAAAACTCTGCAAGTGTAAAGTCCTCAAAACTTGACAAACCAAATCCACGATCTCCTCCTAAACCAACAGAAGCCAAGAAATCATCAAGAACTTCAAAGTTAAACATCCAAAACCAAAATTACTTCTTGAAAACCCCATATCCAAATTTCCCTCCATAATATCAAGAAATCACTGCTAATTAATCTAACATTATATAACAAGCAATACATTCACATTCTCCGATACCAAGAACCCCAAGAAAACCATCAAGAACTATAAATAAACAACATCTAACACACGTGCAATCAACAGAGAGAACAAGAACCCACTGAAATCTGGAACTTCAGTTCCACAACTTGGTCAAATTGCGACTTCGTTGTTTAAAGAGAGACCAAGAACCCAGTTCTTCGCATGAGAATCGGACTGAACTACTGCACCACTTCATGCCACTGATCGAAGACCGGAACAAATTTATATACAAATAGAGCAACAGCAACAAATCCGGAAAAGAGGAAAACGACACTGAAGAAATAAACAAAACCAAGGGACAGGACAAAACAGGTCCTCCCAGAGTTGCAAGCGTCATCGCTTACGAATCTATACACACAAGAAATTGGGGTTTTTTTCTTTGGGTAGGGGAAGAGAAGATAAAGAGAACGCTTATGTTTACTCCGTGATTAGATTATTTATCATGAATAAATGATCAGTTAGTCTGATGATGGAATATTGCCATAATTAAGAAATAACGGCTATTTTATAAGCGACTGGCTGGGATTTAATTTAAATGGAATAGATAAGGAAAGATTAATAATAAATAAAAGATGAGGTGTTAATAAATAAATAACTTAAAAATAACGGATCCTCAAAAGATAAAAAAACATGAATAATTTTTATGGGTTTGGATTTGGGTTGAGATTCTAGTTATCTGTAGGATCCGTCTCATGAACAATGCCCATGAGACCGTCTCATATAATTTTTTTCTATAAAAGATAACCCATCAACCAAGATATCCACTTAAGATTTTTCAAACCACTATGTATAATATAAGGGTACATTTGTTTAGCAATTGGAGTGATCGGGTAAAGGGAAGTTTGATGTGGAGTATAGAGAATGCGTATTAGTAGAGAAATAGGAACATATTTTCTGTTTCAAATTAGTGTTTCACTTCATGTTCCATTTATCTGGATACACGACACGTGTAAATACTTTTAAACAATAACAACTCATGTTTGTCTCACTCACATATTTGCATAAGGATTGAATAGATTATGAAGTGGAAACATAATTTGGAATAAGAAATCAACTCTAAGAAAAATTGAACTTAAAAAAATGTAATGTAGTATTTGGTTAGTGATATTGGAATAAATTGAAAGATTGACTTCTAGGAGAGCCAACCAAACATACCGGTAAAGATTATATTCTTATTTGTAGAAGATCTATTCGATGAAATCACACGTGTTTAACTTATTTTCAATAGAAATGTTCTTTTTACCTTTTTATTCATGATAAATTACAAAAATCACATCTAAAGTTGAGTTGTTTTTAAAAATTATAAGTACACCTTGAGGTTTGTGAGTTTTATTTTTATAAATTAGAAACAAATTTGAAGGGGGTATTTATAATTTTCAAAGGCAATTAAATTAATTATGTTGAACTTAAAAATATTTTTTTGTAATTACCCTATTGTTTCCAAAAAGATAACATTTAAAATATATAATTTTAAATTTCAGTTGTATACAAAATCCTAATGTATTACTTAACTATCCTTATTCCCATCGTTTCATTTACAATAATTATAGGATAGACGCTATTCACACCCCACTTATAAAACCCAATATCTTCCAATTTACACTTCCTCCAACTTTATGTGACACAATCATATGACACAATTATGTGGCATATAACTTTATAGCACAATCGTGGAACATATGACTGTAGCACGATTGTATGACATGTGACTATGTGGCACAAACCATGTGGTATGACCTCACGACACTCATATGACACATGCTTTGGGGAGTAAGAACATTATAGGCATTTAGAGAAAAAGAGGTGAATAGCATCACCCTAGTTCTAGTAGAACCCACCACCTTTCAAATTAACTAAGCAATAATATTTGGTTATTGTGGAAATACTTATTCCACTCCAAGTAGAGTACAAACCAATTCTTAAATAATATTGTGGAAATCATCACATATAATTTAAAAATTACATGACAAGTAAAACAAAGAAAATTATCTTATGCACTAAACTATGCACTAAACCATAAGATGCATAACAAACAAGATTGTTTCTCAGAAAAGAAAGGGAGAAATTCCAAAATGCAAACCAAAAATATAATCCAAGGCCCTCAATTCATTACAAGACAGTCATAAATAACAGTGATATTGTGTTACAAGTTGTGGAAATGCAGGCAAGAAGAAGAGATTATCATAATTCAAATTGTTGGCTTCAAATACAATGAGCCAATAGTAGTTTTCACAACAAAATTAGATGTTCCATCTTTTGCTTAAGCCACATTTTTGTGGCAGTAGTAGGATTTATTCAAGTCCAAATCCTAGTTCAAATGTCAGCAAAACCAAAATTCAGTCTACATCTCAACTTGGTCCCAGTCGATCGTTCTATCCTCAAAATTATCGGCATTATGAAGCTTGTTCCGAGCAAGTCTACTCATGACAGCAAGACCTGAGAGAAAAAAGCATACACATGAATAAACGATGTATAAACAATTTCCGTAACACATCAATAAGAAACATGTTGAAGTGGAAATTATTAACCATAGTCATAGTTCATATGGACTAAAACAATGTTCTCATCAGCTATGCGGGATAAATTGCTCCAGTCCAACTGGAAAAACTTTGGCGTGTGATTGTTTGACCTTTCATTCTGCTTCTTTCTATTTTTCGAGAGAATAATATGAAAATAAGAGAGTGAATATTTGTGATGTGAAAGTGTAATGATGATAACTGATGTGGTGTTTCTTTTAACAAAATTATAATCGGATGTGTGATTGATGATTGGAAAAGTAAGAAAGAGTGGAAAGTACATTTTGAAAATTTTCACAAGCAATCCCATGTTGGGGCAAAAAAAGGTTTTTGAGCGAAAATTGTAGAGCATTTTACAACCAAGCACAACCTTAATCTCTTCCCTGCTCTTTCTGCCACACAACGCTCTAACTAAAACCAGTTATAGCAAATTATGGATAACCACGGAATTCATTGACTTGAACATAGGAAAAAATTTGCACATCCACGCATAATGAGATTCCACGATACAAAAATAAGGGATAATTAAAGAAAAAACCTGAGGTTTGGGCTAATTACAGAAAAAAAAAACAGATAAGTTTCAAAATTACAAAAAGCCCCCCTTAGGTTTGCTTTTGTCTTAAATTTAAGGGGGTAATTGTAATATTTCTATAACTTATGACGGGAAAAATGTAAAACAGAGACAACCTCAAGGGTTTATTTGCAATTTTCAAAACTCTTTAGAGTTCTTTTTTAATTAGCCCAGATTTTTTTTGTAATTATCCCTAAAAGTAATGCCAGTAGCAAGCAAGTTGTACCTTCAATCATTTTGTACAGAGCCCGACCACCATCTATCCCCGGAAATCTGGTACCGATCAAGATTATCTCCAATCTCTTTGTCATGCTTACCCTCCAATACTCCCTGGAGAGTAATTACGGCATCCCTCGTTTTCTTAAGGATGGTATCTTCATCACTGACTTCTAATTGCACGAGATCGTTCTGTGACGAAGTGAGACTAACTGCAAGTGCAAATTGTGCAGCTGCGGCCCAGTGGGAAGAGGCAAGCCATCTCCTTTGCCCATCGAGCTGCTTCTCCGTCTCCCGTTTGCCATCTGCATCCTCTCTAAGTACTAAGCTGCGCAAATATTCAGCATTTGCAGCCCCCGTGCTCTGCACCATCTTTGAAAATGCACTTTCTTCTTTTTGTAGCAGTGTTTCTGGAGTATCAAATTCCACAACCAGAAAAATGAGGCACATAAGTCAGATGTCGTAACAAAACTTTAGGGATAAGGTGCAACCGAACCGAGCTTTGAGAGTTTGAGCTTGACTCGTTTATTATCGAGTCAAACTCGAGCTTAGTTTATCGAATATATTGATGGTTCGCGAGTTTTTTCGAGCTTAATCAAGTCTAAACGAGCTTAGTAATTATCAATTATAAATTAAATTATTCTTCAATTTATTACAAAATAAAATTATATATTTCTAGAACGCATAATATATATACTAACTATGACTTTATTCTAACAACAACTAAGTTTGTTTAAATGTT
Organism: Rehmannia glutinosa; assembly: GCA_016081115.2. NCBI lineage: Eukaryota > Viridiplantae > Streptophyta > Magnoliopsida > Lamiales > Orobanchaceae > Rehmannia > Rehmannia glutinosa. Next base: position 76,957,278 of record CM071933.1, on the reverse strand, counting down.
TTTATATTTATCATAAGTACACGTATAAAATTTAAAATTAAAGTCAAATTATTAGTTTAAATTATACGAGATTGCTCACGAGCTAACAAGCCGAATATCTCTAAGCTTAATTTGGTTCATTTATTTCAACGAGCATTATTAAACAAGTTGTCAAGCTCATGAAACTACTTCTGCAAAACAAATGGCTCCATACCTGACCAGCATCAAGCAGAAGAATTCTGTCGCAATCAATGATGGTGTTCAAACGGTGAGCAATGATTAACATTGTGCATGATTTAAATTCTTCGCGAATGGTCTTTTGGATGAGAGCATCAGTCCTAACGTCAACAGCAGCCGTTGCTTAATCAAGAACGAGAATTTTCGATCTGCGAAATAATGCTCGAGAAAGACTTAATAATTGCCGCTGTCCAACACTGAAATTCTCCCCTGCTTCAGAGACCTTGAGACAGCAAAATAATAATGAGCAATGATAAAAAACAGTTGTACATGAGCCAAACTAAAGCTCAAGATCGAGGGCAAAGAATATATGTCAAAAGTGCTTTGTACAGTTATACAAGAAAAGGTTAACAGTATTAAAGTCCTTTTGCATGCATCAAATATTAATATCTTTTAGTCCTAATAATGGGAAATATTCACGTGCTAACTCAATCAAAAAAAATATGTGTAACGTGCATAAAACACAACTTAAATTTGCTTGCATTCATGAAAAAAAAAATCATAAATCATACGCTTGGACCAAGATTTCAGTGTGTATAAATGAGCATTAAAATAATCAGAGTGACACATTAACTTCATTGAAATACTAAATACATTGCTGCAAAGATATGAGTTATCTACCTCCGCATCCAAGCCCAAAGAATTCCTCCTGATTACATCTTTCAAATGGGCCCTTTCTAAAGCCTCCCACAGGTCAGCATCATTGTGTTCATTGAATGGATCGAGATTAAACCTAACAGTTCCTGCACGAAATATACAAGGATCATCAGGTTAAAAAATACTTGCAGTACAGAAGGTAAACCAATAAATCACACCAAGGTTAAAAAATACATTTATGCAAGCTTCAAAGTTACCAACTCTATTCCCAGTCGAACCTATATCTGAACGTCATCCAGTAAAAAAGAACTTAAATTATGCATTTTATCTTATTCACTTTTATCTTCCAAATATGCCGTCTGACATTACTCAACACATTGACCCTTCCACGTAAATTCAACCACACTAACCCATTACTGCATGGAAAAATACCAACTGACATGGGAAAGGACTCAACATTATTATTCCTGACATGCCAACACTAAGGGAACTCTCATTTCAGCAGCATGAGTACTAACAATGAAGTCTACAAGGAGTCAAATTTATAAAATAGATACTGTAAATTTACTTGGAAAGTAACTTATGCATCATAAATTGTAGGGTTAATTACTAAATTTACCCCTGAGGCTTAGCCTAATTACAAAAAGAGACCCAACTATCTTTTAAAATTACAAGTACCCCCTGATATTTGTTTTTAGCTTACAAAATCGCACCTTCAAGAGAGGGGTATTTCTTAGGTGAATACAAACCTCAAGGGCATAATTGCAACCGCATCCTTTGTGTTGCTGATACACCGTTCTCGTCTTCAGACTCCAGCACCTGAAGCTCCTTCACTGAAGCAGTGAGATTTAGAGCAACAGCATACTGCGTAGCAGCATTCCAACGGGACGATAAGAGCCATCTCATTTCCCCATCAATGTGTGTTCTTCCATCTCATTTCCCCATCAATGTGTGTTCCTTTTTCGAATCTATTCTCCCTGTCCTTTCTTTTAACTAAGCTGTGCAAGTACTGAGCATTTGCAGGCCCTGTACTTTGAACCATCTTAGAGAAAGCACTTGCTTCACTTGCAAGAAGATTTTCAGGAGTGTCGTATTCAATCACCTGTAAATCAAGACAAATTCTCAGTGGCAACAAAAAATAAAAGAACTAAAAAGCACCACATAATTGTCCAACAAATTCCAGAATTAAGAAAGAAACCTGCTGTTGTTTTAATTTTACCTGACCAGAATCAAGAACAAGAATTTGATCACTGTCGATGATAGTATTGAGCCGATGAGCAATAGTGAGCATTGTGCAAGATTTAAATTCTTCTCGAATGGTTTTCTGTATAAGTGCATCAGTCCTAACATCAACAGCTGCTGTTGCTTCATCAAGCACAAGGATCTTTGATCTCCGAAGCAATGCTCGAGCAAGACTTAATAGTTGCCTCTGCCCAATGCTAAAGTTCTCACCCCCTTCCAAAACCTTAAGACATCCCAAAAAAATATTTTTTTAATTAGTAAAAAATATATTGAACTGGTAATCATTTTTTTTAAAATAATAATCAAATTATCCTATTATTGAACTTTCACCAAAATAATCAATACTAAATTTGTGAACCTGCAACAAACCAGTTTGATATTCAATGCAAATCCCATGTATAATTCTGATTCAATTGTAGTTACACACGATACAGCTTCAGTTCATTTTTTTCTCAAATAAAAAAAATAAAAAAAGAAAAAGAACTTTTGTAAAGATTTCAATCATTTGTAGTTACATCTTGCACTTTCTGTCTCCTGTAAATTTGCAATCTCTATGAACTAACAAACTAGAATGTATCCTTTTACCTCAGCATCCAAACCAAGAGAACTCCTCCTGATGACATTCTTTAGGTGTGCCCGCTCCAAAGCCTCCCAGAGGTCTGGGTCGTTGTGTTCGCCAAAAGGATCAAGATTAAATCGAACATTACCTATGGGAAGACAAATAAAAAAAACATAAGGTGATGCAAATACTCATGTAGACATGTACCAACAGTAATTTTTCAGATTCTTCAACAGTCATGGCGAACATTTTCAGAAATGGAAAAGCAAATAGTGTACGTTTTCCTAAAAATCATGCTCAGGAAAATCTCATATCGTTTTTCTTTCCCCAAGCAGAATCTGTTCTTATATCACTATAACCATGCAGAATTAGTAATTTATGCTGTAATTGATAAACACTATGGTCATGTATGGTTGTGTTTCCAACCCCCTTTTTCCACTTTCCAACTATTCCGGAAAATGGGTTTATGTTTGTTTCAAAAGTTTTTCAGTAGAAATGAAATCATTTCCAGTTTTCACTTTTTATGGAAAATATTCTTTTGAAAACACAACCAAACAATTTTTCATTCCAATTACGCAAACCTAGGTAAAAATACACTACAATCACGCAAATCTATGTAAAAAATAAATTTGAAAAACTATAACCAAACATATTCTCATTTTCAAACAAAATTCAGACAACAAACCAAACATATTCTCAATTCTCACACGAAAACCAATAAAGTTTGAAAATTCATTTTCCAACACTAGAAACTGGAAATTGGACTTGGAAACACATCCATACATCCCCTATATTTCAGACCAATAATTTATAGGAGGGAAGTGATTCATTTGTTATAGATATATATTGATGTTAGGAGATATAATATCCTAGATATTTTAGACTTCTGTTTTTAACTAGAATAGGTTTCCTACTTTAACTAGAATAGGTTGATTTATTGTTTCTATATAAGCTGGCTTGAGCTTCTTTCAATGATATACAGAGATTATATGTACGTTTTGGGTTAGAACATTGATTCTAGGGTTTTTCTGGTTTAGTTTGTGTTTATCCCCTTATGGCTACTGATACTAATAAGTCTGGTTTGTCCACTTGGGTTTCCTCAGTGGCTAAGATTACCGATCAAAAATTAAATGGGACTAATTATTTGGATTGGAATAAGACGGTCCGTCTATACCTACGGAGTATTTCACAAGAGGGTCACCTTACTGATGATCCTCCAGCTACATCTGATGCCAAATACACGGAGTGGATGAGAGTTGATGCTACTTTATTAATACAAATTCGGAACTCTATTGAGCCCGAACAGTATGGATATATCACTCATTGTGATTATGTCAAAGAGGTAATGGATTATCTCTCTTTTGCTTTTTCGGGTAAAGAAAATAACTCTCGGATCTTTGATGTTTGCAAAGAGTTTTATCGGGCTGAACAACAGGATCAGTCACTTAATACCTATTTTATGAATTTCAAACGTACTTATGAAGAGTTGAACGCCCTGTTGCCGTTTAGTACATATATTAAAACTCAGCAAGCTCAGCGGGAGCAAATGGCAATTATGAGTTTTCTCGCTGGTCTCAGTTCTCAGTTTGACGTCCGCTAAATCCCAAATTTTGTCCAATACTGAAGTTACTACATTACGAGAAGCTTTTACTAGGGTCTTACGTACGGTCCCTAGTCTCAAATGTCATTTGTCCCACAACCTAATGCTCTTGTGAGTCAAAACGGTGGAATGCCGGCTCGATCACGTTATCAGGGTACCAACAGGGGCGGTGGTAACAGTTTTTGGAATTCTGGCAATCAAGACTCTGGGGTAGTTTGCTACTATTGTCATGAACCAGGTCATACGAAACGAACTTGTCAAAAGTTACTCAAACGAAACCAGAGGAGCTCTGGATCTCAATCTGCTCACGTGGCCCCTCCACCCACTCAGAATTCGGTGGTTTCGGTTCCGGTAGATGAATATGCCCAATTTCTCAAATTTCAGGAAGCATCTAAGCATCCTCAGAGACTCACTGCTCTCGCTGAGTCAGGTAAACCTACTACATGACTTCTTTCTTCGGCCTCCCAGTGGGTCATTGATTCTGGTGCCACAGATCACATGACAAGTAATCCACAACTCTTTTCTGAACTTACTAATCATCGTTCGTCCGTTACATTAGCAGATGGTTCTACCTCTGCCGTTCTTAGTGCTGGCACTATTCATATTACACCAACCCTTCCTTTAACTTCAGTGCTTCATCTACCTGCCTTCTCCTTTAATCTTGTTTCCGTTAGCAAACTCACCCGGTCTCTTAACTGTTTTATCTCATTTTTTCCCGATCATTGTAATTTTTCAGGATCTTACGACGAAGAAGATTATTGGTAAAGGACATGAGTTAGGAGGCCTCTACATTTTGGACAACCCGATATCTCGACCCATAGCGTGTTCTAGCACATTGACTCCTTTTGAAGCCCATTGTCGTTTAGGCCATCCCTCCGCACCTTTACTCAAGAAGTTATACCCTCAGTTTCATAATATTTCGTCTTTTAATTGTGACTCATGTCAGTTTGCTAAACACCATCGTTTGTCTTACATTGCTCGTACAAATAAGAGAGTTTGCAATAGGTTTGAGCTAGTTCATTCTGATGTTTGGGGACCATGTTCTATTTCATCTAATGAATTTCGTTATTTTGTTACTTTTGTGGATGATTTCTCTCGTATGACTTGGCTATATTTTATGCAATCTCGTGCTGAATTACTTTTGCATTTTCAATCTTTTTGTGCTGAAATCAAAACTTAACACAATGTCTCGGTCGAAATCTTGAGAAGCGATAATGCCAAAGAATACTTCTCTTCATCTTTTCAATCATATATGAACAACAATGGGATTCTTCATCAATCCTCTTGTGTTGATACTCCACCCCAAAATGGAGTTGCTGAAAGAAAAAATAAACATCTTCTTGAAACAGCTCGAGCTCTATTGTTTCACACTCATGTCCCTAAATGGTTTTGGTCTGACGCTGTGTCTACTGCATGCTTTCTAATTAATCGCATGCCTTCCACAGTTTTACAGCACTAGACACCACACCAAATTTTTTTCCAAACAAACCCATGTTTTCTGTTGAACCTCGTATATTTGGGTGTACTTGTTTTGTTCGTGATGTTCGTCCCCACGTGACAAAACTAGATCTTAAGTCCTTAAAATGTGTTTTTTTGGGTTACTCCCATCTCCAAAAAGGGTATAGATGTTTTTCCCCTTTGTTGAACAAGTACTTAGTGTCTAGTGATGTCACTTTCCATGAGACCACCCCATTCTTCGACGACTCATCCTCACCACCTTGCTCTAACGCAACTGATGAGGGGTTAGTTTATTTGCCTTCTGCCTCTCCTCCGATACCGCCCCCGCTGCCATTGGTACACCCTAGACCACCAATTACTCATGTCTATTTCAGAAGCCCTTCTCCTCCTCCTGATCCTAGTCCTGCACCAGTATCGTCTTCGTCACCGAATCTGCTACTCCTGATCTCGAGTTGCCCATTGCTCTTCGAAAAGGTAAACATCAATGTACTTACCCCATTTCATCTTGTGTTACATATAATCAATTGTCATCTACCTCTTGTTCTTTTATTGCTTCTCTTGATTATGTGCAAGTTCCAAAATCCGTCCGCCAGGCCCTTTCCAATCCTGACTGGCGAGCAACAATGATTGTTGAAATGGATGCCTTAACTGGCACTTGGGATCAAACTGAGCTACCTCTTGGCAAGAAAGCCGTTGGTCGCAAGTGGTCTTTCTGAAGAAAGTTTAATTGAGGATGGATCCGCAGCGGTTGGTGGCTAAAGGCTATGCCCAGACCTATGGGATTGATTACTCTGACACTTTCTCTCAAGTAGCCAAGTTAACATTTGTTAGATTATTCATTTCCTTGGCAGCTACAAACAATTGGCCTTTGCACCAACTTGACGTGAAAAATGCCTTTTTACATGGCGATCTTGTTGAGGAAGTATATATGGAGCAACCACCTGGGTTTGTTGCTCAAGGGAGTCTGGGAAAGTTTGTCGTCTTCGCAAGTCTTTATATGGGTTGAAGCAGAGCCCCCGTGCTTGGTTTGGAAAATTTAGTCAGTCAGTAGAGCGATTTGGAATGAAAAAGAGTAAGAGTGATCATACTATTTTCTATAAGCAATCTACTTCTGGCATTATTTTACTTGTTGTTTATGTAGACGATATTGTTATCACTGGAAGTGATGTGCAGGGAATTTCTTCTTTAAAAACATTTTTGCAAGATCAGTTTAGTACTAAAGATTTGGGAGTTTTGAAATACTTCTTGAGTATTGAGGTGTCTCGGAGTCAGAAATGTATTTTTCTGTCCCAACGGAAGTATGTTCTGGATCTGTTAGCAGAAACTGGAAAATTGGGAGCTAAACCTTACAACACTCCCATGCCTCCAAATCATCAATTTACAAAGGATGGTGATGCCTTTAACGATCCTGAACGTTATAGGAGATTAGTTGGAAAACTAAACTATCTTACAGTCACACGTCCTGATATTGCTTATTCTGTGAGCACTTTAAGTCAATCATGTCTTCTTCCTACGATTCATCATTGGTCGCCTTGGAGCAAATATTGTGTTACTTAAAAGGTGCTCTAGCGTAGTATATTGTATCAGAATCATGGGCATAATAATATTGAGTGTTTTTCGATGCAGATTGGGCGAGTTCTAAGATTGATCGAAAATCTACCACTGGGTATTGTGTTTTTGTTGGTGGAAACTTGGTTTCATGGAAGAGTAAGAAACAAAATGTGGTATCACGATCAAGTGCAGAGTCAGAATATCGAGCTATGGCACAGGCTTCACGTGAAGTAGTGTGGATTTCACAACTTCTAGCTGAAATTGGTTTTGGGGTTCCTGCTCCCTCTAAACAATGGTGTGATAATCAAGATGCGCTTCACATTGTCTCAAATCCTGTTTTTCATGAACGAGCAAACACATTGAGATAGATTGTCACTTTGTTCGTGGGAAGATTCAGCAAAATTTGATTTCTACAGCTTATGTGAAGACTGGAGAACAATTAGGGGACATTTTCACCAAATCTTTGAATGGATCTCGGGTCACTTATATTTGTAACAAGTTGGGCATGATAGATATCCATGCTCCAGCTTGAGGGGGAGTGTTATAGATATATATTGATGTTAGGAGATTTAATATCCTAGATATTTTAGACTCCTGTTTTAACTAGAATAGGTTTCCTACTTTAACTAGAATAGGTTGATTTATTGTTTCTATATAAGCTGGCTTCAGCTTCTTTCAATGATATACAGAAATTCAGTTTGTTATACATACAATTATTAATCAACATCTACACTTACACTAACAAATCAATAGTGTAAACAGGTCTGGTGCTGAAATATCAAGGAAAAGAAGGTTATACATTGATATTGTTCTACAATTCCAAAAAGAGCACTCCAGGAAAACTAAGAAAAAAGAAGGAAACATCAGTAGTGGAATTTTATATTCAAAAGGACATGGGACAAATATCCCCATAAAATCTTCCAGGAAAATATAATTGGTGACAGACTAAGCAAAGGTGAATATGAAATATATCCAATAAGAATATCACAGAAATGTCAGTCACTTAGATTTGAACTTCGGCTTTTCGGAAGCAGCAATTGATATAGTCTCCGGACAAACACATGAATTTACCAAATGATCTGGATGAGAATCTCTCATATTACAAGATAATCATTAAGATGTGAAATAGCACCTGACCAACAACTTGATGAAAAGGCTGAGGATGATATGCACCTGAGAAAAGAACAGGAAATTGAGGAATGATGCTGAGAAGTTTGCGCAGATCTGTTAACCCAAATTTTGCAATGTCAAAATCATCAATCAAGATTCTTCCTCTTTCAAGTTCCACTATCCGGAATAATGCGTTGATCATGCTCGATTTACCAGCACCTGTTCTTCCAACTATGCCAACCTTCTGGTGCGGATAGATATCGAACGACAATCCCCTCAAGACAGGAGGAAGCCCAGACCAGTATCGTAGAAAAACATCTTCGAATTTCACCAATCCTGAAGCCGGCCATCCTGGTGGAGGACGGTGTCCTTCAATTACATCTGGTGCCTCAGAAGGCAAATCTATATACGCGCCTACACGTTCAACTGAATTTAAACTGTTTTCTGCTCTACTTGCTTGTCTCAGGACATTGCTTAACAAATTTGTTATATTTAAAGAATAACTAAGGAGCAGACCCATAGTTGATGCAAATGCCACCTGATTTTCAGCACTGCCATTCTGCATGACTGCAAAGGTTGCTGTCAACCAGATCATGACACCCCCCCAGAGTTTCCAATCTTATGGCAAGCCATCCATTTGAGCTTATATTAACCAGAGTAAATCTGACATTATTGTCCATCGTCTTCCCATTAATACTGGCCATCCTATCATATGCTTTATATGCTCGAATTGACGACAGCCCATTTAATGCTTCTCCAAACTGTGCATATACAGGGGATCGGGTGATGGAATCCAGGCGTTTTATTTCCCGGGATGTGCTCTGCAGTTGATTTTATTGCATTAAAATAAATTCAATTATGACATTCAAGAACATTGCACTGTGACAATTATCACAGAAATTATGGGAGAATCAAAGTGCTTGTTGAAAGGCCCCAGTTTAAATAATTTTGAACTTGCACAAAAGGTAACAAACTGCTATCACACTCAAGTTTAAACATACATGTATTTTATTTTCAGGGAAGAATGGGTGGTGGTGGGAAACAACTAGTGCAAATAATATTCTATTTTGAGAAGGAAATTGAAAGCTACCGAGGTAACTATGAAACCGATGTTACTAATGAAGATAGAAATGCAACTTGCATATTTCTCTCCTGGTTCACTGCAAACTCGACTCTCTTGGCGTAATGTTAAATTTGCTCTCCATAATTGGACTTCTTGATCTGGCCAATCAAAACTAGAGCAAAAGGCAAATTTGTTTCATACGATCAATATTTGTTCTCAGTGCCACTAACTATCAAATCCATCCTGCATTTGTTTGTCATTCTTCATTTGTATAAGTCTTATGAAAGCCCAAGCCTATGTCTCAAGCAGTTCATTGAAAAAACGGTTGACAGAGACATATATATATATATATATATATATATATAGAGAGAGAGAGAGAGAGAGAGAGAGAGAGAGAGAGACCAACCTGATAATAAAGATATGCTGCATAAAATAAGATGAGAAGGGGCAATATGACCCACAGAGATATGGTGCTCACAATTCCTATAAGCACAAAAGTTGAAAGCAGCTGAAATAGTTGGCTCAGAAACATATTGACAAGATTGGAAACGTTGCGGTCAATATCACCGAGATCCTTTGCAAATCTGTTGATCACCCGTCCTATAGGATTAGTATGGAAGAATACCATTGGAGCTCTGAGTATGGAGTACAGCATTGAATCATGAAGTCTTTTAGCGGCATTAAGGCTTGATGTGATCAACCAAAACGAATTTGTCAACGTCACTAGAACCTGCATACAATAACATTTTACGGTGGAACTCCTTTAAATATTGTAATGTTCGAAAAAACATAATATCTGCCATCTGGTCAGCTTGACACCTCAGAGGAAATTCTATGAAATGTAGAAATAATATTACAAACTTTTTAGACATAAAGAATCTATCACACATTACATGCAAAATTGCAAGAAATCTATTATAAGTACAGTAAAGTACACTAGTGTATAAAAGGTCAAAGGGCAAACCCGGTGCACAAAACTCCCGCTATGCACGGTCCGGCACAAAAAAGTCAACCAAATAATATACAAGCAAAGGGGAACTCAAGCCAAATATAAATTAGAAAAATACCTGACCAAACGATAATATTGCATAAACAAGGACATAGAAACCAGGACTATAATTGTCTGATGTGCTCTGCTTCGTCCACACACTCAACCACGTGCTACTTGAAATCCGCAGAGTTTCAGTCAATATATAGCATGTAAACAATATCATTACGACCCACAAGCCTCCCAAAGCATTTTTGTACCTGAAAAAGTGTCAAATCGGAAGAAACAAATCAAAGCTCTACCATAAGTATTTACACATGTTATATCTATATATCAATTGGATATATCCAAAGTTATATAAGCATTATCTACAAATTTATGTCGAATTACAGAAATTGAAAAAAAAATTCAAAGATATTCTAAATGATCTACATCTACCATTCCCAGAGACAGGATTTAATAAACAATTGGCACTTTTTGCCCTATATAACTCAGAAAAGTTAAGTATCACTCATTACCTCGCTAAAACTTTCCAGCTGACAATCCCTGTCTCTCGGTCCTCCTGCTTGATAAGAACTGATCCGCCTTCTTTGATTTTGCTAGTTGAGTTGGCAGCCTTTGGTACCTCATGTAGATCCGCAGCAGAAGAAATTAATGAGGATTCACGGGAATAACTCATCATATCTCCATTTTCATGCATATGTTCTTCCATTTTGCCTGCATTTTCCGTTAGTCTCTTGAAAAGTGTACCATTCTTGGAGAGCTCCTCAAAGGTGCCTTCCTCTTTCACCATACCTTCAGAGACCAAAATTATTCTGTCAACCTGGGTTAGAAAATGTAACTGATTCGTGACAACCACTCTCGTTTTTCCTCCCAGTGCTTCCTTAATACAATTATTAAAAACCTGGATCAAGCAGATGTTCAATTCAGATTTTTTTTCAAACTATTCAATATTCTTACACTAAATATTGGCAATATGAAGGTCCAAACAACTCTTCCAAGTTATAGAAAGGAGAGTTCAGAATATACGTTGAAAGAAATAGAATAGTTTTATACTACTAATCAGATTTAACGAATAGACAGTAAACATATTTTCAATAGCAAAGTGTAATAACAAATGCTTAGTTTGGACCTTATATTAAAAATGACACCCCAATTTGCAAATACAAAGGCATTATAAGCAAACCAATTAAACACAGTTACGTGAACATGGTGCACCCAGCAGAGCTCAATCACTTTCAAAACCATACAAAAGTGCTTTGAATTTATTCGAACTGGTTACTTTAAGATACCTGTTGAGCAACATGTGCGTCTAGAGCACTTAACGGGTCATCAAATATGTAAACATCGGAGTTAGAGTACACAGCCCTGGCCATTGACACTCTTTGCTTTTGTCCTCCACTAATATTTACTCCTCTTTCACCAATCTCTGTAAGATCACGACCCTGAGGAGACAATAGAATGAGAAGTTTGTGTCACATATGTTGTAGATTAACAAATGAACCAGATGTTAACTAATTGGGAAACAATGACACTTAACTGGAAGCAATTCAAGGTCACGGTGCAATGCAGTGACATCTACTGCCTTCCAATATCTTTCTGGTTCAAAGGTAGACCCAAATAATATATTTTCACGTACCTGTAAAAGAGATTCAGATGTAAATATTCGAATTTATGATGTAGTCGAACAAACCACAATCCTTTTCAACCAAATACTTTCTACATGTTCTCGTGGGACTGTGTATATCCAGAACATGATGAACAGACTAATTGCACTGAACTTCTACAGCTAATTAGCAATAAACATGTAAAAAGGATAGGACTTTTGAAGCTCACTGTAGCGTTGAAAATCCAAGAAATCTGAGGAACATAAGCTACAGATCCTCTGATTATGACACTTGAATCTCCCAGAGGAGGAAGTTCTCCAAGCATTGCTGACACTAATGAGGTTTTTCCTTCTCCAGTGCCACCAACAACTGCAATTAGGCTGCCAACTGGTATATCTAAATTAATATTGGATAACGTGGGTCTTGCAGCCTGTAAAAGTGGCCATTCAGGGATTTTAAAATGTTAGTAAGCATTTAAACTATTGATACAGCAAATGAACACGAGCATTGGTGCTGGTTAACATGTGAGAGATAATACAGTACAGACCTTAGAATCCCATGAAAAGTATCCACCCTTGATTGAGATGGCAGGAAGTGTTGGTTCGAGAGGTGGATTAGGTAATAAAGTTCTCTCTTCAGCAAGCAATAATTCCTCTAAGCGCTGTAGTGACACATTTGCATTCACAACCTGAAATTTAGAGAATTCAAGATGTTAGAGAAACATGATCTTTGTTAACACAATATGAAATATGTTTAGACTAAATTATTCACATCTCATGGACTATGCATTAGTTTATAGTTAATACATATGTCTTACAAATGCGGAAATGAATGATTATAAAGTACAGAATATAGGCAAGAAATCTGGTAACCACCGCTTATATTGATAACAGGGTTGGCTGTCCCATGGTTTTGTCCACAGACCTTGCTCTTGATAAGTAACTAATTTATGTAAAAAGAAGAGAGATACAAGGACCTTTTAAGATCTATTCCATAACTCAACAATATTTCGTCCACCTCCATTTATACTAATTCAAAATCTAGCATTTACCAAATATTTGACAAAGTGGAGCTCATCTGAAAGTAACATAAATTTATTCTTCAAAAATCAACCTGGTACAACAATTCGAGAATATCAAGTCCAGACAATTCAAGAATTTACCTACCAGAAAATTAAATTAAACAAGAACAAACCTGAGTTATCAAATTAGGGAGCATATTCAGGGGCATTCGCAGAACAGAAAATAAGGAAAGTGATGTAAAAGCTCTGGAAGGCGTCAAATCTCCACCCAAAAAAGTGAACATCCCAAATGAAATCACTGTCACGAGAACTGGTATGCTGTTCAGTATGAAATTATTACACTGCAAAAGAACACAAGAGATACGGACACCAACGTCAAGCTTGATAAAGTTCAAAGTAAAAGAAAAACTATTGTCAGCCAAGACCCATTAACATCAATGAACTAACTCCTAGTGTGATAGGTAATATGTCGATCATGTATTATTACTATGCCATTGTTTTTCCATTAAAATCTGTAACATTGAACCCTATCAATTTATTTACTCATCATATTGTTGATTGGTATTGTAGTTCATCTGTACTAACAAACTGATATAATCGCAGATTTCTAATTTTCTGTTCAAGTAATTTATCTCCTGCCATTGAAGAAGTGAACCAGGGTTGTACAGAAGCATATTTACATGGATAAAATGAGGCAATTGAATCAAGTATTGCCAAAATACACGTTATGAAAAAGTAAATCCAGTATCCAAAAGCTTCTTGACATACACTAAAATTTAAAGGGTCTGAAAAAATTGACGGACATGTGATGCTGGTTTTGACATTAATAGCAAATTGTATTTGATTGTTATTATTTTTTTCAACTAACAAGCTCTGTAAACCAGGAACTCTAAATAATCACGAATGACATCATACCGCTGAGAGTAATTGTGCTTTCCTGAACCACGATAACTCATCATCCCTCATAACTTGAACTTTCGATTTGAAACTATTTTCCCATGCATAGTATCTGTTGTTCATTGAGCAAAAATAAAATGATTACCATCCACCTCCTACGAAGGTGGATTAAAAGAATCGACAGGGCTATCCAATTATCGCATACTTCACTGTATCCATGGCGGCCAAAATTTCATTCATTAAGCCAACTCTCCTGTCAGTACGTAGCAATCCTTCCTTCGACAGTCTTCCCATCCTGCTAATGATAAAAGTCTGTTTGCCAATATAAGTAAACTATATGCAAATGTTACATTAGTAGGGCCCATCTAATAAATGCATTTTAAGAGATAACGGGGGAAAAGAACACGAAAAAGAAAAACATGAACTTAACTAGAAAGGAATTAGAGTCAAGGCAACTAAAAAGAGGAACAAACAAGATGATAAAAGACAGAAGCATTGTCTAGAGGTAAATTGCTAACAGAAGAATATATTTTTTTTTATGGTAAAAGAGGCAGTAAGAAAGAACTTAGTTACCTGGACAGGAAACATGAGGACTAACATCAGAGAACCAAGAAGTGAAGCTACACCTAGCTGCTGGTAGAGAAGAACCATAGCCATGGTAATACGAAATGGGGACGACCATAAACCATGAAGTTGTTGGCATATTTGCTGAACAATATAAGGAGCGAGTTAGTTGGAAAAAGTACAAATAAATGCATCTTAGTTTAGCTGTGTGAATACCTGAAGTGCATTAGCATCTGTTGTCATCATATTTGTTATTTTTCCAGATGGAAACTGCTTACGGCCTTCATGCGTTAGCAGTAAGGATTTGCGAAATATAGCAGCCACCTATGTGTAGCAATAAAAATTTGTGAAGGTATAAAGGAGTAGGAGGTCATCAGCAACAAGCATACACAAAAATGTTAACAAGTCAAAGAATATGCATTTAAAAGCACATTTTGATTTCCATATGCTAGACAGAACTTACATGCTCGGTATAATATCTCTTGTTCGTCTCTTTGGAAACAATTGAGTTAAGATGTAATTTGTTTTTTTCGTATGCATCCATAATGCCAACAACTATTATCACAATTTAACAAGTCAACAAGCGGTCAATGAATGATAGACCTCCTAATTCCATGTTACCAGCTTGGGAGGTGAAATAATTGATGTGAAACAAGTTTCAAAGACATGCAATGCACGCGGGAGCCAAACTGCAAAAGGCGCATTATGGCATGAAGAAGATCACAAAACAAGGAACACTTGTGCTTAAATTTAGGTCCCACAGCCCAAAACTGGTGCCAATGGTAAAAATGTGAACCAAATTGATGAGGTAACTCGTCTGTAAATCTCACGCCAAGCTCAAACATGAAAGAGCACTAATTAGAATTACAAAAAAGACTCCGGACAGAATATAAAACTATCATTTATGTGAGACAAAGCTGTAGCAAGCACAATTTCACTAGGCCAACAAGTAACATGACACTTGCTCGATCGAAATGGATCATTTCTGTTCGCTTTGCATGTTTGTATTCTGAACAGTATAGACAGCTTACTCTCGGAGATTTACTTTCCATAAGAAGACAAAAATGTGGAAATAAAATTATACTTTACTTGGTACATCCCATTAATGCATCCCTGAGTATGGAATAGATATTGACTATCAAAAATTTGTGTGCAGGATACTTACAAAAAATAAACATTTCTTGTGGAAACAAATAATAATCAGAGGCATATATGTGAGCACAAATGCACAACATTTCTTTAAATATTGGAATCAATTTGATATGATAAGTGAAAATGATTCACCAAAGCCAAGAGTAAGATATCTGCATATTCATTATATCATGGAATTACCAGAGTCGATCTTAGCCTGAAACCCACACGCATGACATTCTGAAAGTACTGAGCCTCACAAAGCACTCCAAGTGACTGAAACAATTGGAAATGTAATAAGCCACAATCCATTAAATGATTAGCTTGAAGGTCACAGTCGTTTAGCATTCAATCTTTCAACTTCTGAAATTGAGCAAAAAATCCTGAAACAAATGAGTGCCGGAATAGTTCTATAGGCATCATAAATATGATAGATAACAAAAAACAGAAATGTAATTCAATCATGACCTGACATGAAAAGGGAAAAGATGAATGTGCCTAGTCATATTTGTCAAGCGGTAGTTTAAGGCAACAATAATATGAAGAAACTGCTTTATATTAAAAATTTAACAGTGAAGCTGACGATTGAAAGGCCGCTCTCTGGTAAAAAATAAGAATGAGTTGAGATATCCTTGGTGATGCATTTTAGTACAAACAAAATCATGGATTTGTCATAATTTGATTGTTTCTTTCAAGTTAGCCTTCCTTGAGAAACTTAACTCCCCTTTTTCTTTTTATGTTTTTCCTTCACTTTCATGATTTTCAGGCATGCTCTGGTGGCTATATCATCATTCCTTGAACATTAAGAAATTGTAAATTAACTCGAGACACAACTCAGGTTGTTATCAGTCTTTCTTTCTGGGACTACGCTAGATTCAGAAATACCACATCTGCCAATATAAATAATAGAGAGTTTGATACCAGGAATCATACCACACTGAAAAAAATTGATAACGCATAGACGTAACCAACCCAAGCTGGATTGCCTTTTTCCAGAGACTGCAAGGAGATAAATTCAATTATAAAAACCAGAATTCTGTCAGGCAGACCATATTCACAGACAATTATGTAAAGCAAGTTGGGTTATTAAATGATTATAATCATATAGATAATTCACCAATTATATGCTGTGAGACAGAACAGCTAGGTTATCAACAGAAAGCAACCTACATTTTCTCTGTCTGTCTGAAAAGGTTAACTTTATCGGAAAGAACGTACTGCATTTCAAAATTCATTTAATTGAAGAGCAAATCCAATAAGAAGTTTTAACCTGTACAAATCAATTTGACGCGTAGCCAATCTAAAAATTTACAAAGACCAAGATGGATGTATCCTGTTACCAGGCAACGTAATAGCAGCGGTCACTAGATTTACTGAATCCTTTTAGAAAGTGAGCAATGAACCAGCCTGAATCAAATATAAAACATTTGGCATTCATAAACGGGATGCCAGTACAATACTGACTTGGGATTGCGTTTCTGGGGTACCTTTAAAAGACGGTTCAGTAAAACAGGTCCTGCAAGCTGGGAAAGATCATTGCCAATCTGCAAGCTCCCCAAAAGGCATTTGTGAATCATTAGTCCAATAATGGTTAAAGAATCACCCCCCCCCCCCAGGTGACTGAAGAAAAAGGGGGAAGAAATAATGCATGAGGAGATTAATTACTCTTCAACAAAGTTTCTGTAAAATTTATGCAGCAAAATCTTTAATGGCATTCATTATAATATGTAAAGTACAATTTTTAATATTAATTAATACCACTAAAAGTTCACCTGGGACTGATTAAGCAAAGAAGATATCCCAAGAAACATATGATGCTAAGCCACACCACCATGAACAAATAATTTACCATCTGCTGACTCTTTGTGACATGGACAGAGAGCGAACATGTTGGAGGTCTTTAAGGTACCATTAGCCATAAGATGCCGTGCGTTAAAAAACTTAAGCAGTCTATGTCAAAAAGCATTAGAAGTCACTAAGGTTAAATTGGCATCCATCTGATAATGGTCTAGGCTACAAGTCTTAGGCTACTAATTTTCTCAGAGTTATCATATCATAAATAAGCTGAGTTTCTAGAGAAACTGAATATCATACACCTTTAGATATGCAATTTTCAACAATCTATTTAAATCCTTTCATCTCTGCTAAACCCTAAAATGAATTAACAGGAAATTCTCTAATTTACACCACATAAACAGAAATGGTGCATCAGAAGGACTCGCAGAGAGACTAGTACAACTTTAATCGTTTGCCCAACAAAAGAATAAAGCCGAAACAATTTATCATGCAAGAAAATGAACACAAACATTGGCACCCTTGTGCATTAGTTGAAAATAATCATTTGAAATAAAATTAAGAAAACACTGTAAGCAATATCAATTAACTCTGAATGTCGGACCACGAGCTTGTAGCTCAAGTGGTATCGCTCACCCTTTGTAAGAGTGTTGACCAGGATTCGATCTTTCAAATTTCTTTGAAATTTATCCCCTCCCCTCCAACCATTACTCCCAACTTATTAAAAAAATTAACTCTGAATGTCGGCATGAAATATGCTTAGATTTATCTAAGCTGTATGGAACAGATTGTTTACAGCCAATTCCTAATGACATTTTTCCATATATAGAAGGGAAAAGAAATGGAAACTGGTTATTACTTTGAAGAAGCCTCCATACCAGAACCTGTAAAAGAAATATGGAGCACACATGAGATAAAGATGGCCAACCATGTCATCAAGTAGGTAGGGCATCTATTAACTTAAAAATAAGGATTCGTCAGAAGCCTAGTAGATTTCAAATTTTGATAAAATCAAGGGCACGGCCACAGCATCAAATTTTATACCTGCCTCCAATGCTACGATTCAACGCACGTAAAAGCCATGGTTTTGGTCTTTGAGATTCTTCCTCCCATGAATTCTGGAACCTAAAGACTCAAAAAATTATAGTTACAAAGATAAATTAAAATACGCAAGTATAGATGTCTAGATGGAGAATGGACAATAATTCAAACACAAACTTTGTACTCAATGTCTCAGTCTGATCCCATGAGTCCAACTTCCAGACATCCTTTTCGCTTATGGGTTTTTTGTAGCTTTGCTGCATAAGGGGAGTCATCCAATCGAAGTAAATCCCTATGCAAGGAAGAGAATAATAATGGTGAGAAGGCAACTTGATGGGGAAAAGTAAGCAACATCAACATTTGATAAACTTAGTAGCCAGGAGAAAACTAACATGTTTAGACTTACTGGAAAATATATTGGCATGTCTCTCAGGACATACATGCTCTCCAAGAGGCTTTTCGTTTTTGGTGTCATCAATAGAATCCAATAGTGGTATGTAGCCTGGGTATGAATCCAACTTGGGGACATAAACAAGAAGAAGTACCCCAAGCAATACCTGCATAAGAACAGTTATTCAGACATAGAAGTTGTGCAATTCTTATGCAAAGTGAGACTTGGACATGGCATCAAAAAATACACATGAAGAACACAAGATGGATCTTGTCCTAAGTAAATTCGACAGTGCCCTTTGGAAGGAGTATCTCCTAGCTTTTATCCCTTGAGCAAGCAAGCAACAACATTCAACGCCGTATTAGTAAATGCGCTAGGAAGCATGCCAGCACCTTTAAGGCTCTTTCGGCAAGTAGATAGCTTCATCAGCGCAGGCAACTACTAAAGCCGCCTGCCAGGATCATCTCGAGATTCTAGATGCTTCAATTCTTCAAGCAAAATAACATTGGAAACCATAGACATTTATTTTGAATGCAAACCTAAATAACGTTAACTTCTTTGATTTATTAATTAGAGTAAGACTGTAGGATCAAACTTATATCTTGCACATTTTATAAGCATCGCTGAAACAGCAGATAACTGTAAGTTCCACTCAGATTCTGCTGCGAGTCATGTTATGGTCACAATATAAAAAGGAAAAAAAAAAACAGAGAGAGAGAGAGAGAATGAATTCCCTACACTTGCGCAAACAGATACTCTACCTGGAAGAAGACTGAACTGATACACAAGTAAAGTATAGACCTGCAATACAAAATAATTAGTGCATGAAGCTCGGAAACATCAGGTACACAGGAGCATGCCGATTACATTAAACTGCCATTTTTATCATTTAAGAGACACAGCCAACTTATTTACTTATAGAAAACCACAACCATAACTGAGAGTTTTACAGTTCCAAGAATTAATTTGTCTTTTCCCTATCCCAAGTTCCCAACCCCCACCAATTTACCGTCGTACAACATATGCCTCCAAGAGAACATGTCTAAGGTGCTGGGAACTGATCATGGGAACTAATATGATACACTATTAATTGCTCACTGCCATTGTCAAGTTCCATGCATCTTATTATTTACTGAGAAGTTGAATGAGATTATATCTTCTTCCTCTAATTGGGTTTAGGAATCGTCAGTCTGTTATCTCATTAAATTTCCACATAATATCCTTGCTGAAAACCAACCTAAGAGGGATTT
Organism: Rehmannia glutinosa; assembly: GCA_016081115.2. Taxonomy (NCBI): domain Eukaryota; kingdom Viridiplantae; phylum Streptophyta; class Magnoliopsida; order Lamiales; family Orobanchaceae; genus Rehmannia; species Rehmannia glutinosa. The sequence goes on along the minus strand of CM071933.1, from coordinate 76,937,198 downwards.
TCCAAGGGTCACCAAATTTCCCAAATTCAATGCGCCCTATCCTCTACCCTCAACTTAATGAAGTAGATTTATACAACGGACCCGTGCATAAAAACATGGATACGAGAGTTATAGATTATTGAGATAGCCATGTTCCTAAATACTGGTTTAATGTTACAATAAAATAAATAGTTTGGTACTTTGTTAGTCAATTCAAAACAGATTTGAAAACGCAAGGATAGAGAAACTAACCTGACATAGTAATCTTTGATTGGGAAGATAAAATTGAAAATAACCGCATCACCCACTAGAACATATATTACTCCAAATCTGATGTACCATCTGAACTCTTTGACATAGATTTTAGTTTCAACAAGCAGCATAAGAACCATAGAACACCATGAGATGAACTCAATGCCCAACTGAACCATCTGCAGAGACGAAAAGCAGTTTTATAAACAGCACAGGGCATTTCCATGGAACAAGAATGGATGAAGATCATAATTGTATCCAGGTTTCAATACTGCACTCAGGCTTGTTTTTATGCATATATATAAGAACAATATGTTACTTTAACCTTTTGCCCAGATAATAGGGTGTCACTGAAAGATGAATGTAAACCATAGAGAGGTAGGATGTGTGAGGGTACATGTATGTGTAATGAATGTTTTATCTGTATAATTACAAAAATTCAATATAAAGAGACAAAAAAAAGTGACATACATATCGAACTAATCTAGAATGCAGATTCATCTTAGGAACAACATAAACTAGTAATGCAGAAGAAAACTGTACGCATTAGCCAGCATAAAAATGAGAAGTTGCATACCTCAAAAGGAGCAAGTCCTATCTCTTCATCCAAATTGAATATTGATATGCCCATAACCAATCTGAACAAGGGCTCAGCAGCACAACAACTGGCTAACAAGGCCAATGCATAATTGAAGAAACTTGATCTCAAGCAGAATCGCTGGACTTTAGGGTTAATCTTGATCAGCCATACTCTATATAAGCACAAGCCCAATAGAACCAAATGAGAAACATTTCCCACAACGGAGTCAATGGCACAAGGCGTATAAGCACCATAAGCGGTGTCTGTTTCTTGAGCCCAAACCCCATTTGCCACTGGTCGGCAAAACCAGACTAAGGGGTCAAAACTCATCTTTCTGGTTAGCAACCAATAAAATTTGGCCACCTTCCTGCCAATCAATTTCTTGGTCAGCTAGTTAAGATAGAAAACCTATGTATGGCTCCAAGCACAATGAATACCCGCTTATAGATAAACATGTCTTCCTAGTAACTATAGAAGTTTCAAGAAGTTAGGTTAGTTGATAATTGAATTGTATCATTGTCCATTGACCAGAATACCAGTTTCGAATAAATTGGGAAAGTGATCCTATTTCATCCAGAGGGAAATAACCTCTGATTAACCAAGAGTACACTATTAAAGCAGTGATAAAAAACTTGAAAGAAAAAAGAAACAAGATTCACATACTCTCATAACTAGTAAGAATTTTAGAAACAAATACTTTTTGCAGGAAACCATAATGAGAATAAAAATCCTATGTTCACATTCTTCTCCAAAATATCAAGAATTTCAAGAGCTCAAATTCTTACTTAACCTCAAAAACCAGAAAAAATACAAGAATCAAAAACTCTGCAAGTGTAAAGTCCTCAAAACTCGACAAACCAAATCCACGATCTCCTCCGAAACCAAGAGAAGTCAAGAAATCATCAAGAACTTCAAAGTTAAACATCCAAATCAAAAACAACTTCTTGAAAACCCCATATTCAAATTCCCCTCCATAATATCAAGAATTTCAAGAAATCACTGCTAATTAATCTAACATTATATAACAAGCAATATATTCACATTCTCCGATACCAAGAACCCCAAGAAAACCATCAAGAATTATAAATAAACCACATCTAACACAACTGCAATCAACAAGTGCGGCAAGAGAGAACAAGAACCCACTTAAATCTGGAACTTCAGTTCTACAACTTGGTCAAATTGCGACGTCGTTGTTTTAAAGAGAGACCAAGAACTCAGTACTTTGCATGAGAATCGGACTGAACTACTGCACCACTTCATCCCACTGATCGAAGACCGGAACAAATTTATATACAAATAGAGTAACAGCAACAAATCCGGAAAAGAAGAAAACGACACAGAAGAAATAAACAAAACCAAGGGAATAAAAGAGGTTGGTTGGGAATAAAAGAAAACCCACTTAAATCCGGATAAAAGAGGCCCCAGAGTTGCAAGGGTCATCGCTTACGAATCTATATACACACACAAAATTGGGGTTTTTCTTTCGGTAGGGGAAGAGAAGATAAAGCGAAGATAAGATTATTTATAGATGATCAGTTGTCCAATGATTCACTATCCATAATTAAGAAATAACGGCCATCTTAAAGGGAATAAATAAGGATGGATTAATAATAAGGGATAATTACATACAACCCCCTGAATTTTGGGCTAATTAAAAAAAAACGAGAGCTTTTTGAAAATTACGAAAAACACATATTCCCCCTTTATAAGCAAAAATCATTTCAAAAACCCTCCCGATATTTGTAGAAATATTACAGTTAACCCCTTAAATTTAATACAAAACCAAACCTGAGGGTTTTTTTTTTGTAATTTTAAAACATCTCTAGATTTTTTTGTAATTAGTCCAAACCTTGGGCGTGTTTTTGTTATTATCCTTAATAATAATAAATGAAAGAATAACCCATCAATCAAGATATAATCCAATGAAGATTTTTCAAACCACTACATATTATATTAGGGTGTTTGTGTTTAGTAATTACATGGGAAAGTGAAGTTTGATATGATGTATCAGATAACATGTATTAATAGAGAAATGCATGTGAAAGTATAATGTAATGTTTGATTAGTGATTTGAGGAAGGAATTGAAAGATTGACTTCTAGGAGAGCCAACCAAACATACGGATAGAAATTAAATTCTTATTTGTAGAAGATCTATTCGATGAAATTTTCTACTTTTTTATTCATGTTAAATTACAAAAACCACATCTAGAGTTGAGTTGTTTTTAAAAATTATAAGTACCCCTTGAGGTTTGTGAGTTTTTATTTTTATAAATTAGAAACAAATTGTACTAAAAAAAATTAGAAATAACTTTGAAGTATTTATAATTTTTAAAGACAACTAAGTTAATTCTAGTGAACTTAAGAAACATTTTTGTAATTATCATTTTATTTTTCACAAAGATAATATTAAAAATCTATAATTTCAAATTTCAATTGTACACAAAATCCTAATATATTACTATACAATCCTTATTCCCATCATTTCATTTAAAATAATTATAGGGAGACGCTATTCATACCCCATTTCCTCTAAATATACCCACCTTTTTTTCAAACCCCATAATTTTCCAATTTACACTTCCTCCAACTTTGTGACACGATAATATGTTACGGTTATGTCACACATAACTTAATGGCATGATCGTGGAGCATATGACTATGTGGCACGATTGTGACATGTGACTATGTGGCACAATCATGTGGTATGACCGTGCGACACGATCATATGACACATGTTTTGGACAGTAAGAGCATTATAGTCTTTTAAATACCATGAGTCTAAAAGGAGAATGCATTTAGAGGAAAAGATGTGTGAATAGCATCACCCTAATTCTAATAGAACCCACCACCTTTCAAATTTTTTTTGGTTATCGTACATGGAAAAATAAAAGATAATATAAGAGAACAAAAATACGAAATAAGAAATATGTTTAAATAATTTTTTTACATACTAATATTTTCAATAAAAAATGAAATTGCACTCACTTAAATCATCACATATAATTTCAAAAATACATGACCAAGTAAGAAAATAAATTTATCTTATGCACTCAACCATGCACTAAACCATAATATGCATGCATAACAAACAAGATTGTTTCTCAAAAAAGAAAGGGAGAAGTTCCAAAATCCAAACCAAAAATATAATCCAAATCCCTCAATTCATTACAAGACAGTCATGAATAACAGTGAGATTGTGTTACAAGTTGTGGAAATGCAGGCAAGAAGAGATTACCATAATTCAAATTGTTGCCTACAAATACAATTAGACAATAGTAGCTTTCACAACAAAATTAGATGTTCCATCGTTTGCTTAAGCCACATTTTTGTGGCAGTAGTAGGATTTATTCAAGTCCAAATCCTAGTTCAAATGTCAGCAAAACCAAAATTCAGTCTACATCTCAACTTGGTCCCAGTCGATCGTTCTATCCTCAAAATTATCGGCATTATGAAGCTTGTTCCGAGCAAGTCTACTCATGACAGCAAGACCTGACAGAAAAAAGCAGACACATGAATAAACAATGTATGTATAAACAATAGGAATAATTACAAAAAACTCCCTGAGATTCGGGCCAATTACAAAATAACCCAGAGATTTTTGAAAATTACAAAAATCCCCTTGAGGTTTGATTAGTCTTACATTTTCCCCCTTCATAAGCAAACACATTTCAAAAACCACCCTGATATTTCTAAAAATGTTATATTATAATCAAACTTGAAGAGGCTTTTTGTAATTTTGAAACATCTCTGGTTTTTCTGTAACTAGCCCACACCCCAGGGGGTCTTTTGTAATTATCCCAACAATATCCGTAACATCTTTGAGACCAAGGTAGAACAAAAAGTTGAACCACGTCAATAAGAAACATGTTGAAGTGGAAACTATTAACCATAGTCATAGTTCATATGGATGCTAAAAACAATGTTCTCATCAGCTATGCGGGATAAATTGCTCCAGTCCAACTGGAAAAACTTGGCGTGTGATTGTTTGACCTATTCTGCTTCTTTCTATTTTTCGAGAGAATAATATGAAAAAATAAGAGAGAATATTTGTGATGTGAAAGTGTAATGATGATAGTTGATGTGGTGTTCTTTTAACAAAATTATAATCGGACGTGTGATTGATGATTGAAAAAGTAAGAAAGAGTGAATTCATTGACTTGAACATAGGGAAAAATTTGCACATCCACGCATAATGAGATTCCACGATATAAAAATAAGGGATAATTAAAAAAAAAACCCCCAGAGGTTTGGGCTAATTACAAAAAAACCCAGATAAGTTTCAAAATTACAAAAAGCCCCCCTCAGGTTAGCTTTTGTCTTAAATTTAAGAGGGTAATTGGACTATTTCAGAGGTTTCTGAAATGTTTTTTGTTATGAAGGGGAAAATGTAAACCAGGGTCAACCTCAAGGTTTTTTTTTTTTACAATTTTCAAAATTCTTGAGTTTTTTTGTAATTAGTCCAAACCTGAGATTTTTTTGAAATTATCCCTAAAAATAATGCCAGTAGCAAGCAAGTTGTACCTTCAATCATTTTGTACAGAGCCGACCACCATCTATCCCCGGAAATCTGGTACCGATCAAGATTATCTTCGATCTCTTTGTCATGCTTACCCTCCAATACTCCCTGGAGAGTAATTACGGCATCCCTCGTTTTCTTAAGGATGGTATCTTCATCACTGACTTCTAACTGCACGAGATCGTTCTGTGACGAAGTGAGACTAACTGCAAGTGCAAATTGTGCAGCTGCGGCCCAGCGGGAAGAGGCAAGCCATTTCCTTTGCCCATCGAGCTGCTTCTCCGTCTCCCGTTTTCCATCTGCATCTCCTCTAAGTACTAAGCTGCGCAAATATTCAGCATTTGCAGCCCCCGTGCTCTGGACCATCTTCGAAAATGCACTTTCTTCTTTTTGTAGCAGAGTTTCTGGAGTATCAAATTCCACAACCTGAGAAATGAGGCACATAAGTCAGATGCCATAATAAAACTTAGGGATACGGGTGCAATCGAACCGAACCGAAACGAGCTTTTGAGAGTTTGAGCTTGGCTCGTTTATTATCGAGTCAAACTCGAGCTTAGTTTATCGAATATATTGATGGTTCATGAGTTTTTTCGAACTTAATCGAGTCTAAACGAGCTCAATAAATATCAATTATAAATTAAATTATTCTTCAATTTATTACAAAACAAAATATATTTTTCCAGAACGCATAATATATCTACTAACTATGACTTTATTCAAACAACTAAGTTTATTTAAATGTTTTTATATTTATCATCAGTACGCCTATAAAAATTAAAATTAAAGTCAAATTATACGAGCTAGCTCATGAGCTTACTAACGAGCCAAATATCTCTAAGCTTAATTTGGTTCATTTATTTTAACGAGCATTATTAAACAAGCTCAAACGAGCTTTTATCGAGTCGAGCTCTGAATAGTTCACGAGGTGCTTGGTTCTTGGTTCATTTGCAGCTCTACTTAGGGATAATTACAAAAGCTACCCTTGAGGTTTAGCTTAATTTCTAAAAAATTAGTTTTCTTAAATTTAATCTTTCAAGAAGCCAGGAAACTGTCATACATTTTCTCCTCTGTATCTTTTGAACCTATTATACACATGAAACTACTTCTGCAAAACAAATGGCTTCATACCTGACCAGCATCAAGCAGAAGAATTCTGTCGCAATCAATGATAGTATTCAAACGGTGAGCAATGATTAACATTGTGCATGATTTAAATTCTTCGCGAATGGTCTTTTGGATGAGAGCATCAGTCCTAACATCAACAGCAGCCGTTGCTTCATCAAGAACGAGAATTTTCGATCTGCGAAGTAATGCTCGAGAAAGACTTAATAATTGCCGCTGTCCAACACTGAAATTCTCCCCTGCTTCAGAGACCTTGAGACAGCAAAATAATAATGAGCAATGATAAAACACAGTTGTACATGAGCCAAACTAAAGCTCAAGATCGAGGGTAAAGAATATATGTCAAAAGTGCTTTATACAGTTGTACAGGAAAAAGTTAATAGAAATTAAAGTTCCTTTAATATCTTTGAGTCCTAATAATGGGAAATATTAAGTGCCAACTCAATCAAAAAAATTATGTGTAACGTGCATAAACACAGTTTAAATTTGCTTGCATTCATGAAAAAATCATAAATCATACGCTTGGACCAAGATTTCAGAGTGTATAAATGAGCATTAAAATAATCAGAGTGGCACATTAACTTCATTGAAATACTAAATACATCGGAGCAGAGATATGAGTTATCTACCTCCGCATCCAAGCCCAAAGAGTTCCTCCTGATTACATCTTTCAAATGGGCCCTTTCTAAAGCCTCCCACAAGTCAGCATCATTGTGTTCATTGAATGGATCGAGATTAAACCTAACAGTTCCTGTACGAAATATACAAGGATCATCAGGTTAAAAATATTCGCAGCACAGAAGGTAAACCAATAAATCACACCAAGGTATCCATACATTTATGCAAGCTTTAAAATTACCAACTCTATTCCCAGTCGAACCTATACCTGAACGTCATCCAGTAAAAAATAATTTAAATTATGCATCTTATCTTATTACACTTTTATCTTCCAAATATGCCATCTGACATTACTCAACACATTGACCCTTCCACGTAAATTCAACGACAGTACCCCATTACTGCATGGAAAAATACCAGTTGACATGGGAAAGGACTCGGCATTATTATTCTTGACATCCCAACACTAAGGGAACTCTTATTTCAGCAGCATGAGCGGATAACAATGAAGTGTACAAGGAGTCAAATTTACAAAATAGATACCGTAAATTTACTCCGAAAGTAACTTATGCATCATAAATTGTAGGGTTAATTACAAAATTTTACCCATGAGGCTTAGCCTAATTACCAAAAAAAAAGATCCAGTTATCAAACAAAATTACAAGTACCACCTGACATTTGTTTCTAGCTTTTACAAAATCGCACCTTCACGAGAGGGGTATTTGTTAGGTAAATACAAACCTCAAGGGGGTATTTGTAATTTTGAAAAATAACTGGAGTTTTTTGTAATTAGACTAAACCTCAGGGGTAGGTTTTGTAATTATCCCTAAACTGTAAATGCAAAACCTGTAGTCATCACTTAAGAAGATTTACCAAAATTAGATACATTAGACCTGACTATATACTAGAAAGCCCACATGCTGCAATGTTTGTTAATATTAGCAAGATTGTACAAACCTGAGAAAAGAACAGGTGATTGTGGTATAATGCCAAGAACCTTTCGGAGATCCATTAATCCAAACTTTGAAATATCACAATCATCAATCAAGATTTTCCCCCGTTCCAGCTCAACAATTCGGAACAAAGCATTAAGCATGCTTGATTTTCCTGCCCCCGTCCTCCCAACAATTCCAACCTTGTCACTTGGAGAAATTTTGAAGGATATTCCATGCAGAACAGGAGGAAGTTCCGGCCTGTATCGTAAAACAACATCTTCAAATCGAATAGATCCTGTTGAAGGCCAACCAGGAGGTGGGCGATTGTCCTCAACAATGGCGGGACCTTCTGAGGGCAACTCTATATACGTTCCGACCCGCTCAACAGCATTAAAACTGTTTTCAGCCAGACTAGCAAGTCTTAGAACACCAGTCAATAAGCTTGTAATATTTAACGCATAACTGAGAAGCAAACCCATTGTAGAGGCAAATGCTTCTTGGTTCTCTGCCCTTCCATTCTGCATGACAGCAAATGTTGCGGTAAACCAAATCATAAGACCTCCGACCGTCTCTAAACGAATAGCAAGCCAGCGATTTCCACTCATGTTAACGAGAGTAAATCTGATATTGTTGTCCATTGATTTTCCGTTGATGTTTGCCATTCGGTCATATGCTTTGTATGCACGTATAGTTGACAGACCATTCAGTGCTTCACCAAACTGTGCATAAACAGGAGACCTACTAACGGAATCTAAGCGTTTCACTTCTCGGGCAGTGCTCTGCAAGCAACATAATGCATGATTAAATACCTTGGCAATGGCAAGCCTACTCTTAAAAGCAGTAAATGAGAATCAATAAACTCAAACAAATTTGTGGGCTAATGTGACTTCCGATGTTTAAAGGCATCAAAATCGGATATAATGCATTGCCTACAAATTAAAAAAAGTACATTAAAACTTTTGACTAGATATACCACTAATTAATATTAGTTCAATTGTGCAGTTTGAGCAATTTATAACGAGTTCACAAAAAAAAAAATAGTGTTGTGTCGGTGATCAAGAATTTAGAAGCTACATGCATACAATATTTTAGACACATCCAATATCACTTCAAGGACATTATCTTATAGGTATAGCATGGAATTCAAAATTATGAGCTTTCATTTATAACAGAGAGATAGTCCAATGCCTATGATGAGACAAGTAGGAAACCAATCAGAAAAAACATTGAAACTGATACAGTAAAAAAAAATATTAGTATTCTGATTCTGAATGGCAGAGACTGAGTAAAATATCCACATACCTGGTAATACAGATAGGCAACATAAAACAGGACAAGAAGCGGCATAATGGCCCATAAAGACATTGTGCTCACTATTCCAATTAGCACAAATGTTGAAACAAGTTGTGACACTTGATTCAGAAACATGCCTGCAAATGGAGCAACATTTCGATCAATGTCACCTAGATCCTTGGCAAATCTATTGATGACTCGGCCAAGTGGATTTGTATGAAAGAAGACCATCGGAGCTCTAAGTATCGAATTGAGCATGGCAGTGTGCAATTGTCTGGCAGCATAAAGGCTCGAAGTGATCAACCAAAATGAATTTGTTAACGTTACCAAAACCTGAAATTTGAAAGATTAAAGAAACCAATCAAAGGTTTTACTTTTCTTATGCGGCTATGGCAAAAGAAAAGAAGAGGGGGCCGATCATAATAAGCAAGCACGACCTATAAAATTAAACAAAATGATAAAACAATGAAAAAAACATAAAACTTACTTGACCGAATGAAAGGAGCGAATAGACCGTATTGTAGAATAGTGGCCCATGTCTATCTGAACTGCTGCTTTGATCTGTCCAATAACTTAGCCATGTGCTGCTTGAAACTCGCAAGACTTCCGTTAGAAAATAGCACATAAACAGAATCATAACAACCCATGCACCTCCCAAAGCATTTTTGTATCTGCAGCAGTTGAAACAAAAATTAAAAACCATTATTTTTTAGTATCGGCAATTTCCACAGGGATATTATATATAGGTCAAACAGATGATTTAATTATTTAACACACAACATTTGGCACATTACAAGATTAAGAGTAATAACCTTATTTTTTAATCACTTCTTCAACTCATAAATAAACGTCATGATTTGATTCTTCTTAACCAAGTCTCACATTTTCATTCCCAAGAACAGCAAACCCAAAGAACAGAACACAAGTTTAATTGGCTGGAAGAAAGTAAGGCATATTACTCCAACAACAATTTGAAGAATGAAACGAAAGAAGATATCAACTGACGCAGGTAGATAAGGAAAAAACCATATGAAGACCAGGCCAGTTTATAATTACATAGGACTTTCAGGCATAAATGGATCTTCCAAATCACTGGATTATTATTGTAATAATAAAGAATGCAGCATGACAGAGGTCCAGGAAAAAACATGTAAAGCTAGTTAGCAGTCAAATTTTATGCATATGGTGTTAATAATTTATAAAAAGTGTAGACTTTGTACTCATCAAAGCGAATCTCATAGGTTGATGTATAATCAATAAAAATGGGTGTTGAGATATGCATCTATATAATCAATAACAATTTGTGCTACGTGGCTAATGTGTCATAACATCACGGAGTCACTACCTGCCACCTCTTCAAGGATACAAATACCTTGTTCTTTTCGAAAGTCTGAAGATTATGTAATTTGTGAAAAACAAGGAAAATTTAACACCCAACTGCAATTGCACACCCGATAACATTTCAAACTCAGTCACATCACAAAGAAGAAAGAATCTTGTACCTCATCAAAACATGCCAGCTCACAACGCCGGTTTCTCGTTCTTCCTGCTTGATCAGAATAGACTTGCCTTCTTTCTTTTTATTTGTTTGATTTGCATCTTTAGGCACCTCGTTATTTAAACCATTAACAATAGGTTTAGAAGTTTTATCATCAATTTTACCAAAATCTTCCTTCTCTTCAACATATTCTTCCATTTTGCCAGCATTTTCCATGAGTTTTTGGAATAAAACGCCATTGTTCGAGAGCTCCTCAAATGTTCCCTCCTCTTTCACCGTACCTTCATGCACCAGGAGAATTCTATCAACTTGTGATAGAAAATGTAGTTGGTTTGTGACTAGAACTCTAGTTTTTCCTCGTAATTCTCCTCTGATGCATTTTTCAAAAGACCTATAAGGTGCAGAAGAGCACAAATGAAAAAACCATTAAGTTCAAGTTTTTCATAGTTTGTATAATAGACCAAGTAGAGATCACGAAGGAAGTTTAAATAATTATTGCATCAATTAAATGAAAGTTTCCATGGTTATATTAATTCTTGCACATATCAACTCTCCACATATTATTTTCTTGAAATGAAAACATGCTTTTTTCCATTTAAATATGCAAACAAGAAATGGCAGCAAAAAAGTATGCTCCCAAAACAATGGGCCAAAGAGCAATGATTGTTTATCAGAACCAAGTTGTGGATGCTGAAGTTGGGTAATCTTGATGGGCACACTTAAATTATAAGGACTTAATGGGCCAATGAGCAATAATTGTTTATCAAAACCAAGTTGTGGAAGTTGTAACAGTTGGGTAATATTGAGGGGCGCGTACTTATATTTGTAGGACTTACCTGACGCCCCACATGAGCATCTAGAGCACTTAAAGGGTCATCAAATATGTAAACATCTGAATCAGAATACACAGCTCGGGCCATGGAAACTCTTTGCTTTTGGCCTCCACTAATGTTGACCCCACGTTCTCCAATTTCAGTAAGATCACCACCCTAATACAGGAATATTTGAGGTTGCAATAATTCAGACAACAAAATCTACAAATCAAGAATAATCAATCAAGCTAACCACGAAATGATAAGTATTCTTACTGGCAGTAGATCCAGGTCATGCTGCAAGGAGGTCACGTCTATTGACTTCTCATATTTTGCAGGTTCGAATGTAGAACCAAACAGTATGTTGTCACGAACCTAAGAAACACAAGTTTCTATCTCATGAAGTCAACCAAAGTTAGGAATGAAGTGTGCGCTAAATAATCCTAAACTACAACCAGATTCACTTAGCATAGACCAGTGCTAAATCGGATAAGGCTGATATGTCAATAGGCAAACCAAGCACATTTTAACTTACCGTTGCATTGAAAATCCATGAAACTTGTGGTACATACGCAACCTTTCCTCTGATGACAACAGTTGCATCTGCAACTGGAGGAAGCTCGCCAAGCATCGCTGAAACAAGTGACGTCTTTCCTTCCCCGGTACTGCCAACAACAGCTACTAGGCTGCCAATGGGTATATCCAAGTTGATGTTTGACAACGTCGGCCTTTCCGCCTGTTATAGATAATAAATTACAAGTCTCAGCAGGTTTCAAATACATTACAAGTTAAACAGCTACAAAACTACATCACAAGAAAGAGAAACTAAAACAATTGAAAAGGAAAAATGACTTCAAGTTGTATCGCTCTGATAAAGTAGAAAACATGGGGTCGACCTATTTTATATTTAGTTTCTTGATCAATGAATAAAAATCCATAAATAGTTTACCCCCTTCCTTGAATCCGCTTCCTCCCAACAAGCTTCATCGAGGTGCAAGCTATATAACACAAACACCATGCAAACACTACACCCAGAAAACAGGGGAAATATTGTACAGAAATGGAATCAGTGTAACTTTCCTTCTTCATGAATGAGGAATTAGAACCCATTTACTAGTGCAAAACCTATGGGTTATATGTCTAAAACAGGAGTTGAAGGAGTCCATTTAATTGAACACTTAGCGCCAAAAACATGTATATAATGAGGCTAGAAAATACAATATACATAGTGCATGAAACAGACATTACTTGATGAAAAAAACTAGAATTTCCTAATAAGTGCTTAAGTCTCCTCAGCTACTTTTCACACATCGGATTATCACTTCAAATTATCCAAGACTTGATGAATCAACAAAGAACAAAATTTAACTGTTCGGAAGTGTAATAAAATATTGAGAGGATTAAAACAATCGAATCCTTGAATGATGTGCATAAAATTACTATGTGCTGCAGGTAGATGAGCCAAATAGTAGGGTGGGTCTATAATTACAATTCTATGATCAAGAGAAAAATTGACAAACCTTTGCCTCCCAAGAAAAGAATCCATTCTTGATTGTGATAGCTGGCAATCCTGGTTCAACGGGTGGGTTAGGCAAAAGAATTCGTTCTTCAGCTAGAAGAAGTTCCTCCAGACGCTTCAATGAAACATTTGCATTAACAACCTGCAAAATTATGATACAGAAGACATGGAATATGTGACCTTTAGGATAATTCCCCATAAAATAAATAAAACATGAAAAAATAAAAAATAAAAGAGGGTCACAATTTGCCCACCATTGTTTACAGCAAACAACAACAGATTAGAATAATTCCAATCAGTAAAGTATTTAAAGCAGGATTGATCTTAAAATCCTAAAGAAACTATATAGAGTTACCATTTGTCTTAACGTTTGCAGTCAACATTAGACAACAACTTAATGTCTGAAGTTCGAAGCCCCAACCATTTTATGAGTTGAAGTCTAAAATGTAATTTCAGCCTCATTAGCGAGACAGAAATTAAATAGAAGTTTAGATCTGAAATAAGTGATAAGTTTACATATTTACACAGGGAATAGTCAGGTCCCATTAATGATGTGAATCTACAGCGATATTTTAGCTGGTAAAATTTTATGGTTGAATATTTTTAAAGAAGATACCTGTGTTATAATATTAGGAAGCATGAACAGTGGGAATCTTAGGACTGCGAACAGCGAAAGAGACGTAAATGCTCTTGCAGGTGTGAGATGTCCTCCAAGTAAAGTGAATATCCCAAATGAAGTCACAATCACCACTACAGGAATACTGTTGAGTATGAAACTGTTCAACTGCAAGCACAAAAACAGTGTCATATGGTAACAATTCAAAATAGGATTAAGGAACGAAAAATCATGAGTACAGAAAGGAGGATTGAGAAAGATATATACAGATGTGCAACCATATAGGCTCAGGTAAAGAAAAAAAGGTGACAGATGCCAAACACCCCTTGAACAATACAAAATAAATGCATCACAAAATATTCTTCAGAAACAAGAAACATATGCGGCATGCAACCAACACACTGAACTTTGCCCTTAATTGTTTTATGTATTTGAATGATCCCATTCAATGGACGGAAACTTTCTTTTTAGTGGCATGCAGTAATAGACGTAGTCATTTAATCTCCACAGATATAAGTCTCTACTATTGCATAATGCTATTTTCTGAATTTAACTACATATGCAATTGTGCATGAAACTCAATGCAGTTATCATGATCAACAGTAAATGAAACTAGCATTTAAGACAAAAATCATACAGCTCCCAGCAGCTGAGCTTTCCGGTACCAAGACAACTCTTCATTTCTGACACTTTGAACCTTTGTCTGGAAACTATTTTCCCATGCGTAACATCTGAATCCATTTTGACATGAGAAAGATGCTCGTAAGTAAATGCATAATATAAAATAGAGTGACACATCATTTAGTTTATAAAACTTACTTGACAGTGTCCATAGCAGCCAAAATTTCATTCATGAGCCCAATTCTCTTGTCTGTGCGTTGCAATCCTTCTTTTGTCAGTTTTTGCATCTTGCTTATGATAAATGTCTGTTTAGATAAATCAATTTCAAATTAAAACTATTCCAATCAACATGCAAGAAAGTGACAGATTCTAGAGACGAGCAAAGTAAGGTTCCCAAAACCAGAGAGTCAGATATTGAAAACTAATATGACAGGTAAAAGCTGGCCAATAATTTGCTGAAGACAACAAATATACATGTAAGACAAATTGAAAAGAAATATAAGGTCACTCCAGTTAATATCTAACTAAAATCAAAAACTTTAACATTCAATTTGAGATTAACCAAGTCCGGATTTGCGGAAGGGCAATCACGGAAATAAATTGATGTAACGTTATCAAAGTTGAAAGCAATTTTCAGAACTGATGCAGATAATAAATATATTTTTTCAGTTATATGCAGAAATATACTAGTTCTGGCCTCTGGGCCCATACAATCTGTCCCCCGATTCAATGTTTTTAGGCTTCACAATGTGTTATTATTCCATTATTATAGTGGATGCCCATGACATGTTGGAGCTCTGGCACAGGAAACAGAACAATACTAGTGAAAGAAAATCCACAATATTTCTCATGATAAACTTCTAAACATGGACAACCAAAATCATCAGCAACCAAGTTTCATCCTTAGGACCCATTAGTTATTAGATCTTCAATCTCTTCATCAGAGGACATGCACCCGACCAAAATAGAGAAATGGTCAGGCTTGCTATAAAATTGATATCTACAAATATTTGGTTGCACTGCCTTTGACTGTTTTAATAATGATGTAGTATAGACACATTTAATTTGTAAGGGAGCAAAAGGAACTATTTAACAATTGTAAAGGGAAAAACAAACAAACAAATATATATATATACAGGCGTTTTGAGACTTCAGAAAGGAGCATCGTTTTTCCTGGTAAACTACCCACATATCCAACATTGCCAGAAATATGATAGCATATTTCCAAAACCTGTTTAAACAAATAAATGGTAAATGGTATCACTAGAAATTATATTACTATCATGATCACCCATCTGTGCCAACCAAACAAGATGTTAATTTGTTTTGTCGACAGCGTAACAATATGTTATGATATAGATAGGCAGTATAGTGATGTATCTCTTTTTCCCCTTTCCTCAAGCAGTCAGCTATAACCAATTATACAATATTTTGAGAGTATCCTTCGTAGAACAACTCAGCAAGATCCTCAATAGTTTTCTTCACTAGCTTATGGACAAGATGAATGAGCCAAGAATTATTTAGTAATTTACTGAAAGGACAAGATAATTTGCAGGGAAAAGAAAATAAGCAAGCTTATGCTGCTAAGAAAACTCCCTTACTTGTATCGGGAAAAGAAGAACAAGCAACAATGCACCAAGAAGTGAAGCAACACCCAGCTGCTGGTAAAGAAGAATCAAGGCAATAATGATACGGAAAGGAGCTGACCACAAAGTGTGGAGTGATTGGCATATTTGCTGCACAAAACAATGAATGTAAAGTCATATCAAGCGATGAATAATACAGTCAAACTTTACAAAGGAATATTTAGTCAATGTTAGCTTATGCCCACAACAAGGGTGCTTAATGGGCCCACTCTCTCAATTATCTTACTTATTTTATTTAACCTTTAACTAAACAGATTTTAAACTTATCGACAACTGTTATATGGCAATTATAATTCAGAGGAGAGAAAAAGAATTATTAATAGGAGATATGGAAGTGACAGCAACTCAAAAAGTTTAGAAAACTATAAATGGACATGGTTTCACATTTACAATCACTCAAAACATTTTTACCACCTGTGTTGCACAATCCTAGAGAACTGAGCACCAAAAGAGTGTGCTGCAGTAAATTTAACGTCGCAGGAAAAGGAATGGAAAGAAAGAAGAGTCTCCTAATTTAGCTAACAAGTACATTAAAGGATACTACTATATCTCATAAATATTGGGAAGCAAGAAAAAGATGCTGAATAGATTTTTTAACTTCCCTCTATGAAATGAAATGGCAATCACTGTTTTGCACAGGAAAAAAAAAAAATATTTTGTCATCGTAAATAAAATTTTGGTACAGACTGAATTTTTGTGCGCACAAATTAATAGATAGCTAAAACCTTTAGGTGCAAGTGGATGTAACCCCTTTGTAAATCATACAAGTATTGTTTTATATTCAAGACAATTAGTCCGTACTGTTTTAAAAAAGTATGGCACATCATGAATCATATAATTTCCAATCATCACCATGGTGTACAAATCACAAGTAAAAGTTACAGTTACTTGCAAAGTATAAAAAAGTATACCTGAAGAGCTTCAGCATCTGTTGTCATTAAATTTGTAATTTTACCAGATGCAAAACTTTTGCGGCTCTCGTGAGTCAGTCTTAAAGACTTGCGGAAAACTGCGGCAACCTAGAAAACATGTCCCATACGTATAAGAGCCATGCAGTGCATTAAGAAACTTGAGACCTTTGAAAAGAATAGCAGACTCCTTAATGGGGATGGAACATCGCTAACGCAGGCAGGCACAGTTCCCTTCAGAACTGTAAATCTTCCCAACAATATAAAACCCCAGGAGACTTTCCCCACACCAACCCACATCCCCAAATAAAGAGAGGAAAACAAAAAGATAAATAACCAAAGAAATATTAATATATTCATACAGAATATATTTGGAGGATACAAAAGCTCAAATTTGAATTTCAAGCACTAGTTTCTATAATAGGGTTCGGAATATGATAGGATGGTGAACGAAGCTTGCTTACCAGAGTTGATCTCAGACGAAAGCCAACACGCATGACATTTTGAAAATACTGAGCTTCACATAACACGCCAAATACCTAAGGTAGGGGAAATTGGAGATATAAAGGCCATCACAAAAAATATTATCTTAATAAGAAGTGGGATAAATGGTAAAAATTATACCAGGTAAATATTACACATCATTTAAACAAAAGGACATAATTAGATATGATTATTTATTAATGTGAACAACACCTGGACCCACACCATCCATCAATCAGATTAGTACTGGTGTACAAAGAACGAAATGCACTACCAGTGTACAAAGAACGAAATGGAGGGCCTTGATTAGGGCCAGTACCAAACAATGAATAACTGTCTATAAAATGTAAGAAATGTCTCTATCAGGCCCAAATGCCTATAGCAGCATAGATATATCAAACTTCCTGCTGAAGAAAAGCACAAATTAAATAGGTTCCATCCCTGATAACTCAGTACCATCTTTTAAGCTACTGAAAGGTGAATGTTGTGTCCTCCAGTATGGCTGTATGACACCACAATCAAGATAGCAGTTCACGAAGGAAATAAATCTAGATGCAGTTTCTATGCTACACATTGGCATACCATCTGCAGGAACAAATGCAGTATATGGCTTTCTAAAATATGACAAGGAAAACAGAGAAGTCATTACGTACCACTCCAACAAAAATTGAGAATGCATAGATGTAACCAATCCAAGCTGGATCTCCTCGTTGCATAGACTGTGGATGTCACCAATAACATGATGAGCTTATTTCAGGCGGTGCACATGAGAGCAAGTTTTTGTGTGAGGGGTGTGTGACAGTGTGTAGGGTGGAGGGGGGTTGGCTAAGTGACCGCATGGAAATCTGAAAAAGGATACTGTTTCAATCCTCAAGAGGAATCTATACGAATCATACTTACCTCTAAAAGATGGTTCAGTATAAGAGGACCAATGAACTGTGAAGCATCATTCCCTATCTACAGGTTGAAAAAGAATCACATGTTACGGAAAGAGTTTCATATATACACGCCAAAAGATAGGATGAAATGTCAACAAATATCAAATTAGCACACAAAATGCTGTGAACCATCATTGCTTACCCACATTTTGAACAAGAGTTGTAACCTTGTTCATGGGAAAGGAGTTTCAAGTAAATAGGTCAATAGTTAAGGATGTTATATGCACATATCCCTTTAGTACACAAAATGCCAACATATCCTGAATAAGCAAGTGCCATTATCATATATTTAACCTACAAGATACGAAGCTCAATGCCATCATCACTGTAACTTCACCAAGAAGAAAAATATCAATTGTTTGTTCCACAAACAATCGTGTAGAGTTCTATGAAGACCAATTGTGTACTAGAAAATAAGGGTGCAGAAAGTGAATAAGTCGAGCACGGAAAGTGGCTTCTTGTCACAATATTCTTTATGGTGTGATTGTATCAAATATAATATATATATGTGTGTGTGTGTGTGTGTGCCTTCATATATCTGACGATGACTTCTAATAATGCATGGATGAATCCACAATTTGTTCTCTTAATTTAAAGCAGGTAATAAGGTACACGTGAGAAACAATTGCAGTATTTTCTAAAATGTGATAGGTATAACACTTCAACTATAAGATAACATGTCCTTGTGGGCCTTACAAAACAATAAGAAAGTCAATAAGAGAAACCAAATTCTATACACTACCTTCCAGAAGCCTCCCCACCAAAATCTGAGAAATAATGAAAACAAAGAAAGAAAGAAAATTGTCAAGTCTTTTAACAATAACTAAGCAATATGCAAAACTTTTCAAACAGACTCAATGATTTAAGCCAAAAACTTCCAAGTGGCTCCCAGGACTACCTTCCACCAAGGCTACGATTTAAAGCTCTTAAAAGCCAAGGTTTGGTCTCCGAACCTCCTGAGCCCAAGATCTCTGGAACCTAAACAGTTAATCAAATGTATTATTTATTTATTTAATTATAAACTAGGAAACTTCTTTCAAGAAAGGGAGAGAGAGAGAGAGAGAGAGAGAGAGAGAGAGAGAGTTTAGATGTGTATTTATGCACATACGAATCATTAAGTGTTTCTGTTCGGTCCCAAGTATCAAGTTTCCAGACATCTTTCTCAGTGAGAGGCCTTCTATAGCCCAGCTGCATGATTGGATTCATCCATGCAAAAATGATTTCTACGGAAGAAGCAAATTAACCAATTATTAATAGAAGAAAAAATATTCAATAGTAAAACAGAAAACTATTACACTTATGGGAGGAAAAAATCTAAAAAGAAATAAGAAAAATAGACTTGACAGATTTCAAGACATCCGAGAAAGGGATCCCAGAAAAAACACGCACACAGAGCTACCAGCATCTGAAAATTATCAACCATCAAGGCGATGGAGGTAGCAAATAATGGCACCATGTAACTAGTACAGCTTTGGATTACATACTAGAGAATATGTTGACGTGCCTCTCAGGACATACTTGCTCCCCTCCAGGAAGTTCTTCATAGGCAGTATTGTCCACAGATTCAGCTTGCAAGGGGGAATATCCCGGATAAGGATCCAAATCAGGGATATAAACAAGCAAGAGGACACCAAATAAAACCTACATGGCCAAACAATAAATAAAGTGAGGTTCAATGAAAAACAAGAAGATTAAGAAACTGGGATTCAAGACCTCAGCCTTGGTTACGGTTAGCTCATTCATAAATCGGGCATTTATAGGCATCAAACAGTCTAGAAGGTGTGGTGGAACCCGGCATTCAAGGGCTAAGTTTAATTAGGCCACAAAAATTGGATAAAATTCATCTTAGTTTCCTTTTTGTTTTTCAATTCAAAGTCAACTCATTTTTTTATGATGCATGCTAATGCCTCCTGCGATCTCGAGAACTTGTGGCAAGCGTCAGTCAGATACCCAAAACTCAAATTAACAGTCAACGCATCTGAAATAAGGGCATCTTGCAAGCATTGCCACGAGAAGCTAATCGCAGCTTTTATTGAAGGTTTTAGTTTTATTTCGAATACATATTTCCTGCAATTGAATACTAACATTTTGTGGATGCAAAAAGTAGAAGTGAAACAAACCTGGACAGCCACTTCACTGACATACAAATAGAAAACAGTCCTGCAAAGATAAGATACACAAATAAATGATAGAGCAAAACCGAAACTAAAAAACATTTATTTTAAATAAGCATGCTCTTTCTCAACGCAAATGCAAATTCTACCACGTTGAACGACAATCCAAGTGTATGAACTTTTCCTAATTAAATACAAAATAAAAAAATAAAACTAAGACTAAAAGTAGTAAAAATAGTAAGCACAGACTTAACATTCAAAGTAACAGTCAAGAAATGTAGATCGAAATTAAAAAGATCCTGATTCAGTTGACAGGAAACATGCTCTTCCTTATTCATTTAAATTGAACATATCCATTTTCTACTACATTGTATTCAAACTTGAGTCCGGCTATGCTTTCGTAAGATTCAAATAAAATTTTAACTCAAATTTTACACCTGTTACATAGTATGTGCAGTGTGCACCACCTCCAGATGCCACTATGCCAGTCATCAAGCAAGAACTTCACCAAAGTACTTCAAATATGTTCACCTATCAGCATTCACCATACTCTTTATCCCCGTGCTATACCCATAAACTCATTGGTCTGACTTACACACTATTCAAGTAATAACTCTGCCTCAAAAACTTGGCACAGGTCCTCGTGTGATCCATACATAAAATTTAGTTGGTACTTTTTGAAACTATAATTAATCAAAGAAGTTCACTGAAGGTCATGAATGCAAACCAAAAAAATAAGCACTTTATCTTAATATTCAGGAGATTCAGTAAATTAGGATCAGCGTAAAATATGTTCATTTCTTCATCCATACAACATCTAAGTTTTTTGAAGCTTTTTGTCTCTATAAGAATGAAAAAAAATGTTATATGGAGCTGAAAAAAAAATCCTTAAGATGTGGAAAAGATGGAGAAGGGAAGCAGCAAGGCACACAAACACCCACAACTATAAGATAGAACTAAAATGTAATGCTGGTTACTTATGAGAATATAAATAACAGAAATAATAGCTGCAACAAAAACAACAGAAATGAGAAGTATCCCCCTACCACTATGAGATTAGATTCATCACACATTCAAGAATATATTAGGGAAACTAACCTATCGTAATAATCTCTGGCAGACAGAGCAAGATTCATCATAACAGCATCCCCTACCAGAGCATAGATAACCCCAAATCTGACAGACCAACGTGATTCACGGATGTAAACCTTCGTTTCCAGTCCAATCAGCACAAGCATAGAGCACCATGTCACGGCTTCAACGATGAGAGAAACCATCTACAGACATAAATATAATATATAAACAACCCTGTCAATAGCAAGTGCATGAGCTCAGCCTGAATAAAACTACAGATTGCATTTAGCATTACATGCAAGAGATAGACTCGCATACCGCAGATATTTGTATCAGAATTATATATTTAATCAACTTTTACTTACTGCAGAATGCACTGAGCAGTTTCCTCTTTTATTTTTGTTCATTCATCTAGTATTGTAATTGAATGAGAGTCCATGGGTAATTTAAAACACACAAGTCCAATAAAACAAACTATTCCAAGTCCCTTGATACTTAAAAATAACCACCATAATAGTAACTGAGAGATTCATGATTGCATTGCATGAATTCAACGTGCGTAAAGTGAAGTGAATGGTATCATGAGAAAAACCAAGCTCAATATGAGTGGCAAAAAAAAGGAAATAGGATAGATAAACCGTGACAAGAAGTACAGTTCATCAATTCAAGTCATTCTTCTATTCCATGTTCTCTGCAGCCATTTTCTACTGGAAGCATGGTAGAAGCAACAAGCTTCTCTAAGCAAACTATATTGATGAAGGAGCACACCACTGTTTAATCAATTAATGTGATTCTTATTTTCTAACATGCAAGAGCAAACTACAAGGAACAAATAAGACTGAAGCTTAATTAGTAGGGAGAGAACAAACAGTGGGTGCAAATTCAAAAATCAAAATATCAAATATCTCCGTTATGTTTTAATGCATGGTTATTGTCTTAATCTCAAACCACACGGCACATAAAACAGGTGTTCTGTTGTGCATAAGGAGATTAATCTCCTTAGTTATTATAAGAACACAATCAAGTAACAACTCTCTGAATTGTTATGCCATTTCAAGGGAAACGAAAGAGGAAATATGAAAAAAGTAACAGACAACAAAAACTAAGTGTTTGAATTCCTCTAGCCAAGTCGAGTTAACTTTTTAAGAAACTGATATCAAACAGCCCTATCACATCTTCGACCAAATTCGTGGGAACACACTACCTATTGTGTCCAGATAATTAATGTGCAATCTTATTAATCCAAATGATTCAAGTTGATAACCTAGGCACTCAATTTTTTATTTAAAAAAATAGAATTCTTGAGATATTGATTAACAGAAGGTCACTCATCAAGCTAGAATCACTTTGTATCTATCCTGCAAACACTATTATAGTACAGAATGAGACCATTCTACCTCGTACGGGGCAAGACCGAGCTCTCCATCCACATTAAATGAAGAAATTCCCATGATCAATCTGAACAAAGGTTCTCCAGTGCAATAAAGAGCCAACAGCCCCAACACATAGTTGTAAATATTTGATCTTAAGCGGAACCTCTGAACTGAGAAATTATTCTTTAATTTCCATAGCCGATTTAAGCACAACCCCAAAAGAGCCAGATGCGAAATACAGACGACCAGAGAGTCAGTAGCACAAGGGGTGTAAGCTCCAAATGCATTTTCCACTGCTTTTGACCAAACCCCATTCTTGACTGGCTTGCAATACCACTCAAATGGCTTGAAAGCCATTCTGGACCACTCTGATCACTAATATTATTTCAACCTACAAACACATATTTCTCTTGTCTTCCTTTCTCCTCTCTATAGTCGTAATTCAGAACGAGATTGAATATTGTTCCTGCAAAGATTCAAGTCAAGGTCATCCAGAGTATAAAAGCCTCGTAAAGCCAAACTTATCAATAGAAACAGATAAAGTGAGTAAACTGCCAATCATATATATGAACACATCATGTATATAACAAACCAGAACCTATATTTCATTTTTAACAAAAATTATTTATGCCTTATTTTCCTACAAACCACGTTGAAGTTGATTACAGATGACAACAACTATCTTGAAATAGAAACCCCTATTGCCATATAACTGAAGTGAAAATACACAGTTAATAGATTTTACCTTTCAACTATTAAGTTGACACCAAGCAAGTTTTAAGCCATTATGCAAGAAAGTAAAGAATAACGCAACTCAATATAAAAAGCGAAAAACAAAAAACCCAAAAACAAATTCATTCTTATGCATGAATCTTGGCAGCCATCCCATCATCCCAATAACTACGTCCTTCATTTAGTCATTTGGATATTTTTATCTTGAGCGCCAACCTCAAAAGAATAATTTTGATTAAGCCCTCCTTATTATCATGCCAATAACGTCAAATCTTGAAACAGATAATCAACACTTCGAGAAAATCAAGAAACACACAAGAATCTCAGAATGCAAGAATTTAAAAAAAATTGGAAAAGAGTTCAGAAATACCAATCAAGAAGATCTCCAGATGACCAATAAACAACAAAACCCAGAAAAAAAAAAAAAGAATGCAACAAAATTAATTTAAGCGCAACGGAACAAGAAACAATAAATGAGTGAGAGAAATAACATCATAATATACCCGAGCCAGAGAAATAATAGAGTAAAAACCAAAATGATATTTTGTCAGTAGATATGAAAAGTGAGCCAAGATTTTCTGGGGCAGAAAAAGTTCCTTTGGTGATAGGGTTTGAGACTTTTTTATGATCAAATATGTGATTATGGTTGGTGGGGCTTATATGGAATCTTGTACCCTTTTCTTTTTCCAATTTCTTGGACCCAGAAAAGGTTCCTTCTTTGAAAGCTCCCCTTTTGGCTTGGAAGGTGATTTTAACAAAGGAAGAAATGAAGGGGTTTGTTTGGTTGTGTCCTTTTCTCACAAGAAAAATTTAGATTTGGCTTTGAAAACTTTGTTATATATTTATTGTTTACCGACAAACAGGGCGTCATCGCTTACATTAGTGTTGTAAATTCAATGTGAACGTGTTACTATGGAAGGTGAAGTATATATGGAAAGATAATCAAGAACTCCAACGGACATACACACCAAAAAGAAAAAGAGTGATGCGCCAGATTTGACGGGTAAAAATAATACAATGATATGATGTTTTTAATGTAAAAAGTGATATTTTGTCTTAATATACTTAATTTTAGTTTTTTAGTGTATCACTTTTTTTACAAAAAATCATTTTTTTTACACTAAAAGTATCACCCGTCGTGATTTGTCTGGCCGTCTTACACAAGTTTTTGGCAAATATCATTTCAAAATAATCATGGTAAGTTACTTTAATAGGATTTATTTCACCTGGTAATAATATGGTAAGTTTTTTGTGTTTGGAGAAAATGAAAATGAAATCCTCAAAATTTGAAAATTTTGTTCAAAAAAATAATGTACATGTTGGTTTATGCATGGGAAGTTCGATGTTATCTAATTGGGTAGCGCCCAATTCCATTAAAACTTTAACATGTGTCCAATTATGATATATGCATCAATGTTTTTTCAAAAAACAGAAACTAAAAAATTGAACACATATAAAAATCTCAATAACGTACAACAAAGAAGCTCGTGTTAAACACTTTGAATTATTTACCTATCCTTCCCAATCAAAATCTTGCACGTGCGTAGTGACATGTTACCCTATGTTATTAGACTCGGGTTGAGCGACCTCAAATTCATTATCTTCTGCCCATAGCTTTCATTGAATTCAACGAAATTCTAAAATATAAATTATACAAAATTATGTGTTTTTTTATCACACTTTTTACTTTAAATCAATGGTTAAGATTTAAAAAGGATCGTTTTTGTTATTTTAAACATGAACCCATTTAAAATATAAAATCCATAATAAGGAAAGTGTTCTTGAAATATAAAATCTCATTCAAAACATCAAGAAAATAAAATTGAGTTAAAAATAGTGTTTGGAAATAAAATGTGACACGAGTGGATGCTGTGCAACACGAGTTTTCGCACCAAAGAAACAAGTGGAGAATCGTAGTAGACTTTGATGCTTCTTTTGAAAAGCTAACAAACAAATAACGATAGTCAAAATGACACCACTGCGAGTCTCCGACAAAGACATATATAAAAAAACAAAGGAAGTTTTGGTCCTACCACTTTCTCCAAAAGATCAAAAAGCAACCGATACTCTGAGGTAAAAAATTGACCTACGTGTTACGAAAAACAGGAAACCTTACCTTTGAAAATAAATTTAAAAAAATAATACCATGAAGAAACAAAAATTAAAAAAATTTATGAAAAAAGAAAAGAAAAATAAAAATAAACCCAAAAAATAAAAAATAAACCCTAAAAAAAACTAAAAATCCTAAAAACCCAAATCAATTAAAAATAAACCCAAGAAACAAAATAAACCCTAAAAAAACAAATATAAACCATAAGAAAAATAAAATCGGAAAAAAAACCTTTAAAATTTAGGTGTAAGGGCCCGTCTCACGGATAAATCTGAGACCGTCTCATGATCTAAAAGTGAGGTCTCACGCAAGTTTTTACCAAAAATCTAAGTTTTGGGGATTCACCTTGATTAAACCACTATAATATATTATTTAATAAATTATTCTATTATATATAAATATAAACCTGAGAATATTTTGCCCCCCCAAGTATAAATTCCTACCAGGATAGAGGAGGATTTTTTTGTAATGATACTCGGTCAAAGAACTCAAGATCCTAATTTTTTGTAAATCATTCACCTCTCCACAAAACTCCAATAAAGGGCGGGGGAAGCCGAGGGGATGGAGTTCATCTTTTTTTCTTTTTCAAAAAGCAACAGAAACGTGTCCAACTATGCAATAACGACATCACTCAATATTACAGTACTTTCTGATAGAACAAAAAAAAAAAAGTTATAATTTCCCTCCTTGTGCCACATATAATTTACAGACAAGCAAAAAAACGAATGGTTACACAACCCTCACATGCCATAATTTTCATCTTATGAAACATTCAAAGAAAAGACTTGTGCTCACATGGTATTATGGATACAGACAACATCAAACAAGCCAGATGAAAACAGGAATGGAGCTTAATGTAACCTAGTCAATTCTTCAACTCTCTTCATTAGTTCCTCCACCGAAACACTCATCGCCTTCGAAATCTCCTCCATCCGATTCCTATTCAGATCGAGGAACGACTCGATCAAATCACCATCCAAGAAGTTTTTAGCATCGGCCGTTTTCTTCTCGTTGTAAAACGATCTCCACTGCTCATGGCTCAGCCCCCCAACACCCTTGATCACTTTCCTCAGATTCATTTGCAGCTTTTCCAAGAAAACATACTGATCATGCGGGAGAGAAGCAACAACGCCAATGACTCCATTGACGGTACCGAATATGACGGTCGGAATCTGGCCGACGTCAGAATCAGGCAATCGCATGACAAGCGAACCGTGTCTGAACCGATTAACAAACTCGCCGAGGTGGTATTCGCCAACCACCTCAAGGCGGCCCCGCTCCTCATCGGTTGTACCTTCGCTGTTTTTACGTACGGTAAAGAGATTATAATTATTCTCAGCACCGAGGTAAATGTCGTCGTCCAGAATCTCGACTGCTGACATCCAATTTGCGTTATAGTCACGAGCTCGCTCCTCGATAGCACCCTCTTCATGCTGCGTATAACGGCAAGCCAAGAATTTCAGATGAAATGGCGCCAAAATTGAGAATTGTGAAAAACAATAAGTGGGCTTGGACGAGGAAATGGGATAAACGAAAAAGGTTGAAAATCAAACAGGTGGAATGTACAATAAAGAATGAGAAACCATAATATCTAACACGGACAAGTACAAATACTACCCTTGAAAATTTAGCCTAATTACCCAAAAAAAAAAAAAAAAAAAAAACAGTTATCTTTTAAAATTACAAAATCCCCTTGAAATAAGGGGGTAATTTGTAAGACAAATACAAACTTACAGGGGTACTTGTAATACCTCAAGGGGGCATTTGTAATTTCAAAGATAACTTGATTGCTTGTAATCAGCTAAAAGTCGAGTAGTTTTTGTATGGGATAGTAACAAAAACTACCCCTGAGGTTTGGGTTGTTGCAAAAAAATCCAGAGATGTTTGAAAATCCCAAAAAAACCCCTTTGAGGTTTGATTATGTTGTAAATGTAAGGGGGTAATTGTAATATTTTTACAAATGTAAGGGGAGTGTTTGAGATATTTTTGTTTATGAAGGAGGTAAAGTGTAATACCAAATCAAACCTCAAGGGGATTTTTATTTTATAATTTTAAAAACCTCTGGGTACTTTTGTAATTAGCCTAAACCTCTGGGCTTTTTCGGAGTTTATAAATGTTCACCTTGTAAATCAGCAGAGATATTGATTTCATCAGATCACCTACGACAATGAAATCTCCTCTAGTTTGTACATAAAGGGCAAGTATGTGACCGTGATGCCCACATTCAGATTGCAACTCACGAGAGCCATCATCCCGGAGCATCCACTTATACAACTGAATCTTCTGATTAATTGCAGCAAGCAGTTTCCCATTAAAGGCATTAAGAGAGTAAACAGCCCCTTTAGTTTCCTTCTCAGCAATCAGCTGGAGTTTTCCGTCTTCTACGGCAAAAACTAATATTCGACCCTGAAGTTATTTTCAAGGAGGAAAAAAAGTGAAAAGTCAATGATGGTAAAAACAGAAGAGCAGCAAAATTTTGCAGAAGCTAGAATCCAAACAAGCTAACCCCATACATCGGAAAAGATTTTGCGGAAGTAAAAGAAGAAAATAGAAGAAAAAATGAACGATGAAAATGACGATAAGGATCAAGAAAGCACATGCAACACAAAGGGATATTACAAAAACACCCCTGAGGTTTGGGCTAATTACAAAAGAACTCGGAGATATTTCAAAATTACAAAAAAAAAAAACAAAAACTCAGGTTTGATTGCTTTAATTTTAAGGGGGTAAATGTAATATTTTTATATATATGTCATGGGGGTTTTTGAAATGTTTTTTGCTTATGAAAGGGAAAATAAGATGGAATCAAACCTCAAGGGGTTTTTTGCATTTATTAGAAAATCTCTGGGTTTTTTTTGTAATTAGCCCAAATCTCAGGGTTTTTGTAATTATCCTCAACACAAAAGCACACATGCATGTGGGCACACGCACACAGAGAGAGAGAGTCAGTAATAACCTTGGAAGGTTCATTCTCTTCTGGCACTACATATGCAGTCCCAATGCAGTAGTACACATTATTGTCATCAGAGAATGAGCAGCTAAGAATGGAGCAGCCACATTCAAACTGATCCAGTGGATAAGTTGATATGAACTCGAAAGTTTGGTCATCCAAAAGGCGGATAAAGTGCATATCAGAGTCGTCTGCACTTGATTGGTTATACTTTAAACTACATATGGCAAAAGTCCGGGTCTGTTCCTGATGACATATACGCCGTGCATGTTCCCCTAGAGGGATGGATCGTATGTGAAGCTTTTGAATGTCATCAATGGTGCCAATTGTCAGTTCACCTTCTTTAGCGATTGCAAGGCTGTTAGCAAAGAAAAAATACTTAACAGATATTCAATTATTCCACATAAGATGCAATTATCAGAAAAATAGAGAATCTCAAGGCATCCCGCATCATAACTCACTCCTCTGAAAATAATACCGTCCCACCACAACTCAAGTCCCATAGTACGCAAAAGTTAGATGTTTAATCTAACACCTTATAATTAAATCAGACTAAAGTCACTAAACCAGAATATTACCCAGAATTATTTAGCCACATTACAAGAACAAAATGATATTATACCTGTCAGGGAAAGCAGCAGAATTGAAAGGGCACATATGACTGACTTCTTTTAGATTTACATTGCTGTAAAGCAATTTCTTGTTGCTGCTGTAAATGACAGTCGGTCTATCAGAAGCAGCAAAAACGTGTGTGGCATTCTTTGATGAAAAAGTACGAAGTGTAATGGGTTGGGTCCCTAAAGACACTTTTTTCCTGTCCGCCAGCTCACCGTTACTTGTATTCAACACAAAATTCAACAGATGTCCATCCCCAAGAGCACATAACAAGTAAGATATCTGAAATTAAAGAGCAGCACCACAGTGTTATATTAGCCCCATAAAGGAGTGCTAAGAGCTTGATCTCAGAATAACTCAGTAAGTTCATGTACATATGAAAGCCTCTGCTGTTTTCATATTCACGTATTCTGCTTAAAAAATCGAAGTCTTAATCTTATATTTTTCTTCACGCATTATAACTGAAAACTATATAAATTAGGTGAACTTTTCAAAATACACTATAATTAATCTCATACTGAACTTAATCCAAAAATCTGATACTCCAAAGGGAACACTTAGGCAGTAAAGACAAAAAGATGAATCCTTCCCATAAGAGCGCCCTTTTCTGTACCTTGTAACTGGCATAACAATCTGGTGTCAAGACCAATTATGGGGATCATGTGCGTTATGGCCAAATCACCTTGCCTTAAGCATTCTTATGAATAAAGATTCTATTCAAACTTATGATTGACGTAAACTCCATCATGTTCTTAGAACCACCAGCCCATTTCTATTAGCCCAAAAAGTATATTTAAATAGCCCTTTTTGTGGGTACTAAGGACAATCAATATCCAAGAGCTCAAAATTTCTCAATACTAAAAACCGACACACATAAGACACAATCAATGTACAATATAGGCGCAGTTAACATAATTAAGAACGAAACTAACCCCTTCAAAAGAACACAGTAGTACAGAACGAGGAATTATCTCCCCTCCCAAATGCTCCTTTGTAATAAGATTCAAGTCGGGAAGTGAGAATATCCTAACACTGATATCTGTCCACATTCCCACGGCTGCAAGTTGACTATAATTTGGATTATCGCCAATTGGATTAATGTCCAGGCATGAGATGTCATGCTCCAACTGGGTGTGTTTAACTTCTGTTAACACACCATCACCAATTTCTAGATAGACCAAATGGCCACCACCAGTGGCCAATAAAACCTGTCAAGGCAATGTCTCACACTCAGAGAAAACTCAAAAATAACTCAAACATATTGAACCAGCAAATATCAGACTGGCCATGTTGCAGATGAAAGTAGTAAACAGCAGGAAGCATGATAAGAAGATGCATTTTACAAAGGACCCAAGCAACATTGGTAGTAAAGGTTCATACTATAAGATAAGGTAAAAGGATAAGTGTTGAAAGTACACCCTCATTTTGTGAAAAAGTTGAAAATAATAGATACCCATCAAAATATCCAGCTGGTCGAACAAATCCTCTTAAAAGCCATTTTTAATTCAAGATTCTATTTTATTATGTCAATGGTGAGTACTATGGTCCCCTAGTTTAACCGCAGTTTGATTAGATTATAAGCAAGGAAAACCACTATTGAAAGGGCCCAAAACCTAGATGGGCTGGCTTAAACTTCATATCCATACCCATGCAAAACATTATAACTACAGTGAACCAGGTGACAAACTGCTATACTAAATCATCTTTACAAATCTTTGTGAGAACTATATTTGATGCTCATCATCTTCACTAGCGTCTTGACAGACTTTCATTTCAAAGTTGATCCTAAAAGTAATCATTGGAAATATACCTGAGTGGCATTGGCTGTGGCAACATTGATTGAATAACTTGCAGGAGCATGCCATTCGGTACGGAGCACCCTGGTGGTAGAACTAACCAATCTGACAGTGTTTGAAGTAACCTGCATTTATTCATTACCTACTGAAAAATTGGCTACAGCAATAACTTTTAAAAGTAAGTATGCAATCTCCTGGTAAAGCACTAGCCAGCATAATTGGCATTACAATACCATCAAAAGTGAAATAAAATACATGAAAAATAATCAAGTGCAACCACAGTTTTTGTACTATTAAGTAATTAGCTTACATATATGAATGGAGGTATAGGAAGGAAAGACAAGATATAAGGTCATCATGTGTTTTAGAGGATACTTCGGCCAGAATAAAAATTAAGGTTGTGCTTGGTTGTTGGGGTTTTTTGCAAAACTTCCGCTTGAGATTTTTTTGGCGCCAACATGCTATTGCTTGTGAATTTTTTTCGAAACATATATTATTCACTCTCTCATTTCTCATCCATCACTCACATCCAACCATACTTTCACTAAAAAATATCACATCAACTATCATCGTTACACTTTCATATCATAAAAACACTATTCACTCTCTCTCCTTTCCAATCACCAATCACCAATCACATCCAGTCCCTATTTTACCAAACTAACCATCACATCAAATATCATCATAACATTTTCATCCCACGTCAATCACACTTTCAATATGATTCTTATTTTTCTCAAACAATATCACACTATTCTCTCCAAAAATAGAAATGAATGGAACGAATGGTGAAGCAATCACACCCTAAGTGTTTCTGGAGAAAAAAATCTACTCAAACTAGAAGTAACTTCTTTAAAACCACTAGATTGTAATGTACTCTCAAAAAAGTATTAAATTTCCAATAAAGTTTATGTTAGGTAAAAAAACAAAGGTTAAAGTTAGATATTAACAATAAATAAAAAAAATATTTTGAGGATGGCATCAATTAATGCCCATACATTATTTATTTTTCCTCTTCTTGTCTTTTCACCAAAGAGAAAAAATATCTCCATCAACTGCCAAGAGATGATATTGCTATCATGTTGTACACTCTTGAAATGCTATCAGCTTATACCAAAAGATACACTAAGGCTGATCACAACCATGATATCTTATTTTCAGGTGATCATGATATATAAGGACTTAAACATTACAAAGTCATCAAAATCCGCATTAGTAAAATATTTGAAGGCCAATAAAGGGATTTTGAATGCTGCAGCACCATACCTGCACAAGCTGATCACACGCAGCATCATGACAAAATAATGTCTGGACGTTCGAACAAAACCCTTCTATCTCAGTTTCCTCCAATTCATCCTCAATGTTCATTGCCAAAATACGTGTCTCGCTGATAAAGCTAACAACCAAGAAAGTATCATATGGATCATCAGTAGCTGATCGTAATGACCACATCCCTTTGATTCCTTGAAGCTCTACAGATGCCTACGAATGACATTAAAAAAAGATTAAACTAAATAGATTTTAGATAACTTATTGGCATGATGAAACTTATCAACATCATACCTGCTCATTTATTCCGATTCCATTGCGCACAATGCGTAGAGAACCATCTTTATAGGCTCCTGAGCAAGTTACAACCTGACCTTGGCCTTGCCTCTCCAAGTCAACCACACAGAAGTCAACAATTGGCCCCAAATTGACATACCTTTCCAGAACTTCCACATAAGAACCTCTTGCATCTGATTGAAGATTTAGCTTTACGAGCTGTATTATATATGAGACAAAGAGAAGTAAATCTATATGAGAATTACCAATGCATCAAAAATACATGATCTGATAAAAATTACAATAACAGCAGTAACTACATTCGCCTACTCATAGATTGGACAACTCGAGTTTCCAAACTTGGTAATTTCACAAAATTTAGACACACGTGGAAATCAATAAGTGACTCAGCATACAGATACTTAAGAATAAAAAGAGAGATCTCTTTCTAAAAAGTTGTTCCAGGTTGACAAGTTTCTACTCACTTTCGCTATTAATCAAGGAAAACAAAAGAAAAATTGCCAGAAATCAGTGAAACGATCATCATGTAAAAATCAAAACAGTCCATCTGTCAACAATAGCTAGATTATGTTGCATCATATGTCAGGAAAGAAACATTGAAAAAGCAATTGGAATCTCTATTTTCTTCACAAGCATCGGATCGAGACAAAATGATTACAATATCGAAAACCATGACACTAGAAAGAAAGCCGCAATGCCTGATACAAAAGCAGTAGTCTTTATCAATCAAAGAAGCAAGAGAACTAAAAGAACAGAAACTTTATGTATATGATACAAATAAAGCAAAATCACAACAGATAATATATATATATATAGAGAGAGAGAGAGGGAGGAGGATAAGGATAAATTATTGAACTGATAGGAAAAATCATGATTCAACTTATCTAAAAATGGTGTATACATCGAAGAACGGTGGCTATGTATACAATAAATCTTATGACACAGGTAGAGTGGTCTGCAAAACATGCGTACAGGCACAAATTTCATGCTCCTGAATACTAGAAATAGAAAATACTGCAATCCTGCATTTCAGGAGATAACAATCACTCTCGTTCATAATAGAAACATACACAAACCCAGTTCTTATGAACGATAGCTACATTGGAAAGATTAAAGGAAATATATTCTACAAACCTGTGAATCTCCATAACTTGAGCCTACAAAAACAACGGCATTATCAAGATATGATATTGACGATGCAACAGATGTTTCCCCCAAGAGCTCAATTTTGAGTCCAGTTACCCTAGTAGATCACGAATAGAAAAACCATTTAGACATGTCAAACAGTTGCATACAAGCCTGAAATTCAAGAAACAATGGAGCAGAAGACAACAATCTTACTTCTCCTTTTCATGTGTTATAACAAGTAGATGCAAAAGCCCATTATGATCCCCTAATAAGTAGCGTGATCCATCAGCATCAACCCTTCCATAAGCTCTTGTGATAGACTTCATAGAAAAACATAAAAAAGCATCAGCGTCATGATTAGAATGAGCTTGCATAAAACCAGTAACAGATCTATGTAACATACAGGTCTGATGGGGATTGCTTTGAAAGCTGAGGCACTGCAATACACAATAGTTTCTTCACCAATAATCAGGACACCACAAAGAGGAGGTGGCACTGGTATTAACAATTCTGCCCCATTATCAAGATTGTTTTGAGACCACGGACCCTCAACAAAGTCTTTATCTTTCAATGCGACCTCATATGTCTTCACATGACGAGCATCCTTGTTATCCTGTCAGTCAAGGCAATGATATATGACAAGGAAGAGGATGCTAAGGAAAAAGGAAACAACATGACTAAGACCAAACATAAAATAAGCAAGGAGTATGTGCATGCAAACAATATCTAAACTCCACAAGGTTCGGTTACTTTTGTCAAAGACATTACAGTTGGATGAGAAAATGGAATATGGTCTAAAACATAGAATGAGGGCTCAGTTGAGCCCATTACTTGGATCCTTCTTAGCACCACCCATGAAACGTTTCTCGAGACAGAACTCATGAAAGATAGAGTTAATTGATAGAAAAAAAGGTCGAGTAACGAATACATGTCGGAGCCTAGATCTTATCTCAATTATAAAAAAAGATCACTGGCTTGGGCAACTTATATGGATTACGCATATTGGTTATGGAAAGACCGCAAGGGGACAAGACATACACACTTGAATTCGTGGTACATGTGCAAAAGTAAACCAAAACCTGGTAAAGTACAACAATGGTTGGCTTCGGGCAACCGTACAAAAACTTGATATCCAAAACTTGAAGCTCCTCAAGCCTGAAGAAGCAGCAAATGAAATAATATGTAAGTGAAGAGAGGGTATTCAGAAACTCAGTCCATTTCATAATGAAAAGATCAATATTATAGTGTCTCTATCTTGTTCGTAAAAACTTAAACCATGAGTGGGACACCATACAATTATAGAGAATACTTGCTCTGTTGAACAACAGGACACAGTATGTATGCCTAGAGATTACCACCTGATTTTGCTAAAAAAAGAATTCTAAATCGAGGAAAAAACTAAGATGTATTAAAGGGCATAACTGTGATATATACTTGTTTTACTCAATACAAGTAAAGAAAGGCAAGAGTTGAAGTTAACCATAACACAAACGAGAAATAAACAATACAACAGGCAACAAATGATGTCAGCCACAGAAATAAACATGTACAGGAATAAGAAAACTCCACTTTACTTCCAGCATGGTACATTACTAGAGTTTGTCATGGGAAAAAAATACCTAATATTAAATGCTTCCTTGAGCTGGCCTTTGTTATCAAATGGAATGACCTAAAAACAAACAAAATGCTTTTAATCTACTGGAAAAACAACGAAAACACCAGCCTTAATTTTAAACACTCCGAGAGAGAGAGAGAGAGAGAGAGAGAGAGAGAGAGAGAGAGATTCTGAGATTCAGGAAGCATGAGGACCGATACCTTGAATAATCCATCGTACAGATGAAGTCCAATCAATCTGCAATCTGGATCAACTATGCCAATCTAAGAGAACAGTAATATCAAGTCACAAACTAGCTAATTCTCTTAAACAAACACTTGAAAATTCTCCACTCAACAAGTTACCTGTCCATTGTCTGTGGGGCGACCAATTCGATCTGAAACATCCCCCATCGCCCTGTGGAAACCACCCCAACAAAAAGAATAATTTCCTTTAGAAATAATGTGAAACAGATAAGACACATCAACACCTATAATAATGACAATGAGAGAACCCGAAAAACGACTAGTCCTAAGGCCTCAATTGGATTGCCTCTAAGTAGAATATTTCAAGCCATCCCATTTGTTAACTGGGTGGACTCGTTATGGCCATTAAATTATTTGGGCATTCAAAGTATCCACAGCATATTGTGCACTTGTTTGAAGAATAATTGGAAACATCTTAGTGTCAAGTGTCAACATAACAGCACATAATCATTAGATTTTATAAAATGCAATCCAAAATTTTAATAAACTAGTGTCACCTTGTAATAACCTCAGCAGTCTCAGCATCCCATTGCAAAACACAGAATTTATATCTTTCTGTAGCTATGAAAAGGAGATCTTGAGTTTCTCCCTGTCGAGTTAATCAGAGAGTGAGATATTCCTGTCTTTTTCTCTATTTCACAATGTACATGAGAACAAAACTAATCACACTATGTGAGTTCATCAAATGTGTGTTGACAAAACAAAGTTTCATAAATCAATTTGGATTCTCACATGTGGACGAAAAAGCTCAAGTGTGGCAATTCTCCCATATATTGGCACATCCAACATAGGCTGCAAAGATAACCATACATTAGAATTATGATTCCACAATGATAAAAGAATTCTAGGTGGAAGTTGAGTTATCATGATAGGTTGGGATGCCTGCATTGCCCCCTTCTAGACTTGCAGTGCTCTCATCCCAGACTAAACATATAACAAGAATAATTTGGCTTTCAACTAGAATTCACCACCATCAAAGGGGTTTTGCCATACTTAAGAGCAAAAACTAGCCATATTCATAGTTAAATGCCCAGTGTAACTTGAATATTGTACCTGTAAACCTTGAGGCGTGAGTAAATGGATCTCTATCCGGGTGCATTTCCTGTAAGTTTATTGCAATCACTGAATAGTAAAGTACAATTCAAACTTGGGCAGACTGAAACAATTAGACGCTCAATATATAAATCCAAAATCTTAAAGTGCCAGACTAATATAGTGATATAGTAGCATTTACAGACACAATCAAAACCATAGTGGTTTAAAATGAAGGAATTTCGTGTGACAGAGAAAGGGCAGCGGAGATGACTTACGCAACGATGAGATTGAGCTCCTGAGGACCGGTGAAATTGCCGACGCAGGAATGAGTAACGTTCGTCGGCTTATGAGCCGTCACCACATAATTCCATATACTCATCTTTATCTACTGTGGGTATATTAGTTTATATCTCAGTCTGGAATCTGAATGAAAAACCCTAAAACTCCACTCACTGTGTGTTGCGTGGTAAAATGAAGAAGAAGGTTCGGAAATTGCTCGAAGTATAGTGAAATTGCGCCTGTAAATTTATGCAGAGGGAATTATGAGTAAAACGGCGTCGTGGCATCAACCTTACGGGGGGAAGCCATACACGAGGGCAAACGAGTTTGTCCGGTGAAAGATGGGTCGGAACTCGGAAATGGGGTCGTATCTTATTGGGCTTTAGCTATGGGTAAGCCCGTATGATATTGTATTGGGTTAAGTCCTCCCAATAGGCAAAACCTTCCTTTTATTGGCCCATTTTATTGTACTAACTAACAAACAGAGAGGTTTTCCGAGTCGCTATTAAAGAGAGAATATAAATTGGCTATTGGTGCCTTGGTGGTTGGTGCACCCAAAAAAAAAAAAAAAAAAAAAATGGCTATTGGTCATTTTGTAAAATTATATGGGTGAGTAGGGGAGTGGTGTAAATGAATAATTAAACACCGAACATTTTTAATTGCACTGATTCTGTGTTTGAAATTTAATTTGATTTCAAAACTTGGGGTTTAAGTTTATTTTTGATTATTGTAATTATTAGGCAATTTATAAATTCGAAGTACAGTTTATTGGTGTTGTTTGATTTTGATTACAATTCATTTTTCATAGTTTATTCAATTTTTATTTATGCCAATAAAGAGGAAGGGTAAGACCTAAAAAATAATTGGAAGCAAATTTATATTAAAGATAAAATGACTAAACTACCCTCAACAATACAAATAAATCACAATAATAACAAAATATTAAACTACTCTAACACAAAGAAGTCCAAATTCGATTTTGAATAAAAACGAGCAGATACCACCTCCAAATTTGACAAGTTCAACAGATTATTGTTTGGAGGAGAAAAAAAAATCAAATGATAAGAAATTGTACTCCAAAATTCTTAGTTTATCAATTGATCTTAATTTGTATTTTCTTTATATTTGATTTTGAGACATTAAATTCATGCATAATATGTGACATAATCAAGTGATTTTACTATTTTATTTATGTAACTATCCTATTTAAAGTTATAGTAATGAGTTATCATCGAAAAAAAAATGATTGGGCACATCATATTATGAAAATACTCAATATATTTCCACCAACACGTTCGTTGAGCTTTTGCT
Organism: Rehmannia glutinosa; assembly: GCA_016081115.2. Classification (NCBI taxonomy): domain Eukaryota; kingdom Viridiplantae; phylum Streptophyta; class Magnoliopsida; order Lamiales; family Orobanchaceae; genus Rehmannia; species Rehmannia glutinosa. The sequence goes on along the minus strand of CM071933.1, from coordinate 76,898,915 downwards.
AAAAATGCAACCTTGTTCATACAATCCTCATTTTTCCTTTTTCGTGTTGCGTTTTCATACTGGATTTGGGTGAAAAATAAGTATGGAAGTACTTTATTTTGATTTGTAAAACACGCTTTTTCTGAAAATACCTTCAGTTATTCCATGATGTTAAATTGCAGCTTAGTCCGTCCCATATCATCCGGCCAAACTAATTTTTTACTCACAAATTTAAATTCATTAGACGAATCAAACCCATTTTACAAATCAAAACAAGTTAAACCCGAATTCAAACAAGTTATCTAATATGGATCAATTAGGATCCGTCTAACGAAACTAAAATCGTAAAACCGTCTCATACGAGTTTTTGTCTTTTAAATTTTATAGAAATATAAGTGTAAAATGTGATTTTTTGAACTGAAATATAACAAGGAGAATGCAAGGATAGTTATGTAAATGATTCACAATGGATGAATTTAATTATTAACAGAAAATTTAGATAGCACCAATGTTCTTGAGACCAAGTACAACCCCAACCCCAATAATGTGACCCACAACCCCACATCCCAATGTATCCGCTAGGGTGAAACCCGCCGGGTCACCCGTCTGCAGACCCGAGTCCCTTGCCTCCAGCTTTAGCCCGGCGGTCGCCTTCCGGTTCGCCGATGGAGCCAACCCGAACCGACCCGCGAACAACATCAGACTTGTCGAGGTAACCATTATCTGTGTGCCCAAACCATTTAAATTTATGTCATGAAAAAAAATATTTGTTAATTAAAATTAAAATTTTGCAAAAAAAATTTCAAATTTTGTTACCAAATTTGTTGGTGAGCCAATGAAGTCACAGCGAGCGCCCAAAGCTCCCTGTCCTCTACGCTTCATGGGCTGAACAGTTACCTATAAAAAGAAACATACATTACCATTTCGCGTTACTACATAATAGAGCTGTCAAAATTAGTCTGGCCCGATGGTCTGCTACGATCGCCCGGTGCTAGGTCCAGGATGGGATGCAATTCTACAAGCCCGAAAGCAACTAGACATATTTGGCCCGAAAGACCGGACCAACCTGACACATTTTACATTTATTTTTAGAATATGGGATGGCCCTGGGCTCCCAAAACAATGGCAGATGGATTTTTGGTCCGGCCCATTCGACAGATCTATTACATAGTGCATAATTAATTTAAGACATTATCCATGCTAAATAATATTTCATCACAGATTTCAGTATTATGATTAAAATTGTCAAGTGCTTGAAATAAGAAATGAAACATCACATGAAATTGAGAATGGATGAAATTAATTAAAGTTATATGTTTCAAACAAAACACATTGCACCATAATAATAAGTTCAGGAATTAATGCTAATGAGATTAAAAATATCCATTGTGTTGGGTCTAGACTCTAAAAATAGCGGACAATTGGGTTTTTGCCCAGCCTGACCCCATTATTCTCCTTGGTCCAGACCGTACCGACCTAATTGAATAATTGATAGTATACATCTATACTAAATAATATACTCATCGTTTATTTCAATATTATGATTAAATGCCAAGTGCATGAAATAGGAAATAAAACATCATATGAAATTGAGAATTGGATGCGATTAATATCCATTGTAGCTGGCTCGATAATAGAAAATATTGAAAAAAAGAAATTAAAATTATTGCATCCAAAAACTACTTAAAAATAAATATGGAAACTAACCAAGTTTTTCACAGGAGAAACTGAGGCTGATTGGGGCTTCAACCCATTGAATTGTGGAAGAGAAGTCATCACAGCAGTTGCCATTTTTGTTTCCCTCAAGTAGCTTTGATCAAATTCTCCCTTTTTCCTTAGTGATTATTGTATATTGTTGAAGTGTTATAAGTTTTGCAAATGGAAATAAATCTGTTTTGTGCCATAGCCACATGAAGCATTTGTGGCCTCAGAGTAACATGATTGGATACAATTGAGATACTTGTTGCTGAGATGGCAGTGTAGTATTGGGTGATCCCAATTGGATAAGATTTGGATGTGTGACAAATGTTGTCAATTGGTGGATGTGTTTGATAATTATATTTTCATATTTTAATATTCGATAGAAATGTTCTTTCTACTTGTTTTAATTTTGGAATTAATTTGTACAAAAAATAATTAAGATATATTTACTAAAAACTTATTTTGTAATGTGCTACAATATACACTTGGGTTATTAGACATCGATTTGTAAATTCATGTATTTTGATATTTGTGATATATATATATAGTTGTTATCTGGGCTTAACCTATTTTATCATAATTATATAAATTAAAATTAAATTTATTAAATTCAATTAAAAATGTTTATTTTAATTAAAAATATATCATAATATGTATCCAAATATTATATATATTGCATATATCCATACATAACATTTTATATATTTATGTAATAATAAAATAAAATTATATTTAAAATATAATTATATTCATAATAGTGTTTTTTTTTTTTTTTTTGACAAAGGAAAATGCTTCATTCATTCAACTCAAAAAGCAACAAATTACAAATAACAGTAGGGGAGTATTCTCCCAAAACATGACGCCGGACGTAGAATCCATTTTTAGCACTAATAAATACCTTCTTATAAAAACACAAGAAACTAATGGAAGTTATTAACACAATCTCCAATAATATTACTAAAATAAGAATTGCTAAACGTCTTTCCCCGAAGTGGAATTAATAGCGAGTCGATTCAACAATCATTACGACGCCCTGAACCGATTCTTAATCCGACTAAGTGCCTCCCGAAATCCAATTGCCTCAACGATTTTCGGATCATTCATCCCTGAGTACTCCCTTCTTTGTATATACGAAATGACCATTCGAGTTAACGCACGTGATAAAGGTCTTTTTATGCATGTTTTATGTGTATATTTGAGTAGAATTCGAGTTATTTTATTGTTAGTTTTGTAAATTTTTGATTGTACATAGTTCATATTATGAGGTGATTTTATTGATATAGATTGACCATTCGGGGCTAATTTTGGTGAATTTCGGACCATGGATTCATGTCAAAACATACCGGGAGTTTAAGGATGCAAAAACGCTCGAAATTCCAAGCCAAACGCGTCATTTGGGGCCTTTTTGGTCCAACACGGGCGGGGGTGTCGGCAACATGGCCGTGTTCACTCACGGAGCCAAAAACTCGAAATTTTTGCACAAAAACCTTGACCTCCAACACTACTGGCCGTGTAGTGTTCAACACTTGCCGTGTCAGAACAACGGCCGTGTTGGGAAACTACCATGTCATGTCAGAGTGCATGCACAATTAAAAAAATGGCCGTGTCGGGCATTGGGCGTGTCAGGGACCTCTTTTTGCAACTTTTCTTTGCGGAATTTGGGGAAAACTCACCAACCAACCCATTTTGGCCACTTTTGTACACTTTTAACACCCTATTTTTTTGAAACATGTCTCCATGTCCCCTCCTCATCACTTGAATACAAGAATTCACCAACCAACAAGGAAAATGGGGGTGATTGTTTAATAAAAGAGAGTCTATCAATGATATTTGTTACTATAAAAGCCAAAGGTTGAAGTTGGGAGAGGCATTCAATTAGATACTCGGTGAAATATTCATTGTATTCATTTCATTAAGTAGAATTGAGATCAAGGGTCTTGGAGGAGAAAGCTTGGGGGGCGATATTGGAAAGAAGGCTTGGAGCAACATCATCAATCAAGAAAGAAGTCAATTGAGATTTTGAGAAAGATAAGTACACCATGTCTACAATACTTAAATCTTTGTGTAATTTATTCTTTGGTCAAAATCATGTGTAGCTAAACTCCTAGTGTTTGAATGTAATGAACTTAGAATGGATTTGTGATTAAGGTGTGTATGTTTTTAATAAAATCTTCATATTTTGTGTGATTCACTTATATTATGCTTCGTTCATTCGAATTGATATTAATATTGATTTGAAGTTTATTTTTCATCCGGAAATCGAGAGATTCATGGTGAAATAGAACCTATATAAGTGAAAAGAGTTGCATGCAATCCTAGATATAGGATGACATAAATCTTCCGGATTAGGGTCAAACCTAATATGGGAATTCACAAATCGTTATAATGTTGTCTTGGGGTTTTAACTAGAAAGAGATTTGAGTTAATCAACTTGAGATTAGAAGTTTTTCGCATGAGAAAGGGTTTAACTTAAATTGGGAATTTTCTACGGTCCACGAGACATGAGATTTTATTAAAAGAGGTTGGTTTTTGCTTAAGGGCTTACGGTTGTATTTTTAACTTGTCAAATCACAAAAACATTCTAGAGGGATTTACATTCAAACACATTTCTATCTCTTGATTTCTTATTTTACAAATCTTTCTTCATTTTTACAATTTATAATTTGTTTTCCTTTTTCATCAAACAAAAAACTCTGAAAATTGTTAGATTAGATAACAAAAAGACGGTAATTATTAGTACTTACAATCCTCGTGGGAATGACACTCGGTACTCAATAATCTATACTACAAAACGATAGGTGCACTTGCCTACGGTTTTCTAGAGTAGCTTTTGAGCCATCAAGTTTTTGGCGCCTTTGCCGGGGATTGTAATATTAAGATCACCTTATTTTTGTTAATTTAATCATTTTTTTTATTCATCATTTGTCTTTCTTTTTGTCTATCTTTGTAAGTCTTGGATTACACTTATTCTCTTTATTTATCGTGCATGCCTACTCGTCGCCGAATTTGGAAAGCGCGACACCGCTTAGTGTAGCAATGAGAAGGAAGGTATTATCTGACCACGAGGAGGATATTAACGAAGGCAAGGATCCCGATATGGCGGATGAACAAAGAACTATATGCGATTACGCCAAGCCATCCATGGATGGCACGACGTCAACATTGTTTTTGTTGTCGCCAACAATTTTGAAATTAAACCCAATGTTATTCAAAATGGTGCAAATTTTGTCCAATTTGACGGTCTACGGATTAAGATCCCAATAATCACATCGCGAATTTTCTTGAAATTTGCGACACTTTCAAAATCAACGGGGTCTCCGATGATGCCATCCGCCACGCTTATTCCCATTCTCTCGGGGACGAGCAAAACGGTGGTTAAATACTTTGCCAAAAGGAACGATTACAACATGGAATATTATGGCGAAAAATTCCTTTTGAAGTATTTCCCAACGGCAAAGACCGCAAGATTAAGGAACGAAATCTCTTCATTCACTCAAGCATGACGATGAAACTTTATACGATACTTGGGAGAGATTTAAGGAATTATTGCGAAAGTGCCCACACCATGGCCTACCTATTTGGATGGAAGTCCAAACATTTTATAATGGGCTTTTCAACAAGAAGACAAATGATCGAAGCGGAGGGGAACTCTTAATAACAAAACGCCCGGAAGCGCTCGCCAGGATTTGATCGGGGAATGGCCATGAACGGCTACCAATGGCAATCCATACGAGGTAAAACTAACAGTCGGTTGGTGTGTATAATGCGCAGATCGGTAGTTACGCCGCCCGCAAGTCGAAGCGTTAACCCAAAAGATCGATGATTTGGCGATTCCTAAACCACCACCGCACGTTTTATCTTGTGAAACTTGCGGGGATTGCATAATCATCGGGATTGCCCACACACAATACCTCACGCGAACAAAGCACTAATTACGTTGGGAATCAAGGCGAAATTACCCAAGTAATCCTTACAAAGAACACATACAATCCTGGGTGGCGACAACATCCTAATTTCGGTTGGGAAACCAAGGCCAAATACGACCTAATCCCAATCCCGATCTACACACGTCTCCGATTTTCACCAAATCAAGGTAAGCTTTAACTTGGAAGATCTTATAACAAAGTTTGTGCAATCAAAGATACCCGATTCCGGCGGTGGAAACATCCTTGAGAAATCAAGAGGCATCTATCCATAACTGGAAAACCAAATAGGCGATTGCGAAGATGATTTCGAAAGGCCACAAGGTAGTTTCTTGGGTAATCGAGCCAAACCCAAGGGGAGCACGTAAAGGCAATCACCATCGAGTTTTCCACATGAGCATGATTATGCCAATGCCGCCATGCGAAATACGTGGAGGATGACATGCCCAAAGAAAATCTCATGAAAAAGGAGGTTGCGAGAATATAAGCCCAAGATCCCTTACCGCAGTCTAACCAGAAGAAGATAGAAGGGAGGACAAATTTGGTAAGTACCTTAATTCTTTCAAACAATTACATGCCAATATTCCATTTATTGACCCTCATTCAAAGCATGTTAGGGATCTTAATGACATCATTCCTAGTGAAAATAAGCTTAACAAATTATCAAATGTGCAATTGAATGATAAATGTCCTTCCAATGAACTACCACAAAAATTTAATGATCCAGGAAGCTTTATTATCCCTCGCACAATTGATGATTTACTGTTGATAGGGCACTAGCCGACTTGGGAGCTAGTATCAATGTGATGTCTTATGAAACATTCAAGCATGCGGAATTAAGTGAACTTAAACCTATTAGGATGGACATTCAATTAGTCGATAAATCGATTAAACATCCTAGAGGTATTGTTAAAGATGTGCTAGTTAAGATTGATAAATTCATATTCCCAGTTGATTTTATTATTCTTGACATGCATGATGATATAAGTTCCCTTAATTCTAGGGCGTCCCCTTTGCAGCTCTTTGCAAAATCTCTCATTGATGTGCATGATGGAAAACTTATTTTGAGAGTAGGGAGTGAACAAGTTATCTTTAAAATTCCCTTGAAAAATCACATAGATGATACTTGTTTTCCTATAAACTTGATTGGGAAAAATGATCCTTTGCTTGATACACCATCTAATAAACCTTGAAAGCATGTGATGTTCGGTATGTAGAAGTGCCCATTAAAAGTTCACATTTAAAGATGTTTGAGAAAAATGGGACCATCAAGGTAAATTGTTCGAGATTTGACTTAGGTGGCGATGTTAAGGATTTTCATAAGTTCAAGGCTCGCCCGATTAAATCTTCACATCTAGGTGACATAGTTCCTATACGACGTTAAAAAGCGCTACCCGGAGGCAACCCGATGTTTGTGTGCAATTGTTTTCATTTATTTTTATTTTATTTTATTTTCTTTCAAAATAATCACAAGTCCTAGAGTCATTTTCAAATCAAAAAAAAAAAAAAAACTCTTGAGCTTCTTCTTCTTGGTTGTCCTAATTGGGAATATTTGAGATTTCACGGTATTCGAGTTGTGTGTTGCTTAACTTTAATTAGGTATGAAGATGCCGTTGAAGGTCCCGCACCAAAACAACCTAATGGTCGCTCAACACCGATTCCTTTATTGTAGTAAGGTCGTATTTTTCTTTTTTCCACCTCTTTTATATCATTCTAATTTCTTTGTTTTTTTTGAGTGTTTTGTATGTGTTTGTCCATTTTTTCTTTCACATTGAGGACAATGTGAATCTTAAAGTTGAGGTGGGTACAATAACATTTTAATGCTTTGTGTGTTTGTTTTCAAGAGATGTGATTTTTTTTTTTAACAAATTGAGTATTTGCTAGTCAATAACTTGGCCCAATTATACCTATATTAACCTGTTAATTTGTGTTTTAAGTGTGAAGCAATTGATTGTCTAGGATAGATTGACGTGGATGCGGGCTAAATTTTGACGAGATTTCCAACACCATAAATACTTGATGCGTTAAGGCATATACGACGATACTTAGTGCTATGAACTTCCGAGAACTCATGATTTAGTAGTGGTTAACTAGTTGTTAAACCAAGCTTGTGAAAAAAAAAGAGAAAAATGAAAAAAAAAGAAAAAAAAAACACGGACCAATCGAGGTTATACTCCTCTATTTGTTGTTGCTTAGTAACTAGGAGCATTCATGAGCCCCATGTTTGTCTTTTACGTAAAAAACGGCGACACGAATATGAGTATGGAAAACTACCCTAGGAGTGTTTGAGCAGAAATTCAAAATATAAACCTAGTGGAAGCATGTCTCGAAAGGTCCCAAAAAAAAAAAAAAAAAGAAAAAAAAAAAAAAAAAAGGAGAATGAATACTCCTTGACTTCTCATTCCAATAAAGTTCAAGAAGCTTGGTTATATGACTAGTAGGCTAACTACAATGATCTATTGAATTCTTGTATTTTCATGGCGTTATTGAATTGAAGTTGTTCATAACTATCAAGATTTGTGGAGTGATGATTTCAAGTCCGAATAATAATGCCGATATTACTGATCTTTCTGACGATCGATCGCTTTACAAAACTATGTTTTTACTTAATGGTTAATTCAGGTTGAGAAGGCCAAGAACTTGACCGCTTATGTTCAATATGTTGAAAAAAATCATCTTTGTATGTTGTGATTTATTGAATCCCTCTTTTTGATATAATGTTTTGCTTGAGGACAAGCAAAGTTCAAAGTTGGAGGTGGTTTGATAAGGGTCTTTTTATGCATGTTTTATGTGTATATTTGAGTAGAATTCGAGTTATTTTATTGTTAGTTTTGTAAATTTTTGATTGTACATAGTTCATATTACTCCGAGGTGATTTTATTGATGTAGATTGACCATTTGGGGCTAATTTTGGTGAATTTCGGACCATAGATTCATGTCAAAACATACCGGGAGTTTAAGGATACAAAAACGCTCGAAATTCCAAGCCAAACGCGTCATTTCGGGGCCTTTTGGTCCAACACGGGCAGGAGTGTCGGGCAACACGGCCGTGTTCACGGAGCCAAAAACTCGAAATTTTTGCACAAAACAGACCTCCAACACGGCCTGGTCGTGTTCCCCAACAACCTGATCGTGTCCGGGAACACGGCCTGGCCGTGTGGGAAGCACGGCCATGTCGACGGAGTGCTGCGTCGACAATTAAACAAAGACGGCTTTCGTGTCAGGCGACACTGGGCGTGTCAGGGACCTCTTTTTGCAACTTTTCTTTGCGGAATTTGGGGAAAACTCACCAACCAACCCATTTTGGCCACTTTTGTACACTTTTAACACCCTATTTTTTTGAAACATGTCTCCATGTCCCCTCCTCATCACTTGAATACAAGAATTCACCAACCAACAAGGAAAATGGGGGTGATTGTTTAATAAAAGAGAGTACTATCAATGTATTGGTTACCTATAAAAGCCAAAGGTTGAAGTTGGGAGAGGCATTCAATTAGATACTCAGGAAATATTCATTGTATTCATTTCATTAAGTAGAATTGAGATCAAGGGGTCTTGGAGGAGAAAGCTTGGGGCAATATTGGAGAAGAAGGCTTGGAGCAACATCATCAATCAAGAAAGAAGTCAATTGAGATTTTGAGAAAGATAAGTACACCATGTCTACAATACTTAAATCTTCTTGTGTAATTTATTCTTTGGTCAAAATCATGTGTAGCTAAACTCCTAGTGTTTGAATGTAATGAACTCTAGAATGGATTTGTGATTAAGGTGTGTATGTTTTTAATAAAATCTTCATATTTTGTGTGATTCACTTATATTATGCTTCGTTCATTCGAATTGATATATGCGCAATATTGATTTGAAGTTTATTTTTCATCCGGGAAATCGAGAGATTCATGGTGAAATAGAACCTATATAAGTGAAAAGAGTTGCATGCAATCCTAGATATAGGACGACATAAATCTTCTGGATTAGGGTCAAACCTAATATGGGAATTCACAAATCGTTATAATGTTGTCTTGGGGGTTTTAACTAGAAAGAGATTTTAGTTAATCAACTTGAGATTAGAAGTTTTTCGCCTTGAGAAAGGGTTTAACTTAAATTGGGAATTTCTACGGTCCACAAGACATGAGATTTTATTAAAAGAGGTTGGTTTTTGCTTAAGGGCTTACGGTTGTATTTTTAACTTGTCAAATCACAAAAACATTCTAGAGGGATTTACATTCAAACACATTTCTATCTCTTGATTTCTTATTTTACAAATCTTTCTTCATTTTTACAATTTATAATTTGTTTTCCTTTTTCATCAAACAAAAAACTCTGAAAATTGTTAGATTAGATAACAAAAAGACGGTAATTATTAGTACTTACAATCCTCGTGGGAATGACACTCGGTACTCAATAATCTATACTACAAAACGATAGGTGCACTTGCCTACGGTTTTCTAGAGTAGCTTTTGAGCCATCAGCACGACACAACCATATCCTATTCTATCTTCATGGTTAAAAATTGCACCATCCACATTGCATTTAAATTCCCCTTGTTTTGGTTTTTTCCGGACATCGCACCATCATTAGCAAAAATATGACAATCCCCAATATCATTTTGCCGTTTCCCATTGAATTAGAAAGAATGATCTTTGAGTTAATCACCATAGTTCTTTGACTTGTTCTTTGCCATTCCAAATACATGCATTTCTATTATTCCATATGGCCCACATGACCATTACAACCATATTCTTATCTTCTAAAGAAAATCGGACCAATTTGAATCCAAACATTGGACTACATTTGTGTGCCCATCCACCAAAATGTTCACAGATGCAAGACTCAACAAGTGCAAAAGGACAGATAAAAATATATGCATAGCGATTGGGTTGTTATTACACAATGGACAACCTAAATAAACATCAATTCTTCTATCCAAGAGATTAGACCGAGTGGGTAAACAATTTATGCAAGCTCGCCATACCGTATTTGGCCTTTGGAGGCACTTTCGGCGCCCAAAATCCTTTCCAATCAAAAGCAAAATTATTTACAGAGGATCATATTTTGAGCAACCGGTATCCACTCTTAATGATGTAGCATCCTTTTTATCCCCACTCCAAATCCACGAATCCAAACAATTAGAAGGCGATAATGGAATTTTGAGGATAAGTCAGACATCTCTAAATTCGAAAATATCTCGTATAAGATCTTCATCCCACTCCAATTCATCATTTTTCATTAAGGCGGATAATGGTGGTGTTTCGCAATTCTTCCAAACGGTGGAGTAAGTGAATTAAATTCGTGGATGCGTCGAAAACCCATTCCTCCTTGGACTTACGAGAACACATGTTTTGCCAAGATAGCCATCTAATTCCTCTCAAGTCCCTTCTATCATTTCCCCACCAAAATGCATTCATCATTTTTTCCAAATCGCACATAGTTCCAAAGGTAAAAGAAAGATGCTCATAAAGCATAAGTTGGTACAACTTGGGCCACTGTTTTCAAAAGCACCTCCTTTCCCGCCTACTAGATAACATCTTGCTTTTCCAACCTTGTATTCGCGCACCACACTCTTTCCTTGATAAATCCAAATATATCTTTTCTTGTTCCGACCCACTAACGATGGTAAACCAAGATAATGTCCATGGTTTCTTGTCACCGCACACATTGAGAATACCATACTTCCTGTTGATTTTCCTCATTTGGTGTTTTTCTTTGAAAGACAACGAAGATTTTTGAAATTAATAACTTGTCGAAGCATTTGAGTAAATTCGTAAACACTCTTTAATAGCTAATGCTTCAAATTTGAATTGGCATTGAAGAAGAAAAAGCTATCATCGGCGAAGAAAATGTGGGATATTTTTGGAGCGCCTGCCATCTTGCGCAACCATGAATAATTCCTCTTCTTTCATAATCTTGCGTAATTCTTTGTTAACCCTTCCGCACACAGGGATAAATAGATATGGCGATAGTGGGTCACCTTGTCAAGTCCTCTTGTTGGTACAACTGAGAAGATTCAAACCACCATGAATCACTTTATACCGCATCTTGATGAAACACAAAGCATAATAAGATCGACCCATCTTTGATTAAAGCCAAGCTCGATCATCATACCCGAAGAAAAGACCATTCTATACGATTCAGTTTTACTCATGTCTATTTTCAAAGCCGCCAATCCATTCTTGCCTTGTCTTTTTCTCTTCAAATAATGATTAATTTCAAAGGCCACTAAAATATTATCGAAATAAGACGATTAGGCACAAATGCAAAACGGCTTTTCAAATCACGTTAGCAAGAATCGCTTCATCCTATTAGCTAAAGCTTTGAAACCACTTTGTATATGACATTACACAATGCAATCGGCCAAGATCCGTAATCGCGACTGGATTTTTCTTCTTAGGGATCAAAATAATTTATGTATCATTCAAACCTTCAGGAAAAGAGCAATGATTCAGAAAATGAAGACAAGCTTTTGTAACATCTTCCCCGATCACATCCCAAAATTTATGGTAGAAAGCTGGGTTCAGCCCGTCCGGTCCGGCGATTTATCCGGATGCATTGAAAATAAACTCTTATCTAGACTTCATTGAAAGGTTCGATAGCATCAAATTTTGTTCATAAGATATTCTTTGTTGCACCTCAAGTATCCCATCCAATTCAGTAACCTGGGTAGAATACAAGTCTAAGAAATAATGAAAAATGTGCTCACCCAATCCATTATCCCAATTCAGTGTATTACCACTTTGGTCTCGGAGTGATGAAATAGCATTCGTTCGCTTCCTCTCGAGATGCATTGGCATGAAAAAATTTGTATTCATATCTCCACCTTTCAACCAATAGAGCTTTGAAAATCCTCCCTTTGCGCCAAGAGCGAGCTGTATTTCTTTTGGGCCTCCTCAAATTTCATTACAGAAAAACCATCCCTCTTTCTTCCGAACAATTTTAATTGCTCCTTAGCTTCCACAATCCGATTTTAAAAGTTTTCCTTAACTTATCTCCCCATTTATGTAGATTAATCCCCATAGCATCTAATCTCCTCACAAGTGGATACCCATAGCTCTTTTCCCAAGAATTGAATAATAACACTTCGGCATTCACTTTTGAAGCCAAGCATTTTCAAACCGGAACTTGAATCTTCTTTGAATGAATTGTGACAATCCGATATCCATAAAAATGGGAGAATGGTCAGACGTTGCCGCTTCGAGGTTCCATATTTTACACCTATGAAACATTGAAACCCAGTTTGGAGAGGCTAGGGCTCACGAGTCTTTCCTCCACCCAATTGATCGTGCTCTCCGCTCTTTCCCAAGTAAAAGGGTACCCTACCATACCCAAATCCACCAAATTACAATCATTCAAAGCTTCTAAATCACGAAAAAAGCCATTTTTGAGGATGTGGCCTACCTCCCATTTTTCTCGATGAAAATAAAAGATCATTAAAATCTCCTATAATACACCATGGAAGATGAGATTGAGATCCCAACCCTGCGTAAAAGGTCCCACGAGTTCTTTCTTCTATTTCTTTCCGGATAACCATAGAAGCCCGTTAATCTCCACACGATTGAATCCTTAAGTTTAACTTCAATATCAATGTGATTTGAAGAGAAGCTTAATAATTTTGCCATATCCTTTTCTTTCCAAAACATTACTGACCCCACCATGACCTATACAATCTACGTAAAAACATACCTTCATACTTCAACTTGTTTCGCACATGTTCCACTCGAATCTTGTGAACATAGTTTCAATCAAAAAAAGATAAAATCGGGCCGTTTAGATTGGACTAAGTCGATAAGACTGAATCGTCCGAAGTGGGTTGCCAAGCCCACGCGTCGGTTCAACATAACAAGATACTCATTTTTGTAGGTGGGCCTGGATCCCGGGACCCACCTCTAATCCGCTTTTTTGAACACCCATTGGGCAATAATGTGCACCAACCCAATTGGAAGATTATTATTTCTCAGGATTGGTTCAATACGCCCGTTTCATATCGATAAATTAAATGCTCCACGTCACCTTTCGTTATTTTTTCGTATCCAGAGATTGCATTGCCATGCATTTGAGTTGGTCTATGCAATAACCGCCCATCTCCCCACGATTGGTTCCATAGATCACGTTCTTCCCTTTTTTTCTCGGGATTTGCCTCCGACTTTTCCTTTGATTCTAATAACCGTCTTCTTAAGGAATAATCTTCATGAAACTCCTCGGACTTATTTTCCGGCGGGCCTTCCGGAGCCAAACATTCTTGGAGGATGCGAGTGCTTACGTCCCGAAGCTCTCAACCACGGTCCATACGCTCGCTCGTTGTAGCTATTGGTAAATCATATAGCTTTTTCACGAGAATTTTTCCGAGTGCCCAATACGACCACGAAAAAGCGAGGAAGGATGACAATCGTTCATACTTGAAATTTATCCAGGCCCAATCTCCTCCCAACTTTTTTATTTTCATTCTTCTTTTAATCGGATTACGGACGTCAAAATTCACTCGATTCGCATATAGTTCCTCCAACCCCCCGCAAAATTTTTTGGGTCAGACTCAATGAAATCTCCAATAAAATTGCCAACCTCTTTTGCTATCTTCTCCGACATAAAACCAACTGGAAGATCATATACTTGAACCCACATAGAAGTGTTAAATAGTAGAACCTTTGATGGTTGTTCACCTACCTCAAGCCGCCTTTTTGTGATAAGAAGGAAATTATCAAAAGTCCACGGGCCATCGCTTCCACCCTCGAATATCTAACTCATGAAAGAATCTAAAAAAAAGATACATGTTAGGATTCGGTTCCTTAATCACAACTCCTTTGACCAGGACGCCAAAGATTTGCTAATCTATTCTTCATAGCCATAAAATTCACGAAGTGAGAAACCTTCCCACTAAGCACCATTGAAACTCGCCAACCTCATTCTTTAACCCGTATTTTCGTAACAGTCCATTTTTTTCTTCATCTTCCAACCGTAATCGATTATATAGATCTTCTATAGAGGATGACATGTTGTGCACAAAAAGAAAGATTTGTAAAAACTTGTCGACAGACAAGACAAACTCTCAACTTGCCAAAAAGACAAGAGCTACCTTTTAGACATGTATTTGACATATTCATAATAGTGTTTTATATATAGAAAATTATTTTTTAATTAATTTTAACGTTAATATTTATATTTATCAACATATTTTGATATTCCACTTTAAAAATTGTATATTTGGACTATTAAACATGAAATTGTGTTAGATACTTATTTTTGACATATATGTATATATAAAAATAGAATAATTTTTACTTTTTTGAAATATTTTATTTTTTCCAAAATTATGCTACCAAATATAAAACATGATTTTTATTTAATATACATAATAAGAAAGTCACTTATAAATAGTATCTCAAAAATATTTCCGCCTAAATCACCCTCCATTGATAGTAAAAATGTAACTGAAACATGTACTGTTAAATTTGGTAATTAGTGAAGTAATATTGAGAAATATATAATTAAAAATCGGACCAACATTTATAGACTCCCATACAAATAATTTTGTTAAGATATTAATCGTTTATTATAGCTGTTGAAACAAGTATTTTATTATGGTAATTTTATAACCTATTTTTAACACTATGGATATTTGATTGGTTGCAATCCAACTATGTACAAAAAAAAAATATCAACCATCGAACAATTTATGTCGAGAATTCTGTAAATCTAATGTTGATGAGTTTGTAAGTTACAATGGATTATCAATGTATAATCATAGTATGTCGGATATACAAAACTTCAAAAGTATAACATATAAATAATGACAATAAGGAAAAATTAATATACATGTTGATGTTATGCTTTATTAAACTGATCAAATAATAATATATCATCTTCTCGAAAACTGAATTGAATTAGCATAAAAGGTAGATAGTGAAATCCCTAATTTAAAATAAAAAATAATATAAAAATACAAAATTAATACACCATGGAACATCAAATTATTCAAGAACAAAATATCCAAAAGCATCACCTAATAATTTAAAACGTAGCAAATAGCCAAATAACAAGAATAACTCCTATAAAAAAACTCAATTGTCAGTCATGGTCAAGTATGTATTGTAGTTTCACGAGTCACATGTCATAATAGTTTGAAAATATTAGTTTGTGATGACGATAAAACAAAACCAAACGGACGAATAATGTATACAAAGAAATAATTCAATTAAATTTATAGTTTTGAGATGTAGTGATTTAACTTAATTTGTTTGAAATTTGTATTGTATATATTATTTATTAATTAACATTGTAACTCATGTATGGATACACGTTACGTGTCTCGGCGCAAACACATTCCATGCGTTGCATGGGCAAAATACTAATTTGTTGGATAAATGATGTAAATTGTATGACTAATTTTGCATTTTCCGCTATATATAAATATTGCCAAAGAGAAAAAGGGTGTGGCAGAAGCAAGGTACCATTGTCGGAAATCCGACATGTACATGCACAAAACACTGCCCGAGGTTGTTCACTTTGGGAAGGGAGCTTGCCACAATCTTCTTCTTCTCTGCTAAACTGATACACCCCCAGTTTTACAGTTTTTCCCAATGCAGCGCTTTTTGGGCACAAACCCATCATCATCGGTCACCATCCTATTTGTATAATAATTAGGGATAATTACAAACACACCCCAACTTTCAGGCTAATTACAAAATAACCTAGAAACTTTTAAAAATTACAAAAAACTCCTTTCTAAAATTTAATATTTCAAAAACTCCCCTTACGTTTTTTTTCAAATATTACAATTATTCCCTAAATTTTAGACACAACCAAATCTCAAAAGAAAGGGCGGGGGCAATCTGGGCTCAAACCCTCCCATTTTTTAATAAAAAAATTAAACTATGGATTTGTTTAAAACAAATATTTTAGTTATAATTTATATGATTTTTTTAAGTTTTTTATCCGGTCTACCTCACGTCTGTGTATCGACTCATCCCAATACATTTCCTGACTACGCTAATGCTCAAGGGATTTTTTGTAATTTTCAAAAACTCTTTGGGTTTTTTGTAATTATCCCTAATAAGTATATGTATGTGTGTGTATATATAGTCAAGTCCCAATTTCAATACTCATATCAAATTATTATTTATTTATTTTTAACTTTTTATGTTGTTTCGAGTTACAAGAGGAGTCTATTTCTTATTTTCTTGTTGGTCCCAACTCCAATGAACCGCCAAATTGGATTTCATTATACTTTACTCACTTCACAATCTATTTCTTATTATACTATTATTTTGGTATTTCAATACACTATATATTGTACGTATATAGAATAATGTAATTATTCACATTACGGTATCCCACAAAATTTAGTATAAAACCCCTGTTCAACCTGAAATTTCTAGATTGAATAAACTATAAAATAATTAAAAGCTAGATCAAGAAAGAGCCAACACAAACTTATAGACACACACAAAAAAAGAAACATAACACTTTACATTGACAAGGATTATATTCTTAAACTAGCAAAAAAGCAAAGTATATTTTAAAGCCAAAAACATTCACAAAAATAATAGCCCATTTTAGGCATTTCAAGCTCATTTGGCACTTTTATATGAAGGATCATCTTCTGCCAAAATATAGAAGAAAAGAATTACATAAATCTTCCACCAAATACTTGTTTCCATGTATTGTGACAAAGATGTAGATGAAGATTTTATAGACCTATAAAACAACACAGATCAGAGTGTGTGATAAGATACAAAATGTAACAACAAAAAGGGATAATTACAAAAAGCCCCCTGATGTTTCGGCTAATTACGAAAAATCCAGAGATGTTTCAAAATTATTAAAAGGCCCCTCAGATTTGATTATTTTTAAATTTAAAGAGGTAACTGTAATATTTTTATATGTATATCAAAGGAGATTTTGAAATACTTTTTGTTTATGAATAGAGATAACGTAAGACGGAGCGTCTGAACCAAACCTTAAGAAGATTTTTGTAATTTTCAAAATTTCTCCATTTTTTTTGGGTAATTAGCTTAAAAGTGAAGAGGGCTTTTGTAATTATTCCTTACAAAAACTGCCCTCGAGGTTTAGCTTTATTACAGAAAAACACTCAGTTATCTTTTAGAATTACAAATACCCCTAACATTTGTTCACTTTTACAAAATTGCACCCTCATGCAAGATTGCTCGAGAGGGATTTTGATTTTATGTTCCACGTTTCTATTCCACTTCATGTTTTATTATATTGGAGGAATGACACATATACACCATATAATTGTACTCATATCATTTATCCAATACAATCGAACATGAAGTAGAATAGAAGATGTAGACCCTCAAAGTGAATTTGTTAGGTACATACAAAAGGGGTATTTGTAATTTTGAAAGATAACTAGAGTTTTTAGTAATTAGACTAAACCTCGAGGATACTTTTTGTAATTATCCCTAACAATAGTTAGTTTTGCTACAAATTATAAACTCACTCTGAAGTGGCAAAGACACATCTTGCATAGCCTACAATAAGAAAAAAAAAAAATTAACATTTCATTTCATAAATCAAAATTGGATTTATTTAAATCTGACAAAATTAAATAAAATGTAACACTCACTGGGATTATTTTGAGTTAAAATTGCAGTCCCACCAAAATAGCAAGCAATATCTGAATTGCCATTTTGTTGGTAGTAGTTATTGAAAGCATAGGATGCATGGGATAGTAGAGTGTCGGGCTGAAAACACGGGCCTCCGGGCTGGATCGGGCTGCAGTCTGCTTTACCCATTCCACAGGCCCAATCCAGTGCAATCTGCAAATCAACTGGGGAGGAACCGGGCCGGGCCACACACCATGATGTGCCACCAAGAAATGTGGTGTTGCCTTCTGGAGGTGATAGAGTTGTTACTGGGATAGCTGCCTCTGCCTTTTCTTGTACCATAGCCATTGTTGTAAAAGCTAAAAAAATTCAGATAATGAATAATTAAAAATTTTAAAAAACCCTGAAATTTGGGCTAATTACAAAAAGGAAAAAATTAGGAATTTTTGAAAATTACAAAAACCACTTAATGATTTGATTCCATCTTATATATCCTCCTTAGGAAAAAAAATGTTTCAAAAACCTCTTTGTATTTATAGAAATATTATAGCTACCAGTTGAAATTTAAGACAAAGTTAAACATGAAGGAATTTTTTCTAGTTTTCAAAAACTTCCTTTTTTTTTGTATTTAGCTCAAACGTAGTTTTTTTTTTCACAATTAGTGATAATAACATAAAACCCCCTAATATTTGGGCTAATTATAAAAAAACTCAGAAATTTTTGAAAATTTTCAAAAAAAAACCTTTAAGCTTTGATTTTGTTTACATCTTCCCACTTAAGCAACAAAATATTTCAAAACTCTCTGATATTTGTAAAAATATCACAGTTATCCCTTAAATTTAAGACAAAATCAAACATGACGGAACTTTTTGTAATTTTGAAACATCTTTAATTTTTGTAATTAACCCAAACCTTAGATGTTTTTGTAATTATTCCTTATATTTATCCCAATATTATATTTCATGAATCATAATTGCAGGCAAAAGTTTGTGATTAAGAGATTTACAAATAGTTGTGACAATGTCATATTAGCTGCTGATGATTACTCACCCATTCACACAGACTAAAAGAGACAGTAAAAAAAGGAAAGGAAAATAGTATCACAAACCATAAAGACATAATCTTTTTTTTTTTTGAGAGAATAAAGACATAATCTTGAGTGAATAAAACAAGTTTAACAATTTTTTTTGTCAAATTAAAAAGAAAATGGAATACAGAACAATGATCAGTCCCTTTTTTCCACAAGCCAAAATTCCAATTTTCCCAAACTTATGACAAATTGATACAGTAAAAAATATAGGGAATTAAAGAAACATACCCAGAAAATATTGGAAAGCCACAAGTTTCAGAAGAACACATAGCGCCTTTTTTCTCATGGTAAAAAACATGACAGTAAATGATTTTCACCTCTGCTAACCAATAACTTCAAGAACTTAAACAGACTCAGAAATTACCCTGAGTGTGTGTATGTGTGTGTGTGTGAGAGAGAGAGAGAGAGAACGTAGAGTGATGAGGATGTTTAGTAATGATGCTACTCCCTATTTAATGCAGAAGAATATGAAGAATCAAGCGTTTCTTCAACTAAAATTTTCTTCTTTTATGTCTCTGTTTTCTTTTCCATTTTTTTTTACCTCGCTTTCCACAGTGTGGAGTATACAAGTGGGACAAGGGTGACAATTCAACAAAACTACTTGATACTTTACTATTGATTTAAACATGACTTATTCTTAGGTCGATAATCGGATCCACAAAAATTTGGATTGATCTTAAAGTTGTGGTCAAACCTCCACTCATCGTAGTTTTTGTGGTGGAGTTAGGATCTTGGCCTCGGCATCATGAATAATGGGTAATTTTAACATAACAAACAATTTTTAATTTTGAACATAATTTTTGATGATAAGGTCCGGGAGTGAAGCCGCCCAAGGGGAAGAGGGCTTTTAATTCGACAAAATAAGAGTGAGAGCCGTCCGCAGACGTAACCAATGTCAAGGGGAAGAAAATGAACGATTTATATTATCGGATCCACACAATTGTGGATTGTGGTACTTAAAGTTGTCAAACCTCCACTCATGAATTATACATTTTTGTTGGAGTTAAGGATTTGGTCTTGAGGGTTATGTATTTGTCAGCTCATTTCGAATTTCGACTACATATTAGAAAAAAACATAATGTGTAAAAATACCAAACAACTCGAGCTCAATCGTGTTCAGTTTGACTAAATCTCGTTCAAGCCCATTTTGTTTTTAAATTTGGCTTATTTGTAATATATTCAAATATACCTAGGAAGGTTTGAATATTTATCCGATAATCCATCTTTATGTTGGGAAGATAATGTATTCGATACGATATTTTATCTGATACTTAATGAGTACTTATGAAATTTTATTGCTCATTTTTTTCAATATTTTTTTACGTGCCTATATGAGTTATCACATTTTAGATTTGAGTACTTATGAAATTTTGGTTTTTTATACTTAAAACATTGTTTTTTTTAATTATATATAGTACGTCTCTATTTTTAATAATATAAAAAAATATATGATATTATATGTACATATATCGTATTCTCATACTCGTATCATATTATATCCGTATTAGTGCTTCATAGGTAAATACTTGAATCCGAATCTCGTCATTATGAATAATACCGTGGTCACTTGGTTAATCCAATGGTTTAATTGCCCAAACCTTAGGAGATTTTTGTAATTATCCATTAATATTATTCAATTTTAATTCTTTTGGGCCCGCCGATGCGATCCAGTTTACCAAAATAAGGGCCCAAAATTGGGCTTTGGCCTTCTACAACTTAAAAAAATACCGAATACTTATTAAATAAAAAAGAAAGAAAAAAAATTAAAAAATAAGAAAGTGAGAAGAAGACGACGCTCAAATACCCTCACTTTTAACGGCGGTATTCACTTGTCAGGCAGCCCTCCGCCGCTCTCGGCCGCCGTCAACCCTCAGAGCCAACCTCTTCTTTCTTTCGGTACTTCTAAAAACCATCAATTCAAATCATATAAGTTCTTCTAAATTTCTTTAATTAATCTTTCTCGCATTATGTACTGAATTTGTGTCCTGCTTTACTTCTTTTTACTTGAAATGGTTTTGTCCACCAAGGAAATTTCTAATTTCGGGTATTACTTGAAAATCACCGACTAAGATTACACGGCTGTTTACTTGTTTTTTTTTTTTTTTTTTGTTACTGACTTGTTGATATTTACGATGTATTTTTTTGTCTGAAGGGTTTTTGTTTATTATCAAGAAAAAAGCATGTATACGTCCTGCAAAGCAAATACAGAGCTATCCCAATGTGTCACGAATCTGTTTAATCCAAATTTGGTCAAGATTGGCAAGGATAATTTAACCAAAGGATTTTTGCCGTTCTTGTCCAAGAATTGCAAGAAAGAGGTGATGGACAGAAGAGGGAGTAGGAAAAACAGTGTTGTACTTTCAGCTTCTAGCAGTGGTACTAAAAACCATGTGGAAACTGCTGGGGAAGACAAGGGTGAGGCACTTACATACAAGGATGCTGGTGTTGACATTGATGCTGGTTCAGAACTTGTTAGGAGAATAGCAAAGATGGCTCCGGGGATTGGAGGTTTTGGAGGGCTCTTTCCTTTGGGTATGGTTTTGTTTACCCTTTTCTTTTTTTTAATTAACTAAGATGCACAGAAATTTCAATTTTAAGGTTTTATTTATGAAGATAATTCATAGTGCTGCTGCTGTGATATAGGTAATTAGACTGGATGAACTGCTCTGTCTTGAGTAAATATGCTCTTATTTTGGGTCATGAGTTGAACTAATTTCTTGGAGAGAAATATTTTCTTTTCTGATGTCTTATCTGTCAAAAGTTTGTGAGCTCTGTCGATGTTGAGAGGCTTGAGAGGAAGAGAGAACACTTTGCTCTTGAATTTGCATTGTTTTAATCTGATTCCGGAGTTGCATTGATTAGATTTCGGTTGTTGTTCGACATTTTAATTGATCCACTTTCCACAAGTTCAAAAAAACCGGTCAAGATTCGCCAACTATAACATGTGCTTCAAACCACTTATAGCATTTATCCTTCACGAACCATTTCCAGATTCAGAGTTCAATTTGGAATTTTGTTCACCTTAATACACAGGCCTTCACTCACAAACTGGATGGCATATGTCCATCTGTGATTGGTGTTCATGTACCTTCAAGACTTCTTTTTTAAAGGACTTAGCTTGTCATTCCATTTGCATCCTATGTGTCTTCTCCACACCATGTTCTGTTTTTTTCTTTTCCCGTTGTTCATTCTATTCGAATCCATGTGTCTTATCTGCAGTCTGTATGTTTCTATTTTCTTCTTTTGGCCCTTTCACGTGATTTTGTTTAATTTTCTGGTCTTCCCATATCTACTCATATTTTAATGCTTCACAGGAGATTCCTATCTAGTGGCTGGTACAGATGGAGTCGGAACCAAACTTAAGCTGGCTTTTGAGACTGGAATCCATGAGACTATTGGCATTGATTTGGTAAAAATCCATTAGTCTTTCCATGTTATTTTTTAATAATGCTTGTATTAATTGCTTTTTTTTTTTTATATCAGGTTGCCATGAGTGTTAATGACATAGTGACTTCTGGGGCGAAGCCTTTGTTTTTCCTTGATTACTTCGCCACTAGCCATCTTGATGTTGATCTTGCAGAAAAGGTATGGAAGTATATGTGACCCCTAACTTTTTTTATATATCAGAAAGTTACTGCATTATATTTTTCGGATGAATGAAGTTCAATCATCTTGTTATCTACTGCAGGTCATCAAAGGCATTGTTGATGGCTGCCAACAATCTGATTGTGCTCTTCTAGGGGGAGAGGTACTTATGGTCATTTTTTGTAGTGTATCTGCTTGCTGCTTTAAATAAAATGATATTTGAAACTGCAAGTGTTGCACAATTTGTTATTGCATTATATGGACCAATCGTCATCTGATAATGAGCAAGTCATTCTGCGTAGTTCCTATAATTTCATACCTTCCTTAAATGTGGGACATGTTTGAAAATATTTCTTTACTCATATATTTTTTGCAATGCACCAGAAGCAAATAATTTTTCATCTTATTCCATTTGGTTAATATAGCTATGACAATGTACATAATCTATGTTATTTACTTGGGACAATTTCATTCTTGACTGGATTGTCTTCTTTTATGAGTGTGCTGATGATATATGTTCTACTAATTAAACTAACCAGCCTATGAGAGATCAGAATATAACTGAGCACAAGTCGTTCTTAAGTTGAATTTGTTGAACTTCATTGTCTTTCAGACTGCAGAGATGCCTGATTTTTACGCAGATGGTGAGTATGATCTGAGCGGTTTTGCTGTTGGCATCGTTAAGAAGGACTCGGTTATTGATGGGAAAAACATAGAGGTTGGGGATGTCCTCATTGGTCTTCCATCCAGTGGGGTCCATTCAAATGGATTCTCTCTTGTTAGAAGGTGAAACATTTCAACTAACCACTTAAGTAAAAGAAGGTTTAATTACACTAAACACCCTAAACTCTCTGAATTTTTGCACTTTGCCCCTCTTAACTTTTTTTTTAAAATTTTACCCCCTGAACTAACATTTTTTTGTGCACTTTACCACCTTCACAAGGTGTATGATGCAAGGAAAACACTAAGTTCAGGGGTAAAGTGTTAAAAAAAAATATTTAGGAGGCAAAGTGAAAAAAATCGCATACTTCAATGTAATTTACCCAAGAAAGAATTATCTATTCTCATTAACTATTCTCAAATATTTATTCTCAATGTTTCTGCCCTTTTATCCAGGGTTCTGGAGCGAAGTGGCCTTTCTTTAAGAGACAATCTTCCCGGTTCATCTGTTACGCTAGGCCAAGCTCTGATGGCACCAACAGTTATATATGTTAAACAGGTATTTCTTAAAGCTTTGTTTGAGACAATGTAATATTTATTTGTTATCTTATGGTAATTGGCAATACAGGTTCTTGACATCATTAGCAAAGGTGGTGTGAAAGGTATCGCTCACATCACCGGTGGTGGTTTTACTGATAATATACCTCGCGTGTTTCCAAAGGGCCTTGGCGCTCTCATATACGAGGACTCTTGGGCTGTCCCTCCTGTTTTCAAATGGATTCAAGAGGTCAGAACTTTTATCATTTCTCTTTATTTGGATAATAAAAAAATTACCTTGAAGTTTGAGTTAGTTACAAAAAGACCCAGAGATTTTTGAAAATTACAAAAGAACACAGAATCAATGCTCAAGTTTTTTTTTTTTTGCAACTTTCAAACATCTCTGGGCTTTTTGTAATTAACTCAAACCTCAAGTGTAGTTTCTGTAATTATCCCTTTCCCATTATCTCTATTTTTATTTTTCTAAATAAAAAAGTTAGTGTAATTTGTTTTCTTTGAAATAAATTTGTAAAGGCTGGAAGAATAGAAGATGCGGAAATGAAACGAACTTTTAATATGGGGATTGGAATGGTGCTCGTAGTGAAGGAGGAGACCGCTCTCAGAATTCTCGGAGACGATCATGGCGAAAATTCGGCATATCGCATCGGTGAGGTTATAAGTGGTGATGGGGTGAGCTACCGATAATGGGCCATATTGTCAGCATTAACAAATTTTGTGCAAGAAAATTAGATATAGAAAAGTTGGGGATTGTTTTTCAGGCCTTAGCTATACCCTGTTATGGAATCAGTAAGTACTTTTTTCATTATTTATTTTTTCCCCCTTTTTCATCAGTAATGTTGTGCATTACTTGAGTCACATGCCAAATAGAAAGTAAGGGTTTACAATGAATGGCATGTTTTGTTTCTGATAATTGACTTTTGGAGAAAAAATGAGAAAAAATATTTTGGAAGAAATGAGAAGTAATACTACTCTGATGTGTTTGGATGGTCTTTTGTGATAGAGTTAATGCAAGGTAATAATAGTTTGGGATAATTACAAAATAGTAATTTACAAATAGATCCAGAGATTTTGATTACAAAAAAATTTTTAGGTTTTTTCCATTGATCTCAAAGAACATTTCAAAACGCCCCTGATATTTCTAGAAAAATTACAGTTACCCCCTTCAATTTGTGACAGAATCAAATCTGATGAGGTTTTTTTGTAATTTTGAAAACATCTCTTGGCTTTTTTTTTTTTTATAATTAGCCCAAACCTCGGGATCTTTGTAATTATCCCTAATAGTTTACTAGCTATGTGGTCTCCCCCAAAGGACTGTCTTTCCATGGCTGGCTCTTTTCCTTGCAATTACTCAACCTTTGAATTTTACCATTAAACACCGGCATATATAGTATATGGTATTATGGTTAGGGTTTTCCTAAAAAAATAATTTCAAATTGTGGTTTTCAGTAAAATCATAGCTGTGGTGTGGTTATGCGATTTATAACAAATTTCGGAGCAGTTCTCCTGAAAAATAATTTCAAATTGTGGTTTTATTAAGTAAAATCATAGGTACGGTTGTAGACGGATGTTTTTTTGTCTAATTGTTCAACTAAAGAGAGAAAAATATATTTTATTTATTCCTTAAATTGTATAAGGGCGGTGTAATTTTGGTAGTCCCTATACTACAACCGCGCCAACAAGGCAGTGTGATTTCCATTCAATATTTCAAATCGCGGTTTTAATTGATAATCACTAAGAACTGGGTGGTGCAGTGTGGTTTGGTCGGTTCATATATGATTTTTTAAAATTTATGAACACCCTTATAAATGACTATATACAATTAAAAAATTTATAAAATTTATAAAATTTATGATTTTATCTAATGTTGGATGTATATCTGCATAATATTTCATCGCGTAATAAATGCCAAAAAAGTAAACAAAGAAACAAAAGAAGAAAGATAGATAGCACATCTTTTGACTCAAATCTGAAACACACTCAATATATAGCCGTTCAACTAGGACAAACATCTCACGACCAACATATAACTATATTTATTTTATTATTTGGGACAAACGAAATTGAAACAGTTTACTCAATAACTTAAAACAAACACCACCAACATGTTCTTGCAAGGTCATGAATAAATGTTAACAACATTTAGAGCACTTTCTTGGCAAGCTCATCCAGCATAGCGATGATGGCACCGCCGTTCAAAGGTTTGTCGATACAATCATCTAAGCCGGCCGCCATGAACGCCGCCTTGTCGGCCTCCACGCCACGGCCAGTTACGCCTACTATCATGCTGGTCACCCCCATTGCTCTGAGCTCCCGAGTTGCCTATATTCACAAACAACTATATCAGTTTTATCTTCATAAATGATAAAACGATAGTGGTTATAATATATTAGTTCGGATTTTCTTATGGTGTTTCATCTGATACTTTGATACACCAAGTAAATGTCACATATATAATAATAACATGCGTCATGTTACAGATAGAGGTGGGCAAATGGAACCGGAACCAAAACCGTGGAAGCCGGTTCCAGTTATAGACTTACAGTGCCTTTGTGCAAAAATCGGGAACTGGTAGTTAAAACCGACGATTTTTATTTTCCTTTAGGTAAAAACATGCTAGAAGAAATATTAAATGTTTGTTATGATGTTGTGTATTTGCAACCGCGTGAGACACGCCTTAAACCAAATGTTGTAGTGGGACAATACATGGACATAGGGTGTCGGATAGCAAACTCAAATCATACAAATTAGCACTAAAAAAATATTATTTAAAAAAAAATTCTCACTATTTCTTTCTTAAAAAGGGGTGGGCCAATGCCTAGGTTGGCCCATCCCTGGATCCGCCAGTAACTACGTGGACTTTGATTTCTCTGTACCTAAGATGATACATGGGACAACTTGATATTATTAGTCCAATTCCTATTTTTTTTTCTTTTTCTTTGTTTTTGTGATTGGAATTGATAATTTTTTTAAAATTCAAATAAATTATCAAATGGAAAAAAAAGATTCCCATTATTGGAACCAGAACCGTCAGACAACGATTTTTGAACCAGAACCGTCAGGCAATGATTTTGGTTCCGGTTCCTCATTTCGGAGGTACCAAAATCATGGCCACCCCTACTTATAGACATGAAATTCAGATATCTAAATTGAAACATCAGATGAAACACTGTAAAAAATACGAGATTCCCGTATGATGCATAAAACACACACATGCATGTATTTGTATGTGCAATGACGGAGCTACGGCTCCCACTACGGGGGCACCTGCCCCCGTAGATTTTTTTTTTATTTATTTATTTTTTTGTTATTTATTGTTTGTAAAACAATATTATCACTAAAGTTATAATTTATAAATATTAATAATATAATAACAATAATAATATTATAGTATTATAAATTGAAAAAATATTATATAATATTATTAAAAAAAGTGTTAATAGTGTTATATAACATTATTAGTATGATATAAATTTTTTTTAAAAAAATTACATATTAATTACGTTAAAAAATTAAAAGTGCCTCTATTTATTATTTTTGATATAGCTTATAATTTTATTTATTGTGTGCCCCCATTATAAGAAATTTCTGGATCTGTCCCCTGTGTATGTGCAATATATGCATAATAATAAACCTTTGGTCCATCCATGACAGGCATCTCCATGTCCATAAGCAATATGTTATCCCATGACAGACATAATATGTGTGAAAATATCAAGTTATTCAAACTCGATTCGTGTTCAGCTCGATTAAAACTTATTCAAGCTCGACTCGATTATATGTGCAAATATATATATAATAGTAACCTTTGGTCCATCCATGACAGGCATCTCCATGTCCATAAGCACAAGATCATAATTCATCCCGGAGGCGAAAAGATCAACAGCTTCTTTGCCATTTTCGGCCACGTCAGCATCCAACCCTTGCCTATTTAGAAACATCTGATGGAGTTTTCGAACGAGCGGATCATCGTCTACAACGAGCGCACATACCCTTTTCTCCTCGTCCAATTGATTGGCTACCACTTTCTTTGAACTCCCAATAACCATTTTTCCTGCAAATTAAGTAAAAAAAAAAAACATGCATTTATATATATTATATTTCCTTATGAAAAAGATGGAGTTATATATATAATTAAGCATTTCATGATTTGAGATTTTTTCAGGATTAATTACAAAAAAATCCCTGAGGTTTGGGCTAGTTACAAAAAAAAAAACCCGAAGACATCTCAAAATAGGTTTGTTTAAGTAGTACCGCCACCATTTTAAGGTGTTTGGGGTTGAACCCAGATATTTTTATTTATTTGAAATTTATCCCTTCCCTCCAATCAATTTCCCAACTTTGTTTTTGAAAATATCTCAAAATTATAAAAAGCCCCCTTAGGTTTGTTTTTGTTTTAAATTTAAGGGTGTAACTGTAATATTTATATAACTATAAAGGGGATTTTGAAATTATTTTTGTTAAGACAGAGTCAACTTCAATGTTTTTCTTTCTTTTTTTTTTCTTGCAATTTTCAAAAAACTCTCGATTTTTGTGTGGTCAGCAAAAAAAAAAAAAAAAATTTTTTTTTTTTTTTTTTTGTAATTGTCCCGATTTTTTATTCAAAAAAAAGTACACCAAGAAACATTTAGAGAGTGTAAATTGCAACTATTGGCATTAACATATGAGAAACATATGCATAAAGGTTTTAGAGAGGGGTCATTATCTACATAGTATTTAACATTCATATATAGCTTCAATTCAAGAAATATAACCAAAAAAAAAAATGAAAAAAAATGGCTAAATGTGTTTGTCAAATTGAAACACCATAACAAGAAAAGGGAGACAAACCACCTCTTGATGAAGACATTAGAGTGATATCTAATTACAAGAAGGAATGTACGATGTCGTTCTATGGCTAGCTACACCGCGTTTAAATAAGTGAAAAAGTTTATGAAATTTTTCACAAAAAAGCCATTATGGAGATGAAAGGCTTAGCTGTAACCGGGATTTCCGCGCTCCTGGACAAATGTTTACGTTGTCTTTTATTGCTTTTTGCTTGACAATTTACGAGTTGGTGGGGAATTTTCTTTGTAGATATATACGTATATAATACGTCGTTCGTAGATTTTCTTTTCCTGATTAAGAGATTTATATGTAATGAATGATGGATTATGCATATCTGTATGAATAAAAGTCATGGACATTGGCATTGAATCATTTGAGTTGGTTAGGAATGATGAACAATCTGAAGGGTTAAACATGAAATCTATTTGGTAGATATGCATTCTATATAAGTTCTAAAAACTCATTTAAAATTTTGATATTTGTATATGCAATGGATATTGCATGCTAATTTCCTTTTGTTTAGTCTATTTTTTGAGATTTCAATGAATAGTGGAAAGCAAATGACAATAATGTAATGTAACAAAGAAAAAATTGTGAAAACATTAGGTATATTTACATTTTTTTTTTCTTTTCACATGAGGTTAGTTTTAAGGTATTAGGAAAAATCCAGGCAACTTCAATTTTGGGGATATTATATAAAATACCATCTTTTTGGTAAACATACCACAAAATACGTTACTATCACTTTTGTATCTATTTTTTTTTCTTTTTGTATCTACTTTTTCTTTTTTTACGCTCCTCGTATTTTTTATTATTTTTTTCTGTTTCGATGTTCTTTAAATTTGTTTCTTTGTTGTTTCTATGTTGTTTTGATGTTTCAAAACTATTTTTACATGTTTCTTAATGTTGTTTTTTGTTCATGTATTATTTTGTACATTGTTTCAATTGTTTCGATCATTCGTTGTTATTATATAATATTTTTAATGTTGTTCTAATAATTTTTTGTTGTTTCCATGTAGTGTTCAATATGTAAATATAATTTTTACCTATTTTAAGCTCTTTTTATTCATGTGGTGTTTTAAACATTTTTACGTTATTTTTGGGTTGTTTTAATACCGTTTTTAATGTTGTTATGATGTTTCTTTGTTGTTTCCATGTAGTTTTCGATGTTAAATACAACTTTTATTTATTTTTAACTCTTTTTGCTCATATGGTGTTTTCTATATTATTTCTGATTTTTATTTTTCTATTGCTTCCTGGGTGTTTCCATGTCTTTTTATGTTTTCATGCATTTGATAAAAAATTGAATTGTGTTTTTTTTAATTAATGTTGTTTCTATAATATTTTTATTTGATTTTAATGTGTGTTGTTTTATGTGTATATATTTTGATTTTTTTATAAGATTTCGAGTATAAAATGGTTTATTTAACGAGGGCAATATTTATTTTCTCGCTGAAATTTTATGAAAAGAAACATGTTAGAAACAAATTTGATAATCTTGGTGGGAGCATAAATTTGTGTAAAAAAAAAAAAGAGCGGGATAACAAATTTTGGTAAAATAGTACCGGGAAGTATAAAAAGCTAACATTATCTCAAAAAAAGTGGGACATTTATGTCAATTGCCATTCAATTTTTATTAAAATGGCCCAATGACTCGGCCTACGTTAAACGCAAATCTGTATCAGAAAGTACGGGTCCATATCCGGCCCATAAAGTATGAAATCTTCTGGGCTTCGACTACACGAGCCCAAACTTATTACTCGAGAATTTTGCGATTTGTAAGGACACGCAATGGACAAGTCATCATTTTCCAAAGTTTTTTATTCCTTTTTTATATATATTTTCTAACAAAATTCATGAGGTTTTACTAAATTTATTTTGAAATAGACTTTACATCTTTATTAGGATTTTCATATGGTGCAAATTGACCATTTGTCGTTTGGTTTTGATTTATTATTGCAAATTTTATGTTGCATATGTACCTAAATAATATGCACTATTTTTAAATTAATCATATAAATGCTGTGTGTATATATTATATAAAATATAAAAATAAAATCAGAATAAATTATATACAAGCCATAAATCTCAACTTTGTTGCAAATGATGGACCACAAGTAATTAATCAAGAAATTAATGCATAATGAAAAAAGAATTTAACACCGGGTGTGTGTATGAGTTATTATGTACAATAAATATTATGAGTAATTACAAAAAGACCCCCAAGATTTAGGCTAATTACAAAAGCATCCAGAGATGTTTCAAAATTACAAAAAACTACATCATATTAATTTGAATTTGTCTTAAATTTAAGGGTGATTGTAATATTTTTACAAGGATTTGGAAATGCTTCTTTTCTTATGAAGGGGGATATGTAAACAGAATCAAACCTCAAGGATTTTTTACAATTTTCAATAATTTTTTTTTTTTTTTGTAATTAGCCCGAACCTTTTATGAATTACCCCTAAATATTAATAAATGCCCCTTTTCCATGATATTATCATACACAGTACAGAGATATTTTAGAAACAAAGACATGAAATTTGAAAGGGACAGTATTTTAAAGTAGAGTTGACTTAAGGATGCCAGTTTTGCATCCCAAAAAACAGAGATGGAAAACTCTGGCAAATCTTGCCAAAGAATCATTACATAAGATACAAATATATTACATATAAACCAAAAACAAAAAAAAAAATTGAAGCATTTGCTGAAATGATTGTACAAAATCTAAGAATATAATGTACCAGTAGTATATTATTTATTTATTCATGCTATTATGCCAACCAGACATGGAAACAAACCTAACAGTTTCAAAAATATTTTTATTTGTTATTTCCAAGAAACTGATAAAAAAAAAAATTTGTTGAGGGTTATTCCTTATTTCAAGATTATGCTGAATTTAGGGCTGAAAAACGAAACAAGTTAGTCGAAACTCGATTCGAGATCGATTGTTAAAAATTTGTTTGACCTCGATTCGTTAACATAACGAACCAAGTTTGAACATATTTTTTCGTTTGATAAGGTATAAAGCTTAGCTCGAGCTCGATTAGTAAAAAATAATAATATATGTGGAAAATGTCAAACTACTCGAGCTCGATTCGTGTTTGGCTCGATTAAAGTAAAAGAAAAGATCGATTAATAATCAAATTAAGCTCGAACACAATTTTTGAAGTTCGATTAAAATTCAAACAAGTTTGAACAACACTAAATAAGTTCGATTAAGCTCGACTAGTTTACGCCCTAATATTGAAGCCCAAGCCCACGACCCGGGCCGGGCCGAGCCGGCCTGTGGTGGCGGCACGCGTGTGTGCTTTTGAATCAAACCCACAAACATGTAGGTCCTCACCCCTTTAAAAACTTGGGTGCCCCATGAGCCCAAACCCATAAGTCCAAGGGCCAAACCCATTAGTCCAACTTGAGATGTACATTTCTCCTTCCCCACATTTTTCATTTTCCATACAATTTTCTAGTATTAAGCGGCTAACTTCTAGCATTAATTTCTCATTCACCCGGAATTGGTTATGAGAAATTTCAAATGCTATTATCATCTACTCTCTTAGTCGTAGAATTTTTACAAATAATTTAATTCTATTTTTCACTAATGGAAACCACTTAATTATTTGGTTAAAATCGGATCAACAACCATTTTGCAACCAAATTCCAACACCTATATGACAAACAATTTGTACATGATATCAAGTTGCACTACCATGCAACCAATTTCCTACATTATCCTTTGTTCCCTATAAATTACATAAGTGGAAACAACCAAAATTTGCATCTATAGGGCATGGAAAATATTCAATAAATTTCACATGGCTTATGAATTATATAATTATGAGTTTCAATTAATCATCTGTAGATTAGGAATCAACTTAAAGGACTCCCAAATTTAGATTCGGAATATTTGAACTTGTACAACTTAATATGTATTCCCAAGACTATACTCAAAATAAAAATATTATATTAAAATTTAATACAATAATAAAATATATGTGTTAAAATTAATGTAATACAAGTATTCATATTTCAAGGTTGTACATACTCAAAAAAAAAAAAAGATTATATCAATTAGATTTTAATATAATATCAAGTTTGACCAAAAGAACTAATTGCATAACAATTAGACACTTGCAAGAAATAGGATTATATCAATTTAGTTTTATTTTTTTTAATTATTTTATGCTTTCCTTAAATATTTTATAATTTAAAAAAATAAAACTAGATTATTTTTTTTAATTATTTTCTGCTTTCCTTAAATATTTTATAATTTTAACCTCAAAAAAAATATTTTATAATTTAGAATTTCAGTTAGTAGAAATATTACTGTTGGAAAGTGTGATTATTATAGGTGATTATAAGCCATTTACTCAGTTGCTAGAAATATGATTATATACGTTAGATTTAATTTTGCCCTGAAAAAAAAAATAGATTTAAATTTCTATTTGTTTCGTGATTTCCTTTGATAATAATATCATTCGGATGTTATGAATTTAATTATGGATCAATTTTTCTAGTAAACACCAATCTCCATGATATGAGATCTTCACTTTCAAATTCTATTTAATATTGTATTACGATAAATCTAGGTGACTGCCACGTGTATTTAACAGGAATTCAACGCACCAAATTAAATAGAATTTGGAATAGGAGATCTAGAGTTTGGATCTCCATGATCTCTTATGTCTCTTTTCTTTATGTAATTAATTTGAAGGTATTGAAGATTTGGTTACAATTATGTAATCAAAGGAACCAATTTTTTTCCTATAAATGGCACATGACACAATCATGTGGTTCATCAAGCCATTTAGCAATCATGAAGACTTTGCAAGAAATTTTTTTCCTCACATTTGCACTTTTTCTACTTATCAATAGTCTACTCACATCAAAAGTTCGGGCACAATCAGGAGCAGATGCTAAAGTTGTAGTGACGAATGGAATTCAAAATGAAATTATCACCATTCATTGCTACTCCTCAGAAGATGATCTTGGAGTCCATCAACTTGCTTATGGTGCATATCAATCTTGGCATTTTCGTATCAATTTATCTGGGTCCACAAAGTTTTACTGTGACTTCAACACAACACATGGTTCTGGGAACTATGGTGTTTTCACGAATAAATTAACTTACCGTTATTGTGACAATTTGTGTGAGTGGTCGGTAAATGTAGATGGCCCATGTGTAAACAACCGACGATTTGGTGGTCCTCCTTATTGCCAAAACTGGAAGGTGCCACCATCTTTCCTCGCTGCGCTGCCAGATTTAGGGAAGTAGGGCCAAAAATTTGTTATATTTCAAATAACAAACAATAAGACAAGTGTATTTTTTTTAAATGTTGTCAAAGTGTGACATTATAATATATGTCGATTATTGATGCATCCACTAAATTGTGAAAAAAAGATAACTGTGCTAGTAATTTTTCAAGCCAAGCAAGCATATGCCAATATAATAAAGATTTTTAGTTAATTCGGCTATAGTCAGAAGATCAAATTCTTATATACAATTATGTTTTAGTAGATTTAATTTTGATGAACAAGTATTAACACAATCGCAGCAAAATTAATTAAGGTCATTATATAGAGCAAAATTAATTTTGTTGATCAACACTTAATTTCTTATGCAAATCTCATTTGACACTTTTGTATGAAGAATTGGGAAAACATAAAATATTGTTGTGATTTAACAGCCAACCATAGATTGACATTATTGTTTTTTCTTAATATTCAAACAAGGACAAAATATATTATGGTCATGTGATGCACTAGAGTTTGGGAAGAAAAAATATTCCATACAAAATTTTTAAGAAAAACAAAGAATTGCCAAAATTGCATATTTTGCAATTTGTGGTAGAAAAATTGCATAAATGTATGTTTCTTGTTGCTTTTGTCTTCAATATTTAGTGCCATTTGTATTTGTCTAAGAATATAATGTACCAGTAGTTTAATATTTATTTATTCATGCCTTTATTTCGAGCAGACATGGAAACAAACCTAACAGTCTCAAAATACTTTTATTTGTTATTTCCAAGAAACTGAAAAAAAAACATTGTTGAGGGTTATCAATTGGAGCCAGCCCAACTGATCAAAGGATCTTGCCTGACACCTTGAGGTCCTGGGTTCAAATCTCTCCAAATGATATTAACTAGAACCATGCTCTCAAAAAATCCCTCCATACGCGTAAGACCAAGCCGTGTATACTAATCTGTAGGGCCAGGCCGAAGTTGGGTTTCTTGTGGTGGGGACCGCAGTGTCGGTGGTGCTGGCTAGTATAAAAACTTTACCCTCCAAAGTTCTGCCCCCGGGGCATAGCTCAACTGGTAAAGGACTTGGGTGACGTGATGTTTGCTTGCTGGCACCCACAATGTGGTTGTTCGAATCCCTCTGGTAACGATTTACATGGTGGAGGAGACCTTCTTGTGTGGTGACTTCTGTTTTTGGCGGCCCCAAGACCCTCACTAGTTGAGTCATAATACGCGCTTCACATCCTCCACGAAGCTCTAGGGCAAGAGCAGTGGGGGCCCTCAGGGATGGGGTTCATCCTTTTATTCCTTATTTTACTATTATATGGAGTAGGGCTGAAAAACAAACCAAGCTACTCGATACTCGATTTGAGACCGATCGTTAAAACCTCGTTTGATCTCGGTTCGTTAACATAACGAACCAATCTTGAACATATTTTTTCATTCGATAAGATGTAAAGCTCAGCTCGAACTCGACTCGATTAGTAAAAAAATAGTAAAATATGTGAAAAAATATCAAACTACTCGAGCTCAATTCGTGTTTGGTTCGACTAAAGCTCTTTCGAGCTCGATTCAATTAATAATTAAATCAAGCTCAAACATAATTTTTGAAGTTCGACTAAAATTCAAACAAGTTTGAACAATATATATTCTGCTCGACTCGACTAGTTCACTCCCCCAATATTGGGCAATGATATAATAAATGCATGTTACATACGATTAATTTATATATACAGTATTTGAATGATTCCAATATCTTACTTCTTGTTCACTGAATATAATATCTAACATTAAGATAATTAATCTATTTTTATAATTAAATTACCACTATTAATTTTATTTAATGAACAATGAGTAGGATTTGTCGATGTGACAACATATTTTGTCTGTTTGTCTCCCTATCAAAACAGAGAGAATATTGCTACTGTGTTTTCTTCACTTGTCACCTAATTAAATATATATAAATTTGGTGATTTTATTAGTACATTAGTAGATTCCATGTGGGGGAGATTGATTATTAAATAATTATCAAGATTGCTTAGTTAATTGTCGTAGATAGATATTAGTATAATTGGATATTTAAATGTACAATTTTTCTTCAATTTCACATTACTTGCACAAGGATAGATAGTTGTCCACTATTCCCCTCCTGTAATTAAAAGGATTATATCTGGCAAGAAATTTTTTGCATCTGCAGCTTACAATTTTTCATGTAAATTTCTAAATATTAATTGTTAGTGATAGAGAGGAACTTTAGGCATATTTTTATTGAAATGAACAGAAAAATGCCCCCATTTTTTGTATTTAAATTGCAATTTTTTTCCACCCACGGAAAAAAAATAAATTGAAGATGGATAATTCATATAATTACAATGATGTGTGGAATTAAATTTAGGGATAATTACAAAAAGTACCCCTGAGGTTTAACCTAATTACAAAAAAACCCAACTAACTTTGGGGTTGGAAAAAATTTGGTACATGTTTTTCTAGCTTCCCAACTAACTTTAAAACTTACAAAAGTATCTATGTTTGATAGGTTTGATTTAGTGTTAAAATTAAGGGTCTCTGCAATGATTTTACAAATATGAAGGGGGATTTTGAAATATATTTCAAACCTCAGGGGTACTTTTCGTAAGTTTTAAAATTAGCTTAGTTTTTTTGTAATTAGGCCAAACCTCAGGGGTACTTTTTGTAATTATCCCTTAAATTTATAACTTAGAAAAGGTATCTCACATTGGTTGTTCAAGGATTTGAAATTCGTTTATTTGCTCGTTGGGGTTGGGTTTGTGTTGGATTGATTTCTTCCAATTTGGTGATGTTTTTCTCCCGCTGCCATTCATACTGTTTTTTGAGACCATCTATGTTTGATAGCTCTTTAATTTTTTTTTTTTTTTTTTTCGTTTTGGGAAAAATCTCCACACCAATGGCAGCAAGTAATTCATATATCCCATCACTTTCTTCGGAAGATTTGGATATATCCTTTGGATCTTGATCCTAATTCTGCGGGGGTGGAGGGACAAATAACAAACCCCAACCCCTCATTCCGCTAAAGTCAAGGTTGGAACAATTAAACCTAGGATTTTGAATCCATCAATTTTAACCTTAGCGCCTTTTGTTTTTGGGGTTAACTCTCTTAGATTCTACTTAAAGGTTTTTGTTCTTGTTTCCAAAATAATTCTCAGTCAGCTGACTACCTGCTGTAATTTTCTTTTTGAGTTTAATGTTATATTATATGGTTTCAGGGAAAAAAAAAAGGCAACAAGTAATTCAATATTCCCGTCAATTATGTCTGGATTCAAGATTTGGATCCATAATTGCAATTGATTAGTTCCAAATTGATCTTTAAACAACAAAGATCAGAGACATCAAAAGATGCCAAATCCACAAAATAAGCTAAGGATCCCACAAAACCTCCCTATAGGATTACCAAAATTATAGCAACCTTAATCTACTAATCGATCTTCGTGATTAGTGCTTTTTTTTTCCTTTCCTTGAAGAAGTTACATTTATTAGTACAATGTAAGTATTGATTAGCAATCAATTATTGGCAACTTATTAATAACTAACAATTTAGGATGAATTAACAAAACCTTGGTAGTTAGATTGTATGTACATCAATAGCTTCATTCTCCTCAAAGTTATTAGAGCATAGTTTTTAAAGTTTTATGGAGCCAATTTCACGTGAGGAAATATCGAATATGTCTCATATATCACAAACAAAATTCACAAAGATTTGTACCATCCCACACTATTGAAGATTCTACATATAGTTTGTTTATCATTATTTTTTTAATGTAGCCTTTCTAGGGATAATAATTCATGTGGGATAATAGTAAAAAGTCTTTTTCTCCCTCTGGAGGATATTTTTTTGTTTTATAGAATACAAACAACAAATTAAAGCATCTTTAATTAGGGGATTAGGCCCTTATAGAGGACTTTTTCAGTTGAATTTAATCTACTTTTTTAGGTTAATCACTTTTTAGGGTTAATTACAAATTTAGTCATGTATATCTTGGGGTAGACAATCTTAGTCCTGTAACTTTTAGTTGTGTCAATATAATTTCGGTCCTTAACTATCTTATCCTTCAATCAAATAGTAATTTCAGTACTGTAACTTTTTACGGTCATATGTATCTTGATTATTTTGGTAATCTTGGCCTGTCCGTAAGCTTCCTCTGGAAATCCTGGAATGAAACAGATG
Source organism: Rehmannia glutinosa (assembly GCA_016081115.2). NCBI lineage: Eukaryota > Viridiplantae > Streptophyta > Magnoliopsida > Lamiales > Orobanchaceae > Rehmannia > Rehmannia glutinosa. The sequence continues at coordinate 76,860,597 of CM071933.1, read as the reverse complement.
AATCGGCCGAAGGTCCACTAATTTGGCTAGTGGAGAAGGTTATTTTGAGAAAAATAAAATATTCAAACACTCAGTTGAGACTCAAATCGCCCAAAATCAGAACTTATATGATCGAATTGCAACAATTACAACTAATGAGATCAAAATTTCAAAGAATCAAACTCTTACGGACGAAAATTGCTACCAAAAATTTTTACAGGATCAAAATTACTAGTTTTTTTGTTAGGGAGCCTATTTTGTTATTAAGTCACTTTTTTTAGGCTGCCTTTTCCCAAGATCATTTATTTGGTTCAATTACCATAATGGGACCTATTGGGATCATCATTTAATTTTTAGTATGATAACTCAATGCCATAAATTTCTGCTCTAATGACTCCATAACAAGAATTGGGAAATTATCCTTTTTCTTGCCAAGGGACCTACTTGTCTTTCTATCATGAGATGGACCCTTTTTTTCCCAAATCCAACTTTAGAAAGACCCTTTTGCTTTCAATATTGATGGCATGTCAGGCATGCTTTTGTTCTGTTTTTTTGTTCTTTCCCATTTAATTTTATTTTATTAAATGGCTCTACTTTCATATCCATAATGCTAGCAAAATGCCCTCCCTTTGAGATAAATATTATTAGAGAAGGTCTTACACAAATATATTTAATTAGCAATACTTAAATTATTGACAACTTATCAATAACACAAAAAATGGGTTATTTTTATGGGTTTTTTTTTTCAAATCTTATTTAGTATAGGATCCATCTAGATTGAAAAATATACATATACATCAATACAAGTTTTTCCATAAAGTTACGATTTAATAATCACATTATAAACATAATCAGTCGCGCTTCTTTCAAATAGTTTGCACCTCAAATTCAGGTTCTTCTTTTTCTTGTACTAGGCAGATGACATGAAAATCTAAAATGTTGTGTTTGGAATGAAAATTTTAAATTTTAAGGGATTTTTTTAAAATAATAATTTCAATCTTAAGTATATTAAATCCAGCGAAATTAATGATTTAAAAAATTATTCGAAATGATAATCAGACTATATCAAATCTATAATAATTGAAAAGTAATCCAAACAAGCAAATTAAAGCATCTTTAAATAGTGTAATTAGTGAAGGCCTTATCGAGACTTTTTCAAGTTGATTTAAGTTCTTATATGAATTATTATATGTATTCTCAAAAAAAATAAAAAATTCCAAACAATCAAAAAGAATTTGTTAGTATAAATTTAAAATCATCAGCTCGTATATATTGATTTTTAAGACATAGAAATTATTTTCTATTGAAAGTAACATTATATCTTGACAAAAATATGGCATTTGCAATTCAGTGACGAAAGGGACATAGGGGCTAAGGGGGACACTGGGCGTCCCTGGGATTTAGAAAAAAAATCAAGGGTATTTTTGTAATTTATTTATAAATTTAATATGAAATGAACAATTAATAGGAAAAGCAAATTTCTTGGAACCACAAAAAGGGCGCTGATGAAGAAACAATAAACATCATATTGTGAAGATTTTTTAGGCTGCCTTTTCCCAAGATCATTTATTTGAGTTCGATTACCATAAGACGTTATTAGTATTTAATTTTTAGTATGATAACTCAATGCCATAAATTTCTGCTCTAGGATGACTCCATAACAAGAATTGGGAAATTATCCTTTTTCTTGCCAAGGGACCTACTTGTCTTTCTATCATGAGATGGACCTTTTTTCCCAAATCCAACTTTGAAAGACCCTTTTGCTGTTGTATTGATGGCATGTCAGGCATGCTTTTGTTCTGTTATCAAAAAAAAAAAAAAACGATTTCATTCCTTGTCAAAAAAAAAATTGCATTAACAGGATTATGGCTCGTGGGCGAGATTAAAGGAGTGGTAGATATTGTGGATTCAAGTTAGCAACTATTAAGTTTGTATTAAATAGCTAATCCTTTCTCCTTATGTCATGAAAAAATAAATTGAATGAAAAAAATTATATTTAGGGTTTATGTTATCAAGTGTATATTAATTAATTTTTTAAATATAAGTTAGTGAACCAAATATACAATGAGCCTATTTTGAATTATTAGCAAGGAAGCTATGCGACAATTTCAAAATATGAAAAATAGAAGAGAAATATTATAATATATTAATATAATTGTATTATATTATTTATTTTTTAATATTAAAATGTAATTGAATTAATACATTGACTTTATTAAATTGGTAACCATTATAGTGTTAATTTTAGAGATAATGTATTGTATATTATTTTTTTTATACATTAATGTTGTTGGCATTGCAACGAGAAAAAAGAATGAGCAATAATAATATTGAATAATTTGTATTTGAAGAAAGACGCGTTATCAGTTAGAAATCATTTGTAGAATCTGAAGCAACAATCAAAAAATGAGCAATAATAATATTGTATAATTTGTATTTGAAGAAACCAATGTTGTAAAAAGTTTTACTATTTAAAACTTTTGAGATACATTTATTTTATCTATTCACATAATTATTTATTTAGTTCACTGTCAAAGTCAGAAATGAAAATGCACTTATCTTTCGAAACGTACGTAGCATCTTTTCAAAAAGAAAATAATCATAAATTAATATATTTCCATTATTCAAGCCCATATTGACAACTTATAAATAAATATAACCAATTTAAATAATTACATAACATAAAAAACATTATCAGTTAGAAATCATTTGTAGAATCTGAAGGGAAATCAAAGTCATGGTGCAATAACGCTAATCATCAACATAACTTTCATGACCTTATGTCGCTCTATATGATTTGAACCAAAAATTATAATCATGACTGACCTCAATAGATGTATTGATACTTATAAAGTAATATCAGTAAAAAAAATTATAATTATCAACACAATTTTAATCCTTCAAATATTTAGTTCTTAGATCTTCAAAAGAATTTCACCTCCAAAATCGTTGTAGTCAATTATTTTTGATTCGTAATCAAGTGAGTAATATTTTTCATTTTTAAATGACCGTCTTTAATAATTCCCTTTACCCTAAATTAATTATTAAATCTGTTAACTAAAGAATACTTGGTCTTTTAACGCTTATCCGTTATTATAACCAAAAAGATAAAACTAAATATGCATAGAAATATTAGGAATATAGTTTCATCTGATACAAAAAAATTCTTTTTATTTAAACCAAAATTTAAGGTTATTGATGTCACATAATAATTTGACTTATATAATAGTAAAAAAATATGTCAAAAATCCAGTATTACTTCAAAAAGTTTAAAAAATTATAAGTTGTTATAAACAAAAAATTTGGATGATAGACAATATAATATAAAGAGATCTATTTGAATATATAATAGAATAGTATAATACTAGAAAATAAAATAAGATGAAATAAGACTTTTTTTGCTAAACACAATCTAGCTTATTTTGATTTCTTGTTTTTCTTACGTTATAATTTATATTAATATCAGATATAAAATAGAGATCATTTACAACATAAGCAATAAATTTGGAAGGTAGACAATATAATCTAAGCAACCCAATATGACAAACCAAAGTTTACCACTAAAAAACCTAGCAAATCGATCACCCTGTAAATCATAAAGAAATTGGTGAAAAATGAAATTAATTAAAAATTAAAAAAATAATGAATTGGGGTATTTATTCAAGAAAAAATGGCAAATATTATTGCATCTGCAATCCCTGGCCCAACTTTTGCACTGAGGATATGGCCCTTACTTTTAGGTCCTTTTCGCCTCTTTTGATATTCCGAAAAGGCACACCTATTCTGACTCATTCCAACACCAAACAACGTAATCCTTCAAGGGTAGTCTCGTCATTTCCCACTAAAAGGTTATTTTCAAAGCACAAAGTCCAAGTCACGCGTACTGTACATTCTGTCTGAAACAGGCAATGAGTAAAAAAATAGCAACACCCTTTGACACGTACCGCACGTGCCAGATCTTACGTCAGCAAGCATCTCAGTAGAAGCCACTGCACGTGTGAAACAGTTCCCACTCGTGCCAAACTGCAATTACAGCCCAATTGTACATTTAGCAGTCAGGTAAGCTTAAATGCAATTTTAGTTCTCTAACTCCTAAAGGATATACTCAAGGACGGAGCCAGAAAATTTTTCGGGGTGGACTATACGCGAAAATGGGATGGGCCGAATAAGAAAATCATATAAAATATATTTAAAATATATTTTTTTTAATTTTATAGTGTAATTTTTTTAAAAAAAACAAAATGGGGGGGGGCCCATATTGGCCCCCTCCCTCCGCCCTTGGATATACTCCATCCCTATAGGCCCCTACTGCTCCCGCCTTAGAGCTTTATGAAGGAGGCGAATTGCCGAATATGCCTCAACACGTTAGGGTCATGAGTTGTCGTAGACTGAATCATCGCAAAAGAAATCTTCCTCCACCCTGTTATCGGGGAATCCGAACCTCCACGTTGTGGGTACCAGAAAGCAGACAACATACCACTTAGTTATAATGCTTTGACGATTAGAGATTAGCAATCATAGTCAGATAGTTTCTTCATGTAGCAGTTAGCCAGTTATAGTGTTTTGACGATTTTACCTTTTAGTAAAAATAACAGCTCCACTCATATAACTTTAGATGGTTATAGATATTTTGGATATTTATGGTGTTTTGGATAAAGGACATTAGTATATTATAGGAGCAAATGAAAAATTAAAACATCTAGTTGAGACCTAAATTGCACTAAATCAGAACTTTTAGAATCAAAATTGCACAAATTAAAACTTGTGAGGATCAAAATCGCATATAATCTAAATTTTAAGGGATCAAAATTGCTAGCAGCTATAGTTACATGACCAATTTTACAATTAAAACTTTAACAATCACTTACTCTTTGATAACTAATTTTTTACTTTAGAAAACAGAATTATGAATAATGTATTCATAATCAACAATCAATTATTACAAAAATAAATTCTCACATTATTTCACACCCAAAAGCTAGCATTATAGCTATGAAAAATTAGCATGTGTTTGGCACATGCCATGTGGGCGTAGAACTCACAAGCTATGTAGGAGATATTGGACCATTTCAATCCAATAATTAACGATAAAAGTCTAAAGGTCAGAAAATGTAAATTATGAATATAAATATGATTCAAAAAAATGCAATTTTCCATTCATTGAAAAAAAGGGATTAATGGCAAAATAATTTATAATTTAGGACTTTAATTTAAACAATTCAGGACATTGAGGATAATTTTGCCCGAAAGATTCAAAAACTGGCTGGATTGTTGACATCCCACCGTCTCAGATTTTCTTTTTTCTAGCAAAAATGTTAATTAAGTTATTTTTGAATTTAATAATATTAATTAACAAATGCATAAAAATTGAATTTTGTGTGTCTGAGTCATCATCCAAATATGTAATTTTATGTGTGGCAACACGCGAAACACTCTAGCAATCCTACAAATTTTTGAATTTTCCGCCATCCTCCATAGTCTATATTCCATTTTTTTTTTTCAAAATTACAGTTCTAATTTGCAAATTGAAAAATTAAAATTAAAATATGCCACCACACAAAATTACTGGACCAATTTGGCAATTAAGCCTGAAAAAGAGTCTTGACTAGTTAATAATATCATCAATTTTCAAAAAAATAAAATAAAAAAATTCTATCTTTTTATTTATTATTTTAAATTAAATTACTGCATTCCGTACCATGTTGCTTAAATAACCCCAACGACCAATTTTTATTTTCTTCATCTCTCTAAAATCACAATAAACATTCAAACAGACACACATATACATACATACAGAGCTCTTTTAACAGAAGCTGGCTCTATAGCATTACTAGCTACCCCCGTCTTTGTTTTTCTCTGAATGTACGGAAACCCTAATTCGCCATTAATATACACAGATTAAAGCCTGTGCTTTTTCTCTACAACCAATTCTGAAAAAGCTCCATTTATTAATAATCACTTCTTCCTTAGCTCGAGGATTTGTCTCTCTCTTCGAGTGTGAATTTTTGACTTTGAGCTGAATATTCTCTGCTATATATCTTTTAATCACTGTTTAAAAAAATTCTAGTTTCCATTCTTCGTATCTGATTCTTAGAAAATAAAAAAGGAATTAAGAAAAAGATTAATCAGTGTAAAAAGCTGGGGATTGTGCATGAAATCGCACAGAAGATGTTCGACGAATTGTCTCGCAGAAATTCAGAGGATTTGACGATTTCCGAAGGTGGATTGTACTCCAGCAAAAGCTCAATGAGCAGCGACACCACCACGACGACGGCGACGACTCTAAGCCATTGCACCAGCTTCGGCCGCCTCTCGTTCGAGCTTCCGACGAGCTCGCCGGAGCAGCAGGCGGCGCTGAGGCCGCACCGCTCGTCGGACTCTTCGTTCCAAGCGATTCGGTTGAGAAATAATAACCCTAGCTTCCGTGATTTCAGCCTAGTGCGGCAGATCGGGAGCGGAGACATCGGCAGAGTCTACCTCTGCCGCCTCCGTGGCGCGGCGGAGGACGGGCGGCTATACGCGATGAAAGTGGTGGATAAGGAGGTTTTGGCTTTGAAGAAGAAAACTCAGAGGGCGGAGACGGAGAGGAAAATCATGCGGATGTTGGATCACCCGTTTTTGCCGTCTCTGTTTGCCGAATTTGAGGCTTCTCATTTCTCTTGTGTTGTTATGGAGTACTGTTCTGGTGGTGATTTGCATTCTCTTAGACATAAACAGCCGCAGAAACGGTTCTCTATCAGCTCTGCTAGGTATTTTTTTTTTTTTTTTTCTCCATTTTTGTTCTGTTTTGTCTTGTTTGTTGCATATTTTAGTGATATTGTATTTAATTTCGAAAAATACAGAGTTTTTATTTTTTATTATTTGGACTTTGAAGGGATAAATGAACAGAGACTTGTCATTATAATGTAGTTTTCTCACTTGATGTGATTCTCTGCATATGTGCTTTTGTTTGCTTATTCTAAAAAGGACCTTTCATACCAGTTCTTAATTTCTTATTAATATTAAATGTGCCATAATTTCTGCAAAATTTTAAGAAAAAGATTATGTGATTTTAATTTTTCTTTTTGTTATGCAAAAAGTATTGGTCTTCAGGGAAAATTAATCAATTTTAGCCACAATTATCCATTAATGAAATTTCACCAGAAATTAGAAGGTAGGTTATTTGACGGTTTGTGACAAATGCTAATTGTATTTGCGTATGCACATAATATATCAAAATCCCCCACTCAAAATGCCACAAATCAAATAACCCACACTTTTCTTTGGTTTTCTCAACATATTTCAATTAGCCAATGCAAAAATTTATTTTTACCATTTTTTATTTGTTTTTATATAAAATGCTAATTGGGCTTGAATTTTTTTTTCCAGGTTTTATGCAGCCGAGGTTTTGGTTGCGCTAGAATACCTCCACATGTTGGGAATAATTTACAGAGATTTAAAACCCGAAAACGTGTTGGTTAGATCCGACGGTCACATTATGCTCACAGACTTCGATCTCTCCCTCTGCTCCGACGCAATCCCAGCCGTCGAATCCCCTGATTTCCCCCCCGACCCACCGTCCTCGCCCAAACAAACCCCCTTCTCCTGCATCTCCGGCCGTCTATTCCGGTCCAGGAAAATCCAAACCCTCTCCTCGAACCGCCTCTTCGTGGCCGAACCGGTCGCGGCCCGGTCCTGCTCCTTCGTCGGGACCCACGAGTACGTCACGCCTGAGGTGGCATCCGGTGGGTCCCACGGGAACGCCGTGGACTGGTGGGCCCTGGGTATCTTCATCTACGAGATGATCTACGGTCGGACCCCTTTCGCTGGCGTAAACAATGAGGCCACGCTGCGTAATATTACGAGAAAGGCCCTGGCGTTCCCGTCCGACGCGCCGTGCGGCGCGGGGGAAACTCACGCGCGGAGCCTGATTTCCGGGTTGCTGAACAAGGACCCGAATAGACGGCTCGGGTCGAAGCGCGGGGCGGCGGATGTGAAGACCCACCCGTTTTTCAAGGGGTTGAATTTCGCGCTGATTAGGTCGGTGACCCCACCGACTGTAGCGGGAATAAGGGGACAGAAAACGACGCCGTCGCGTCAGCAAACGGCGCCGTTTGGGGTTTTTTGATGTATGCCGGGTTGGGCACGTCCCGTAATTTTTGGGTTTAGGTATTTATGGTAAGATGTCTGAAGATGACGATGTAGTATTGTTTATGTGGGAAGAAAAAAAAGCTATAAGAAAAATGTATAGATGGATGGATGACGTATAATTGTGCGGCGATATAAGTGGTACAACGTTATTATTGTAATCTCATGACTTATAATGATAATTGAGTTGAGATGATAGTTTATTATTGACTTTTTGGTGGGTTGATGTGCATAGCCCTGGATTATAATTTTTTTTCCTTCAAAAAATATAGTCCTGGTTCATACATCCTGTCATATCTTTCTTATGTTTATATTAATGTTAGATCCTAAAATCACTCCGCCTCCCTGAATACGTCTTCACCTGAACTCAATTGCAGACCTGCAACAAAGGGAGGATTGGAGTGTTTCTCCGGCGTACCCTCTCAGACGCTTATAGTCATAAATTATTCAAAGGAGATTTGTATAAGAGTAATGAGAAGTAAAAAGAATCATTAAAGGTTAGAATGCACATGTAAGGCGATATTTATAGATAGTCATGATTAGAGTTTTCGTAAAATTTGGATTCTGTTATGATTTTCATAATAGAAAGATAAGTTCAGGTTTTCATAGAGGTCGTTCTAATAAACAATTCGAACCTTGGGATAATTCGGTTATCTGAAAATATCTCACCCATACACTTCTCTTGTATCACACCTCTGAACTTCATCGTTTTATTCCTGATGTGTAGCTCAATCCTCTGGAATTCTAAGAGATCGGCTTATGATCCCTTATTAATCCAACTAGATTTTGTATGAGGACTATTTTAGTCCTTATGAATTAATGATAATTTTTTAAAGAAATGGGAAAACAACTAACTAAAGATTAATAGATACTTGAAAGTTGGTAATTTTTTTTTTCAAACGTGAGTATAAAGTGCAGTTTCAAGGGGGTCGATTCATATACATATATGACTAGGTGTGAGAACCGAACCAAATTACTTGAGATTGATAGCTAAAAACTCATTTGAGTTAGATTTGTTATGTGAACGAACCGAGCTTAAATACTCTTTTTTCGTTTGTCAAATTATAAAGTTCAATTCGAGCTCAACTTTATCAGTAAAAAACTAAAATCAAGGATCAACTAAAGTTGGTCCACGATCGATTCAATTACTAATCAAACAGAACTCAAAAACAATTTCTTAAGCTCAATAAAAAATTTAACAAGCTTCAACAATACTATATTTGGCTCTATTTGATTCGTTTACACCCTTGATTATATTTGAATAAATATTTATGATCTTGATATTAAGTTATTAGCGATGACGTGACACATAATAAAATTTATTAAATTAGAATACTGATCGGGTGAATAAATCATATATACTTCAGTTTGGATCACTTCGTCTCGAGATTATGTATTTTGGTTCAGATTCTATAAAAAAGTAAACGTTATGCTAGTTGGGTGAACCCTAGCTAAGGCCTCGTTAATTATTGAAATTCAAGTAAAGTGTAGAAAATGTTGCCAAAATAATCACTTTCCCAAATGAGATTCGAAATCCTAGTGGGAGTAGATTCAGCTATTTATTTTCAAAAAAGAAAAAAACGGTGTCCACAAATACTCCCAAAAATAGGTCTGTTGTATTCTGCAAATGTCATGCTTTGTAGTAAAGGGAGGTGTGGGGGAAGGGCAACCCGCTAAGATGCGCCGGCGGGGGACAGTGGAATCGGAATCATGTGGAAGGTCAGGTTCATGTTTTCAAACAACCGGAGACCAATACCCCTGACGTCAAACCTGCCTACTTTCTTTTTTTTTTTAAATGTCAATCATTCCTTTCTAGGCTAGTATTATTTTTCTTTGTAGTTGACCTCTATATAAACAAAATTAAAGAAATGTTTTTTTTTTCTTTTCTTTTATTTTTGAAAAATAATATATTTTGTGTTTTTTGATTATTAACAATATATATAATAAAATATATATTTTGTGTTTATTTATAATTTTGAAACTCAAACTTTAAAAATATATATAATAAAATAATACTATTCCTAGGCAAGATAAAAATTCAGTTGTTGTCCTGGGGGCACAGCTCAATCGCTGACCAACTCGAGATTTTAGAGCTGATAGGCGATAACAATAGAGTGGGGGTCCAATTCTCACTGGACGCTGGGACATCGTTTAATTGGGAGTTGTTTTTTGTGCGCACAGGTCTTGGGGAACTTGAGGCCACCGAGGCATATCCAGACTATCTAGCGATGTACCTCTTTGACCGTGGCTCTAATAATTGATACCAATTTATTTGTTGTGATAAACGGGTCAAATTTGTTCTTTCATAAAAAATAATTGTTTAGCAACCCGAATTTTGGCAATTTTTACACTTATACAATCTAAATTATTTTTGTTTTCAACAAATAACCTAAATTTTACGGATCTTTCACTTTGTAACATCTGGTTAGTCATAGTTGAAATATTTTTGTAACATTTGCAAATATTTCTGGAATATCCCAATTACAGCTAGTTGGAAGTTGCAAAGTTCAAAAATGACCAAAGTTTAGGTTGCAAAAAATTATTTTTTTCTTAAACTATATCCTTTAAGTTTATGATAGATATTGATATAATTAAATATCCTAAATTTGAAAAAATAAATAAAAGCTGGACATTTTCAATCATAGGAAGACAAAATACAAAATAAATAAATGGTGATGGAAGTTAGGATTGTATGATATGGGCGTACGATATTTGACAACACATGGGATGGTCCCATGTGAGTGGCTGCCAACAGGCCACCCCACCACCCCTCTTTAACCCACTGTCCCCTTTTGTCCCACAACCCCAGGCCCCAACCCACAAAAACAAACACCATCTGGCCCAACATGGGCCCACTCACTCACTCTTTCGTGGTACTTCAGGATTGGGCCACGTTGGCAAGAAATGCTCCAATGAAGTTGTGAGGCTACAATTGGATATCACCTTTTTCCATTTTTATTCTACTAAAGAATTTTTTTAATCCCAAAATAAGAGTGTATCCAATGGCCAACAAAAATATTGGAATGAACAAAAATTATTTTGGTATTATAATATAATATTCAAAATATTACCCTAAAATTTAAATGCGCGATACATGAAAGTAGAAGTGTCAAAAAATGTATTAAAAAAATAAAAAAAAAAAATCATATAAAATTTAACTAATATTTCTTAAATAAAATTCTTAGTATAATTCTTTTAAAAAAATTTGGGGAAGGGGGATGTCCCCCATCCCTCCCCACCCTTGAGTGTATCCAATCATCACGACCTAAGTGAGAATGAAAGAAAATATATCTCATAATTGACACATAAATTTAATGAGTTAGATCGGTATAGATTCCAAAAAGTACTAATAATTTACACACTACACAAAAGAAAGGTGGTTTCGTATATTTTTTTTTTTTACTTCAAAAAACATGGTCTAAGACACCCGAGAAAATAAATTTAGCCTTAACTTGAGAAAAAAAAAGTATTGTGAAATATTATGAGCTCCAATGAATTGAAGGCAAAAGTTAAAGAAATTATGACAATTATTATAAGGACTTTGAAAAGATTGGCCAGTGATGGAGGAATGTAAAAGATTTTGTATCTTTTCCTCATTAAAACTCAATGCTTTTTAAAATACTTTTGATTGATTTTAAAGATGGGTCCAAACTTCAATTTTATGATCCACCAAATAATTTTTAAAATTATTCCAATGATTTTTCATCATAGAAATAAATACATATTAAAGTGTATATTTGACATGTGGATTTAGGTTACCCATATTATGACTGTTGCATTGAATGTCAATTGTTGCATCATTAAATTGGTAGTTTGATTGTTTTGCTTTATTACTTTTCCATGTGATTCTAACCGCCTTCATAATAAGAGTAAATAAATCAATTGTGTCATAAAGAAGCTCTAATTTTAATGGCATTTTATAGAAAGAAATTAGTAACATGCTAAATTACATTTTTTGTCAAATAACTATAGGGTGACAAAATTGATCATGTAAAATCCACGTTGCCAAAAAAAAAAAATGCAATTACCAGAATGAAATATTGTTAAATATTTGGAAACAATTATTGTTATTAGAAACATATATACATTGTAATATATGTTATTATAAATATTGGTCATGTAAAATATATTAAATAAAATCCAATTAGCATGTTTCCAGGATAAGAAAAGATGAAATCCTAAACATTTGACGAGAATGAAATATTGTTAAATATTTGGAAACAATTATTGTTATTAGAAACATATATACATTGTAATATATGTTATTATAAATATACTCTCTCCGTCCCAGATATATAATCCAATTTGACTTTTCACACAGATTAAGAAAAATACTGGAAACTACAAATATACTAAACATTTACTTGATTTACCCTTATTTAATGAATATCGTAAATTATAAAATGCATATTAAATAGGATTATAATAGTAAAAGAATAAAAAAATACTATTAAATATGAAAAATTGACTATAAATTTGGGATATACCAAAAATGAATAATGACTATATATTTGAGACTGATAGTGTATTATTTATGAACAAAAGGGACTAGGAGATGTTGAAATGTAAATGAGACAAACTATGACTATAACAACGTTGTTAAATATGATATTGACTTTGGCATTTCAAATATTGTTATTTAAAGCAAAAACAACCATTGTTGGGAACTTGGAATACGAGGAGATCGATGGCTTGGTCGGCTCACGATAAACATTAAACAACCATGCCAACTACTCCAACATAAATAACTGTATGACTAGAAACTGGATAAATACGGTCCCATTGACAAATATTTTATTTTTGCACCAATTTTTTTATAGTACAATGAGGTATAGTAAGAAAAGGAATACTCACTCATATCAGACCGAACCCGAGTCCATGACCCTAACAGCACAAGTTTTTACCACTAAAAAAGACATTGTTTTTTTTTTGAGGGAAAAAAAAAGACATGGTTGATCCCATTCTTTGTGCAAAATTTTAATATACCAGATTAATTTTCATTTAAAGTAAAATATTTTATTTATTTGTTTATTTTTTTCCAGGACAAGGACAAGGTCAACTAGTTATATGTTTTCTTCAAATGCCGACTGCGCTTTTAAATCATGACAAAAATTTATATGAGACGGTTTCATAGACATTGTTTATGAGACGGATTCTATATATAACTAAAATTTCAACTCAAGTTCAAACCCATAAAAAAACCCATGTTTTCTATGCTTTGTAGGATCCGTCTCATAAATTGAAGTCCATGAAACCGTCTCACATAAGACCCACCTCTTAAATCAAAGCGCGCATTAAGTGAAAATCAGTTGGCTAAATTAAGAACATGCCATTAGCTAATTAATACTAACTTGCAATTTATTTATATCCATCTCACTAATTATTCCTTGATTACCAATAAACAGCTAATGTGCAAAAGTCAATGTTCAGTGGCTGCGACACATTTTCACACCATTCATACATCATCTCAAACACTAATTTAACCAATCAATGCTCTAGATTTTATATTTAAAAGGGATAAACTACTTTCGACATAAAAAAATTTCCCAAAAAAAAAAAACTTTCAACATAAAATATTACTTACCTATTGCTACTATATTTGTATTGGAAAAATGAAACAAAATAAAGCACAAGCACAAGTCCCCATGTATGAATTATGATGTATACCAATTGGCAATTGGTTTTAGTTTTAAACTCATTTTATGTTTCTAACATTTTTATTATTAAGATTTTTGTATAAAATAGAAGTACAATCAGACAAATATTTTAATTTGAATTAGCTAATGGAAAAATGCAAAAATTACCCATGTTTACGTACCACAGAGACAGAGAGTGAGTCCCAAGTCAAAAGCTTTTGCTCTTCTCTGCGTCACCTCCAATTACCATGTTGGGAAGTTCCACATTTCCACTTACAGACTACCCATACGGCGTCGTACGGCTTTCATCCTCTTTAAACCCTACAAGACAAAAAAAAGAAAAAGGAAAATATTTTCTAGCAAGGAATGAATAGACCTTATCACGTGAGGTACCTCCTGCATGGTAACTTGTGCCTAGCCAAGGAAGCTAGGGACCCCTAGTCTTACGTGGTCCATCATTCATAATCTGCTACTATGGATTTTGGGTTCACATACCCCAAAGTATTTACTGTTCTTATCATTTTTTCTTTTACATTGTCAGATTAGGTAATATTACATATATCATTTTGCCTTTTGTTTTCCCAATAAAAGAATGGATATATAATAGGGATAATTACATAAACACCCCTAAGGTTTGGGCTAATTACCAAAAAATCCCGGAGTTCTTTGAAAATTACAAAAAAAGAAATTCCGGAGAATTTTCGAAAATATTTCAAAAAAATCCTTGACATTTACAAAAATATTACAGTTATCCCCTTAAATTTAAAACCAAACAAAATCTGAAGAGGTTTTTTGTAATTTTGAAACTATGTCTAGGTTTTTTTGTAATTAACCCAAACCTCGGGGGTGTTTTTGTAATTATCCCTTAAATAATATATATTGCCACCTCAATAACTTGGGCTGGTATTTAAGAAATGTAAGCCCTTTACCAAGATCATACCACAGGCCCATGCTACATCAATAACTTGGGCAGATATTCCAGAAATGAAAGCCCCTTTTACCCTGAATCATACCACAGCCACAAGCCCATGATAAAACTCTAATTTACCAAGCAAATATTCACACGAGTCTAGTCATATAGGAGTTTTGTTCCAAGCAGATTAAGCAAAACCATAAAACTAGTCAGAAAGGGTGTCAATATACAAAAGCCCCAGTTACTAGATATGAGAAAAGTAGCAGCCAAAACCAACCATTTGAATCTTTCAAAAAGGAACTAGCACCACCATCTAGCAACCTATACCTACAAAGAAAAACGAGACAATGTTATTATCTAATCTTAAACAATTAAATCAAATTGGACGAAAAATTAAAAAGAATTACCGAACACAGTGAATCATCTCGCAATCAGTCACGGTCAAAATACCACACCAAATTATGAGGAAACTCCAAGTCATTGAAAGGGTTAGTGTAGTCGTCATAGTTTTCGTAAGAGTAGACATCATCATTCTCATCATACGAATCATAGTTCTCGTAGTATGCTTCATCATCTTCGTCATCATAAATCCGAGCGTCCCACTCATAATCAGCAGTGGAGTCATTAGGGTGTCGCAGGTCTTTTATCTGCTGCGAACATCTTTTGCCTAGTTCCCCTTGTAGATCAACATTAAAGCACTGCCGAAGATCAAGTGATTCAAGGTGTGGACAACCATCAAGAATGGCTTGCACTCCTTCGTTACTCAACCTGTTCCCGAAAAGTCGAAGGTGGCGTAAATTAGGCATCTTGCCTGCAACTGTCACAGCATACCCATTATCTATTTCAACGAGGGGAAACCTATACCCGCGAGTGTTAAATGTAAATGACTTCAACATGGGGCAAGAAATGCTAATGGTTTCGATATCTCCGGGAAGGATTAATGGCATGAAAAAGAGGTGCAACTCTTCCAAGTGTGGGAAGTTTTTAACTGCTGCTGTCAAACCTTCGCCTGATATAAGTTGGCAACATGCAAGTCTAAGGCGTTTGAGATGACTTGATCTGTTAAAACAGTGCAATAATTGAAAAGATAAGTGATTCAACAACACATATGAAACATTTTTAAGAGCAAGAACAATTTCAATGGTTTAGCCAGGGGATGTTTAAGGTGTACCAAAGGCAACAGCACAGATTAAAGCATATGAAAACAAACAACCTTCAAAGGAATACTGCAAGAATGCAAATTTGTGTTTGCTAAATTAAATCACCGAAGAACACATTTATCCACCAGAAAATGAAAGAAACTCCTATGAATGATAAATTTTTTGATCTAGTGTAAATGCTCTTATCATTGTGATATATCATTGTTAATTGAGATGACACTAGTCAAACTCAGCTTCTCTGCATGTTTTTGAAAAAAAATTCTTTTAAGTAAAAAAAGGCAGAGTAAAATTCCCGAATTCAGACTCCTTCTTCCTATATTACTAACACTGACATTTATTATTTGATAAATGAATACTTGATTCAGCATGTTTGAACATTAAATTAGTACAAGCTCAAAAACAGATAGCACCTTCTAACAGCAATTGCTTTGAGGACGATGTTAGACTGAACAATGAAAATCTCAGAAATTTAGATGCAACTCCTCTCCTGCAGCGGTGGTTGGGGGCTATTCAAACCAAAAAACTTCCACTAAAATTTGAAGAACCTTCTGGTGGCTTAATTGTGTTCAACTTTTCTTTGTCCAAACACAAAATTACAGATTGTCATACAAACTACCAAATGGTAGGTTTTGGCCAAACACAACTTCATAAAGTCTTCCTTGTAAAATCAATGTACTAAAACTATTATTGTTGCTAAATTAAATTTTCCTAAAGCTTTTCTAACCCACTCTGAATCAGCTCAAGAACAATAAAGTTATCATTTCCGGACTTCCAAATAAACAAATACACAGTTAGCACTAATGTCTAATCCCATACAGTACCACAGCATTATAACGCACATAAATCGCAGAACTAGGGTTATAAAAAAACGCCCAAATACCATTCAAAAGCATAAGACTACTAGTTTAGCTACATGTACCGATTGGAAATGTAGTTCAGCAATTCATCGGTGCCGAAATACTCGATATTAATGTCGATTAACTGTCCCTGGCTACGATTCACTGCAAGACGGCACAAATTATTGCGGTCGTAGAATAGCTCGGGGCAGTAACCGGGGGTTTTCATGTCAATAACTCGCCACAAGGAGGGTTCCTGGCACACTCTCCACCACGTAGTACACACTTTCCGCGCATTTTCCAGTATCTCTACCGCGCCCAGCCTGTGCAGGATATTCGCCGTCACATCTCTAGGCAACTCGATCCACGGCGGGGCGGAGGATGAACTAGCCGCCGTCACATCTCTAGGCAACTCGATCCACGGCGGGGCTGAGGATGAACTAGCCGCCGTCGGAGTAATCTTTTTGCCTTTTGGCCTTCTGCGTTGGGACTTCTTTCTCCCTCCCCTTCCCCCATGATCGTCTTAGGTTATGAACTTTTTTCAGCACGTCTATTTAAAATTGGGCTGAGTTTTAAAATTATTATATTTATCGTATATTATATTCTAAATAGGGATAATTACAAAAAGTACCCCTAGGTTTAACCTAATTACAAAAAAACCCAACTAATTTTTAAAATTATAAAAAGTACCCATGAAATTTGATTAAGTATTAAAACTAAGGCGTAAACTGCAATATTTTTATAAATACGAAGGAGGACTTTTAAATGATTTTTGCATATGAATGGTTTAAATGCTAGACAAAATAAAACCTTAGGGGTATTATTTGTAATTTTAAAAGTTAGGTGAATTTTTTTGTAATTAAATCAAATCTCAATGGTACCTTTTGTAATTATCCCTACTGAATAAAATTGGGCTGAGTTTTGAGTTATAAAATCGTCTTGGTTTGAACTTTTTTAAAATTGGGCTTTTAAAATTGGACATCAATTCTTTTTTTTAAAATTATTATATTTATCGTATATTATATTTAAATAGGGATAATTACAAAAAGTACAATTTATTGAGGTTTAACCTAATTACAAAAAAACCTAACTAATTTTTAAAATTACAAAAAATACCCATGAAATTTGATTAAGTATTAAAACTAAGGGGTAAACTGCAATATTTTTATAAATACGAAGGAGGACTTTGAAATGATTTTTGCTTATAAATGGTTTAAATGCTAGACAAAATAAAACTTCAGGGGTATTATTTGTAATTTTGAAAGTTAGGTGAATTTTTTTGCAATTAAATCAAATCTCAATGGTACCTTTTGTAATTATTTTTTTGAATAAAATTCCGGCAATATGAGTTTTGAGTTATAAAATTGGGTTGAGTTTTAAAATTGGGCTTGTGTGGACTGTGGACATCAATTCTCGTCTTTTCTTTACATTTTTTTTTTATATTGAGGTTCTATATTTTTATAGGGATAATTTTAAAAGTCTTCATACCATAATTACAAAATTCTTGATAAATTTTAAAACTTATAAAATGTATTCGATGTTTGATTTAGTATTAAAATTAAGGGGTAATTTGCAATGATTTTACAAATATGAAGGATGATTTTAAAATATATTTCAAATTTATTTATTTTATAAGTAAGTTTTAAATTTGGGAAGATGATTTTTTGTAAAAAGGTCAAACCACATTGGTACATTTTGCCTCATGGGTAATTAATTTTGAACTATTTATTTATGAATTTTTGCCTTTCTTTTTTTATTGGATCGTAGCAATATATCTTTTGTCATTTCAAAATGTGATAAATTTAATACATCGAACTATTGCGAAATTTTGTGTTAGAATCCTAATAAAAATATAAATATTTATTTAATAAGTCTTCATACCATAATTGATTCTTGATAAATTATTATGGTTATTAATACATTGGTATACCAAAACAACACCCGTGTGTTACACGAGATTTGCCAAAATACCAAAAAATTTGGTATCTCAAAATAGTACCAAGTAAAATATCTTCCATTTATTTATTTCTATAATATTTAAATAGGTGGGAAAATAATATTTGTTTAGCTATGCACAAAATGTTGGTGGGTAAAACCAGTTCAATAAAATTCACATAATATCTGATAAGCAGCAAATAGATTATTAATAATAATTTTGAACTATTTATTTTTGTATGTGCTTTGGATTATTCTTTTTAATAAACTAATTATTATTTTCTTGGTTGGAGAATTTCAAATAACCGAAAGATACATGTTGAACCTCGATTAACACCCTTATAAAGGATTGATTCGATAAACTTTGAGTTCTTTAGTGGTTATGTGCTTATTAAAATGACAGACATTTTCATATTATTTTTTCGCAATAGTTGATATTTAATTTTCGGTGTTTTAAAATCACTTAGATAATTGTATTATTTTATTAAATAAAATTATATTTAATAAATATATCTTTTATTTTTTTAGAGTAGTTTACTTGTTTAGATTATAAATATAGATTTTAGATTATTTTTTATCTTTTAGATTATATATATATGGAAAAAAATATTAAAAAAATGGTTAATTATGAATAAATGTGAAGCCACACGTGTAAATTAGGAGAATGAGAAATGATCACATTTCTCGAAAATAGTGAAGTGCTAGCATGTGGTTTTCATATTTTTTTTTTTTTTAGTATACAAGATTGATTACCTTCTAATTATTATTTTAGAGCTTCAGGTTTTAAAATTTGGTTGACGAGAGTCGGTAGGATTGCAAATGAACCAAGCCGCTCGTGAGCTATTTAGAGCTTGATTCGATAAAAGCTCATTCGAGTTCGTTTAATAAGACTCGTTAAAATAAACGAACCAAACTCAAACTTAGATATATTCGGTTTCTTAGCTCATGAACAGACTTGTTAGTAAGCTCGTGAATAATTTATTTTTCTTTTGTTATTGAATTTGTATGCAAATTTTTGAGTTCGAATATTTGTATCAGGCTTAGCTATTTTTTTTGATAATTTATTTGTTTTTAAAATATTTATAATGGTTGAAAATATTGAAAAAGATGTTAATTTTTATTCTTAAAAAAGGTTAAATCGGGACGGGGATTATCACCCACTTTCCCGGGATCACCAACCAAATATATATGGGGGCATTTTCTCCCATTTAATCTACTAATACACACATTTCCCAATACATTACATCAAATTGCTTCCCCAATCACCCCCCTTAAACTTGCCATCCCCTATATATATCCCCATAAGTAATTTTGATGGAGTAGAGATATGAAACCCCACAAAAGACTTTAAGTCCCTTGTGGTGGCCATGTGGGCAAAGCCACCTGATTATTTCGAAACACATTCTAGATTGGACTTTAGGAGTAGAAATCCATTTGGGAAAATAAATGAATACTTAGAATACTTCTCAATTGAGTTGTAAAAAAATTCACTTTTCTAAAAGCCCATTTTGGAGAAGCGAAAAATTGGGAGATTTTTAATATTTTTAATATTCTCTCTACAAAATGGGTATTAAAGTATATTTTATCAAATAAATAAAAGCTATTTATTAGGTTAAAAAATCACCCACTTCACCCAATCACTTCCCCAATCACCAACCAAATATATATTACGTTTCCCAATGCATTTCTCTACTAATACACACATTTCCCAATACATTACATCAAACTTTCTTCCCCCAATCACTCCCCAGAAACTTCCCACAATCACTCTCAATCACTAAACAAACATACCCTTGACATTTCTAATAAGCACTTTATCTTCAATCAAGTCTAGTCCATCCTACATTCCTATCAATGCACTTTCATTTCAAAAAATGCCGCCAAACATACACTATATCAAAGATTTCCTAAAGAGTTATAGAATCTAATCTTAAACAATTGAAGCAAATTAGAAAATCATTGACAATAATCACTAAGCACGAAAAATGATCTACAAACCAGAACACCATCCAGCTAACCTAAATCCTACAAATAAATAAATGAAAAGAGTTATTATCTAAATCTTAACCAACTGAATCAAATTCGACGAAAATTAGAAAGAGTTACCAAAGTAACACGATGAATATCATCTCGCCATCTAAGCTCAAAAATTAGTCATGGTCCAAGTACCACTCTAAATTTACAGGTAAGTCCAAATCGTCGAAAGGGTCAATGTAGTCGTCGTCGTAGTCGTCGACATAATCATCCATAGAGTAGACATCATGATCAGAACCATCACACGAAGAATCGTTCCAGTAGAATAATGTTCTGTGATAGTAAAGCTCATTGTCCCGCTCATAATCATCATACGGATAACATTTCGGGTAGGATGATCTTTCGTGACAGTAACGCCGATACTCATCATCCCAATCATAACACCGATAGTCAACATCCGAGAAGTCATAAGGGACAGAGTGTCTCAGGTCTTTTATCTGCTGAGAACATCTTTCGCCTAGTTCCCCTCCTAGATCAACACCACCAAAGCACAGTCGAATATCGAGTGATTCAAGGTGTGGACAACCGTCAAGAATGGCTTGCAGTGCTTCGTTTGTCAACCTATTCCCAAAGAGTCAAAGGTGGCGCAAATTAGGCATGTTTCTTGCAACTGCCACTGCAAATGCGTCGTCTGTCAACTTGAATGGCCACCTGTTCCCGCGAGTATTATATGTGAACGACTTCAACATGGGGCAAGAAATGCTGATGGTTTCGATATATCTAGAATAAATCATTGGCAGAAAAAAGAGGTGTAACTCTTCCAAATGTGGGAAATTTTTAACTGCTTCTGTCAAACCTGTGCCACATATATGGCGGCAACGTGCAAGTCTAAGACGTTTAAGATGGCTTGATCTGTTGAGACAGAGCAACAATGGAACAAATAAGTGATTCAACAACACATATGAAGTTTCCAAAGAGCAAGAACAATTTCATTGGTTTGGCTACTGAAGACAACAACACAGATTAAAGCATATGAAAACAAACAGCCTTCAAAGGAATAGTGCAAGAATGCAAAATTTGTGTTTGCTAAATTAAATCACCGACTAAAACATTTATCCACCACAAAAAATGAAAGAAACTCTTATGAATGATAAATTTTTTTGATCTAGAGTAAATGCTCTTATTTTGAAGAATCCATTACCCATCCCGAAATAAGCCCAATTGTTTACTCTGTCTCCCACAAACGTGCCCAAAGAAAAACAAGACTCGTTTGCATTATGATATAGCATCAATAAATGAGATGACACTATGAAAACTCAGCTTCTCTGCATAAACATATCGTTACTTGGTTCAGCTAGTTTCAACATTCAATTACTACAGTGCTCAAAATAACTAATGGCAACTGCTTTAAGGATGGTGTTAGACTCAAAAATGAAAATTTCTCAAATTTAGAGGTAATTCTAACTGTGCAAAAAGCGTATTTAAATCATATGAAGATTCCAGATACAATATTGACAGCAATAACTTTAGCAAAATCAATAAAAGCTTCATTTCTTTGTCATCACCAAATAAAATGCTACTACCATATTTTTTTATCCAGATAAATCTTTTGCAGCATCCGTTTCCACTGCAATTTGCAGAACCTTCTGGTGGCTGAATTGAGTTCACTTTGCTTTATCCAAATACAAATTCCGCAATTTCAGAGAATCAGTTCAAGAAAAAAAATGCTATCTATTTTTGGACAATAAACAAATACACAATTAGCATACCTGTTGAATCCCATACGTGAACAGCATCACACATTTCACGCACATAAATCACCTCAAAAAAACTAGGGTTACAAAAAAACGCCCAAAATTTATTCAAAAGGTGTAAAACTATTAGTTTAGCAATAGGTACCGGTTCGAAATGTAGTATAGCAATCCATTGGTGCCGAAATACTCGATATTAATGTCGATTAACTGTCCCTGGCTACGATCCACTGCATGACGGCACATCATATCGAAGTCGTAGAGTATTTCGGAGCCGCCAGGGGGTTTTTTCATTTCAATAATTCGCCAGAAGGAGGGTTCCTGGCACACTCTTCGCCAGGTAGTACACACTTTCTGCGCATTTTCCAGTATCTCTACCACGCCCAGCCTGTGCAGGATATTCGCCGTCAAATCAATCGGCAAATCGATCCACGGCGGGGCGGAGGAAGAATTATCCGCCGTCGGAGTAATGTTTTTGCCTTTTGGCTGTCTGCGTTGGAAGTTCTTCCTCCCCTTCTTTCTCCCCATGATCGTCCTTTCGTTATGGAGATTTTATTTTCCCCACTGTGTATTTATAGTGTAAACTACCGTATCTCCTTTATTCTTATTAATATTTATTATTTACTATTTGCACGGATACTTTCGTGGGTGTCATCATATCGTACCATATTTCGGAGCCGGAC
The DNA here is from genome assembly GCA_016081115.2 of Rehmannia glutinosa. Lineage (NCBI taxonomy): Eukaryota > Viridiplantae > Streptophyta > Magnoliopsida > Lamiales > Orobanchaceae > Rehmannia > Rehmannia glutinosa. The sequence goes on along the minus strand of CM071933.1, from coordinate 76,837,603 downwards.
GGGGTTTTTTCATTTCGAAATTTTAAAAATCCTGGCACACCTTCGCCAGGTAGTGACTACACTTTTTGCGCATTTTAAATTATTTTTCCAAATCAAGGGTTGAGTAATTATTCTAGTAGGACGACACAACTAATAAAAAATAATAATATGCATGCATGACAATAATAGTGTATCAACTAACAAACTAATCAATGGCATAGCCATGATCGTCCTTTTCGGGTAGAATCTGTTTTCCCCACTGAAATTGGGGTAGTGTAAAGATAAAAAAAAACCCTTATAAATATTAACTAATTTTTTTTCCTTAAAAATTACATAGGAAGTGACCCCCCGCCTCCGCAAGTGAAACTAATATTATACCGGCAATACAACAATATTTCAACAAGCCAAAAATAGCCAAAGTATATCATATTATTCAACTGAAGTTTAAAAATAAGACAAAGCCCCCCAACCCCTTTTTCTTACTCCCCATCCACAAATCAACAAGAAAAAAAAAAAGATTTAAGATGCAATTTATATAACTTAATTAATTTCAACTCATTTATCATGTATTTTAAATAGAGGATTTGATGAATTGGAGATTTGGTATTATTTGATATTACTTCATTGATGAAATGAGACCTACCATTATTCTTTTATAAAATGAATTAAAAAATAAATGATTTTTTTTTTAGGGATAAAAAATAAATGAAATTAACTGTTGATCGTCGTGCTGATTTATAACTTGGAAGTTGGGGAAATATTAAAAAATGAGTTGAGTAGCTGGACGTTGAGGCCTAAAGGCTGATTCTTGATGTTGGAGCCTTTCTTATTTTTTTTGTTGCTATGTTGCTAAAGAGGAAAAAAATAAAATGGGCCCAAAATATTTTGGGCCCCAGGCAACAACTTATCGGGTTTACCCTCAGATCCGGGCATGCGTACTAGATACAATACTCTATATGATACCCTATAACTACATATTTATAGTATATAATTTAAAAAATCGGTTTAGACATCCCAATTTGAAAGAAACAACGGCACATCCATATGAATCCTTATAAATCCAAGTATGTAAAGAAAAAATTTATGACATCGCTAATATTTTCAACATGTTTTACTTTGTGTTTATGTGAGTTACTACATTTCAGGTTTGAGTATTTTATGAAATTTTAGTTTTTTTATGCTAGAAATATCATTTTTTAGTTGTACTTAGTACATCTATATTTTCAATAATATAAAGATATACATTTTTTATATGTATATACATTGCACCCAAGTCCTTAAAATTTCAAAAATGACATATTCTCGTACTCGTGTCGCATCATATATGTGTCTTTTCTCGTATCAATGATTCATAGCATCCCAATATTTCTTATGCCATTTTAAAATATGATAAAAAAAATTGAGCAATAAAATATGATAAATTTGCTATAGCAAATTATCGTAAAATTTAGGGTCAAAATTATATTAAAAAATATAATTACTTATTTAATATATCTTAATACCATAATTAATCTTTTGGAAATTATTATTTATTAAAATTATTTGAAAAATATAATTACTTATTTAATATATCTTAATACCATAATTAATCTTTTGATATTGCCTTCTAATTATTTATTCAGAGCATTGAATTTAAAATTGGGTTGATGAGTCGGTAAATATTGGGCTTGTGTAAACATCTATTCTTGTCATTTCTTCAATATGGTACGGGTTAAGGGAGATTGGGCTCGTGCTAAGAGACATAAACTGCCCACTTTACTCTGTATAGTTTCATATATAGATAGTATAAAATGCAGCAGCATGCACTGAAATGGCTCAAATATAACTTGGTTTATAGAGAAAACAACCCAAATTTGGCCAAAGACATCAAACACCTGGTAGAGAGTACAAAGAATCATGCATTATGCATAGAGGTGGAAACGGTCCGGGCCGATCCGATCCGGTCCAAGCACATCGGGCTTTTCAAAAAATTTGGATGGGGTCTGGGTCGGTCCAATTTTTATCGGGTTGCAGAAATGGGTGACCTAACCCGGCCCATATATGTAGTTTGTGAACAAAAATATTGGGTCGGGCCAAAAAGGTGGGCTGACCCAACCCATCATGTCATTTAGATCGGACTAAATAGGCCTGACTTTTTTGGTCCTACAAATCCATGGCCTAGCCCGAACCAAACCTCGAGCCGGTCCACGGGCCAAGCTTGATTTTGCCACCTCTAATTATGCATCATGAAGCACACATTGTTAATAATAAAATATAAATCAAAAAAGCAAAAAAACTTAACCGAGCGTTTCATCATCCCCAAAAAACTCCATATGAATGTCGATCATTAGGCCCGGGCTACGATCCACTGCATGACAGTTACATTATTCACTCGCCCACACATTTCATGTCAAAATGCATCAATCACTATTTCATTGTTTATATCTCACAACAATTATCATCATTTTCAACTTATATCTAATTACATACACTCTTAAAGTTCATTTTTCTTTCAAAATTTTCTTTATATCACCATTCTCTAATGTTAGAAAAAAAAGAAAGAAAGAATAAAGCAATCACACCCTAAAGTTTTGACTACCATTCAACCATGTCTGATTCAATATTGAAAGCCCTTCACCCTGATCTTACCACATGCCTACAATAAGGCTGTAAACTACTAAACAAATATTCACACAAGTCGAGTAATATAGGGATAAGGAGTCTCACAATGTAGGCCGGGGCAGATTAAGCAAAATTATAAAATAATAAAATTAGTCAGAAAGGGTCATAGTATAAAAGCCATATTACTAGATATGAGAAAAGAACCAAACGAAGCTCCAACCGACAGCCAAAACGACCATTTGAATCTTTCAAAAAGGAACTAGTATCACCATCCAGCTACCTATACCTACAAAGAAAATGAGGAAATGTTATTAAATATTATCTAATTTCAAGAAATTGAATCAAATTGGACGAAAATTAGAAAGAGTTACCGAACACTATGAATCATATCACAGTCGAAGCTCACAAATAGTCAAGGTCGTCACTGTCCAAGTATCACACTAAATTATCAGGAAAGTCCAAGTCGTTGAAGGGGTTAGTGTAGTCGTCATAATTTTCATAAGAGTAGATATCAGAATCATCATACAGATCAATGATCATAGTGTAGAGTGATCCGTCATCTTCGTCATCATAAATCTGCGCGCCCCACTCATAATCAGCAGTGGAGTCATCAGGGCGTCTCAGGTCTTTTATCTGCTGCGAACATCTTTTGCCTAGTTCCCCTCGTAGATAAACACCAAAGCACCACCGAAGATCAAGTGATTCAAGGTGTGGACAACCATCAAGAATGGCTTGCACTCCTTCGTTATTCAACCTATTCCCGAAAAGTCTTAGGTGGCGTAAATTAGGCATGTTTCCTGCAACTGCCACTGCATACCCATTGTCTATTTCCACGAGCGGGAACCTATACCCGCGATTAGTGTTAAAGGTAAATGACTTCAACATAGGGCAAGAAATGCCAATAGTTTCGATATCTACGGGACGGATTGATAGCATAAAAAAGAGGTGCAACTCTTCCAAGTGTGGGAAATTTTTAACTGCTGCTGTCAAATCTTCGCCTGATATACCATCACAACATGCAAGTCTAAGACATTTGAGATGACTTGATCTGTTGAAACAGTGCAACAATGGAACATATAAGTTTTACATGGAAAATAGAATGTCTTCGAATTTATATTCAACAGCACATATACGAAACTTTTGAAGAGCAAGAAACAACTTCATTGGTCTAGCCGAGGACATACCAAAGGCAACAACACAGATTAAATCATATGAAAATAAACAACCTTCAAACGAATAGTGCAAGAATGTAAAATTTGTGCTTGCCAAAGTAAATTATTTAATAACACATTTATCTCACACAAAATGGAAGGAACTCTTATGAATATAAGACTTTCAATCAAGTATAAATCTTCTTAGTTTGAAGAACACATTACCCATCCCCAAATAAGCCCATCTGTTATATTTGTACTCCTGCCAAAAGGACCCAAAACAAAACATGACTCATTACTTTATGATATATAATTGGTACATGGGACGACACTACACCAACTCTCAGCTTCTGCATGTCTTTTTAGATTTTTTTCATTTCATTTTTTTCTTTTTGTAGACATAGTATAAGTTCCAGTGTTACAGTTCATCTCAGCTTTTACTAACAATGTGCTTGACGCTGGCATTAACAATTTGAAAAAGGAAAACATAGCACTACTTGATCAGCTCGTTGAACCATTCAATTAGTACAGCGCTCGAAAACAGATTGTGCCTTCTAAGTATCCATATATTATTTTTAAAAACCTCTACAGCAGCAGTAGTTGCCAGTTGGGGCTACTCAAACCAAAAGTTTCCACTGCAATTTGCAGAACCTTCTGGTGGCTGAATTGGTTTCACATTTGCTTTGTCCACACAAATCCCAAATGATCAGAGGAATTACCAAATGGCAGTAGGCCTAACACAATCTCATAAAATCGTCCTTCTAACATCATTGTGCTAAAACTATTATAGTTGTTAACTCAATTTTCCAGAAGCTTTTCTAACCCACTCTAAATCAACTCAAGAACAATAAAGTCTTCGATTTTTGGACTTCCAAATAAACAAATACAAATTTAGCACTAGTGTTTACTCCCTTACAGTACCACAATATTATCACACGCATAAAACACAGAACTAGGTTTATAAAAAAAAAACACCAAAAAACTATTCAAAAATATAAAACAATTGTTTTAACGACACGTACCGATTGGAAATGTAGTGCAGCAATTCATCGGTGCCGTAAAACTCGATATTAATGTCGATTAACTGTCCCTGGCTCCGATCCACTGCACGACGGTACATGATATCGTAGTCGCGGTATATTCGGCCGTCATCCGGGACTTTCATGTCAATAACACGCCACAAGGAGGGTTCCTGGCACACTCTCCGCCAGGTAGTACACACTTTCTGCGCATTTTGCAGTATATCCACCGCGCCCAACCGATGCAGGATATTCGCCGTCAAATCTCTGGGAAGTTCGATCCACGGTGGGCCGGAGGATGAACTATCCTCCGCCGGAGTATTCTTTTTGCCTTTTGGTCTTCTGTATTGGAACTTCTTTCTCCCCTCCTTCCCCCCATTTTTATCCTAGGTTTTTGAGAATTTTCAATCAACACATCTATTTATAAAGTTTAAAAAATAGCCGGATTTCCCTTCATTATTTTTTATTTAGATGACGCTATTTGCACCCCAATATTTGATTAATACACCACATTTTTACATACACTCATCCCTATTTTACAAACCCATCTAATTACTAAATACACCACACCTATATTTCTAATTTTACCCTCCAAACTAAAAAACCTTAACTTAAAAAATCAGCTTGTGCGAGAAACCGTTTCTTTCTTTACCAGGTTGTCAATGAAGCATGGGGGCATCCCACTGGTTGTTTTGGAACGAGGAGCTTGCAGCACAAGTTGAATAGGGTCAAGCGGAGACTCAAGATTTGGAATCACCAGACGTTTGGTAATGTTTTTGATCGGGTTAGACTGGTTGATGAGGCGATTTGATGGCTCAGGTTGTATATGATAGTGATCCGTCTCCGACTCATCGGCCGAGCTTCATCGTTGTGTGGCCGAGTACGAGCTACGTTTGAAAATGGAGGAGGATTTTTGGCGCCGAAAGGCTGCGATTAAGTGGGCGATCGGGGAGCGCAACACTAAGTTTTTCCACAGATTTGTTAAGCGAAGCGGTGTCGCGCTAGAATTCACTCGATTGACGATGATGGAGTGGTGATCACCCAGGATTTCGAGATTCGAAGTCGGCGATTCGATTCTTTCGATCTTATTGACTTCGATTTGGAGTATCGACTCCCCTGTAGATGAGTTCTTTCCCCGGCTTCCTAATTCCGTTGATCTTGATGGACTTTGTGTTATCTTGACGGCTCGGGAGGTTCGCGATGCGGTGTTTGGGATTGATCCGCGTCTAGCGTTTCGGGCCTAATGGATTCTCATCTTTGTTCTTTCAAAGACTTTGTTGGGATTTCGCCGATTGGATGTTGAGGATGCGGTGGTTGACTTTTTTCGGGTAATATCATGTTGTCCACGTTCACGCTACATCTATAGTTCTCATCCCGAAGGTTCCTCACCCGGAAGTGGGTGAGTTTCGGCCGATTACACTTTTGTGCAACGTGACGAATAAGATTATCTCTAAGATTATGAATGCGCGGTTGGTCTCGATTCTACCTTTGATTGTGTCGCCAAATCGAGTGGTTTCACACCGGTCGTGTCATCTCGGATAACATTTTGCTCGCGCGGATGAGCTTATCCATGATATCGGCTTAGCCACGGAGACTCCTAATGTGGTGATGAAGTGGATATGGCTAAAGCTTATGATAGGGTGCAATGGGATTTCTTGTATACTGACTATGATTCACATGGGCTTCCCCGTTCGGTGGATTGATATGGTTGGCGGTTTGTATTGAGCATTGCGACTTTCTGTTAGGTTAATGGTATCCCTTCCGGATATTTTCCTTCGAGTCGGGGATTGCGGGGGATCTCTATCTCCCGCCTTGTTTGTTCGGCGGCGGAGTATTTATCCCGGGATTGGATTCCATTATTAGACGACAGGATATGATTTATCGACGCGACGGGTTTTTAGGTGACTCATTTGGCTTATCTTTGATGATGTTGTTATCTTCACTAGTAGGGCGTCGACGATGGCCTCGTCACGTTGAGGCACTTTCTCGAGCACTATTTTGCTACTCGCCACGGCGGTGGTCGGTGTCGAGAATAGTAGATTCTTTTCGGCCCCATGTTACATTGATGGCCGGGAGCACATGGTTCATGGTGACATGCTTTGTTCGCGATGACTTGCCAATGACTTATTTGGGTGTCCCTTTTGTTCAGGGGCGAATGACGAAAGAGCTCTTCCTCCCGGTGATTGAGAGGATGTTGGATAGAGTTGATGGGTGGTCGATCGGCATCTCTCCTTTGGTGGTAGGCTTGCTCTTATTTGAGCACGCTAATGGCCACCCCGTTGCATATTCTTCAGTCATGCACCGCCAAAGACATTTTTTAGATTGGAGCAGATCATGGCTAGATTCATACGGGGCTCCTATGCGGGACAAAAGAAGACGATTGGATCGGTTGGGATATTATCGCCATCCTGTCTCGAGGGTGGCTTAGGGTTGCGCCGACTTTCGGATATTGCCGACGCCTTGATTTACAAGTTGTGGTGGAGGTTACGCGAGGGCCATTCGTTGTGGGCTCATTTCTTGATCGGCAAAGATCTTTATTCTGATGGGCTTCGGTCTCCTGTAGAGCCTCTCAGTAACACATAATCATAGTCATCAGTGGAGGCGCTTGGGGCGGATCGGTATTCGAGCCCAGGAGCGGATTTTCTGGTCTATTGGCGGTGGTGTCGTCGTCGTGTCAATTTCGGGATGATACTTGATTTGGGCATCGGCCGCGGATCATTGTTTGGATCGATCGTTGGGTCATATGACGGTGGATTGGTTCATCGGGAGATGGTATATGGGATAGAGATAGATTGTATCGACGTCTTGGTCTCCGGATGTGGGCTTTACGAGAGTCTCATTGAGGATATATCAGGGGTTCCGATTCTTTCCGGGGTCGAGGATATCATGCGGTGGATGTTTACCTCTCATGGTGGGTTCTCTATGTCTTCGCTTGGGATTATCTCCAGGGGTAGAAATGCTCGTAACCTTTTGTATGGTGCCATTTGGAACGATGCTCTTATTCCTACTATCTCTATTTTCCTTTGGCGCCTCCTTCGTAATCGTCTTCTTGTGAATATCAAACTTCGTGCACGTGGCACTTTCCTTGCCTCACGTTCTTTGGTGTTGCTTGAATAACCCACATCCATCTCCTCATGTCGAATCTATCCCTCACCTCTTTTTGATGAATGATATTGTTCAGTCCGTGTGGTATCACTTTCTTCCTTGGTTTGACACTACACTTCCACACACCACTGATATGATATTGTTCATTTCATTTTGGAGAAATCGCACACACGGATCACACACGAGGCACTTGAGTTTCTTGGTCCCCTGCTTGATTTTATGGTTTGTTTGGACGGAAATGAATATTGTCAAGCATCGACACCTTCATTTCTTGGCATCTCACATTATTTGGTAGGTGGAGCGGTATCTCTGGATTCTTGTTTCAGGTCGGCGTTTGAGCCCTTCGGATTGGTCTGGATGCTTCCCTACAGTTAGTTTTTTGCAGGGGAATGCTCCACCACAGGTTTCACGCAGGCCTAGGATGGTGATTTGGCGAGCCCCTCAGTCTCCTCAGATCAAGCTGAACACGGATGGTTCGTTTGATCGAGACACCTTGATTGCTGGCGGAGGGAGATTGATTCGAGATCATTCGGGCAGACTCATGTTGGCTTTTCATTGTTCTCTCCAGGCGGTGTCTAGCTTTCATGCCGAGCTACTAGCGCTGGAGATGGGACTGCGACATGCCCGTCAGTTTTTTAGATTTCTCATTATGATAGTCTTTCTAGATTTCGTAGTGATATGTTATTTGTTCTTTGATTTTCTCCCGCCTTGACGGGCATGACATTGTATGACATTTTGATTATTTGATATACAGGTAGGGGATCACGCCTCAATCCCCCACCCCCGGGGTATTATTTTGTTAAAAAAAAACTTAAAAAATCATCTTTTTTTGGGACAAAAGAAAAACAACTTTTTTGGGAAAAAAATATGTTTACCAGCGTTTTTGGAAAAACAACCTGCTTTTTTCGGGGCAAAAAATGGAAAAAATCAGCTTTTTTGGGAAAAAAGCTGTTTCCAGCGTTTTTTGGAAAAAAAAAAAGAAGTTTTTTCTCGGGAAAAAAGGTGGAAAAAATCAGTTTTTGTGAGAAAAAAGCTGTTTCCAGCGTTTTTTGAAACAAAAAAATCAGTTTTTGGGGAAAAAGCTGTTTTCAGCGTTTTTTGGGAAAAAAAAACATCTGTTTTCGGGAAAAAAAAAAGCTGGAAAAAATCAGTTTTTCTGGGGAAAAAAAGCTGGAAGCAAATTTTTGGGAAAAAAAGAGAACTTTTTTTTTGGGGAAAAAAGTTGTTTCCAAAACAGTTTTTTTTTTTGAAAAAAAAAGCTAGAAAAATCACCTTTTTTTGGGGAAAAAGAGAAACAGATTTTTTTTTGGGAAAAAAACCTGTTTCCAGCGTTTTTTGTAAAAAAAACAGTTTTCTTGGGGAAAAAATCACTTTTTTTGGGAAAAAAGAGAAACAACTTTTTTTGGGAAAAAAAGTTGTTTCAAGCGTTTAAAGGGTGTATTTACACTGTTTTATTTTATTAACGGTATCATAGTCTTTTTAACTTATGACATTTATGTAAATATTGGGAGTATGGTGTATTTTTGGGGGACAAATATCGCCACCTTTTTTATTTTCTTTTAGTATTTCCTTATGGCAAAATTTTGGACTTATTAGGTTATATTTTGAAGAGATTTTGTGATTTTTTTTTCAAAGATGATCTCTTTTGCTACTTCAAGCAAAACCATGTAAATTAAAAATAAAAAATCATTCAGGCTGAACGGGCTAGGCGACAAGAAATCAGGCCTAGGCACTTGCCTAGGCGGCCAACAAATCAGGCCTAGGCGGAAAAAATGCCAAAAATGGTATTAAAAAAAAACAATACTATTTCTAGGCACCCTAGGGTGGGCCACCGCCTAGCTAGCGCCTAGCGTTTTCTGCAACCTTGATAATCACACATTATTTTTAATAAAAAAGAAATCAAAAAGGAAAAAAACTTAACCGCTCACATACGTATAGTAGCATTTCATCATCCCCGGAAAAACTCCATATGAATGTCGATCAATCGACCTTGGGTACGATCCACTGCATAATGGCCACACTATTCACTCGCCATCACATTTCATATCAACACGCATACCAATCACTATTTCACTGTTTATATCTCACATCAATTATAATCATTACTTTTTCATCTTATATCTACTACAATATTAAGGTTCATATTTTTTTTTTAATCACCATTCTCTAATGTTAGAAAATAAAATGAAAGCATAAGCAATCACACCGTAAATTTTTACTACCATTCACCAATATGTCTCATTCATTGAAGCCCTTTACCCAGATCTTACCACATGCCTACAATAAGGCTGCAAACTACTAAACGAAATATTCACACAAGTCGAGTAATATAGGGACGAGGAGTCTCACAATGTAGCCCGGGGCAGATTAAGCAATACGATAAAATTAGTCCGAAAGGGTCATAGTATAAAAGCCCTATTACTAGATATGAGAAAAGAACCAAATGAAGCTCCAACGGACACCGGAAACGACCATTTGAATCTTTCAAAAACGAACTACCACCACCATCCAGCTCCCTATACCTACAAAGAAAATGAGAGAATGTTATTAATTATTATCTAAGTTCAAGAAATTGAATCAAATTGGACGAAAATTAGAAAGAGTTACCGAACACTATGAATCATATCACAGTCGAAGCTCACAAATAGTCAAGGTCGTCACGGTCCAAGTACCACACTAAATTATCAGGAAAGTCCAAGTCGTTGAAGGGGTTAGTGTAGTCATCATAATTTTCATAAGAGTAGATATCAGAATCATCATACGGATCATAGTTATCGTAGAGTGATCCGTGATCTTCGTCATCTTCGTCATCATAAATCTCCGCGTCCCATTCATAATCAGCAGTGGAGTCATCAGGGCGTCTCAGGTCATTTATCTGCTGAGAACATCTTTTGCCTAGATCCCCTCGTAGATCAACACTAAAGCACTGCCGAAGATCAAGTGACTCGAGGTGTGGACAACCATCAAGAATGGCTTGCAATCCTTCGTTATTCAACCTATTCCCGAAAAGTCGCAGGTGGCGTAAATTAGGCATGTTTCCTGCAACTGCCACTGCATACCTATTGTCTATTTCCACGAGTGGGAACCTATACCCGCGAGTGTTAAAGGTAAATGACTTCAACATAGGGCAAGAAATGCTTATAGTTTCGATACATACAGGATGGATTGATGGCATAAAAAAGAGGTGCAACTCTTCCAAGTGTGGGAAATTTTTAACTGCTGCTGTCAAACCTTCGCCTGATATACCATCACAACATGCAAATCTCAGACGTTTGAGATGACTTGATCTGTAGGAACAGTGCAAGCATTGAACGTATAAGTTTTACATGGAAAGTAGAATGTCTTCGAATTTATATTCAACAGCACATATATGAAACTTCTGAAGAGCAAAAATAACTTCATTGGTCTAGCAGAGGGCATACCAAAGGCAACAACACAGATTAAATCATATGGAAATAAACAACATTCAAACGAATAGTGCAAGAATGCAAAATTTGTGCTTGCCAAAGTAAATCACCTAGTAACACATTTATCTCACACATAATGAAAAGAACTCTTATGAATGTAAAGACTTTCAATCAAGTATAAATTTTCTTAGTTTGAAGAACACATTACCCATCCCCAAATAAGCCCAACTGTTATATCTGTACCCCCGCCAAAAGCACCCAAAACAAAACATGACTCATTACTTTATGTAATTGGTACGTGGGGCGACAATATACCAACAGCGCCCGGAAACAGTTTGTGCCTTCTATGTTCGAACAGCAATTGCTTTAAGAAAGATATTAGACTAAACAATGACGAATTCAAAAAATAGAGGCAATCTGTTCAAAATTTGTGTATCTAAATCACAAGAAGATTCCCATACTGAAAATTGAAATTCTCACAGATACAGAGGCAATCCTTTCTGTTCTAAAAGTGTAAATTTAAACCATAAGATTCCCTAGTAAAATCTTGTCAGGAATATCTTTAGCAGAAACGATAAAAACTAAAAGATCAATCTAGGTCATTATTCATTTCTTTGTCATCACCAAAATAAAATACTATCACCATATGTCTTTATCCAGATATTTTAAAAACCTCTACAGCAGCAGTAGTTGGGGCTACTCAAACCAAAAATTTCCACTGCAATTTTAAAAACATTGCTTTGTCCACACAAATCCCAAATAATAAGATAAATCACCAAATGGTAGACCTAACACAAACTCATAAAATCGTCCTTCTAACATCGATGAACTAAAACTATTATTGTTGTTAAACTCAATTTTCCAGAAGCTTTTCTAGACCACTCTGAATCAACTCAAGAACAATAAAATCTTCGATTTTTGGACTTCCAAATAAACAAATACAAATTAGCACAAGTGTTTAATTCCATAGAGTACCACAATATTATCACACACATAAATCACAGAGCTAGTTATAGAAAAACGCCAAAAAAAAAAATATTCGAAAGTATAAATACACTGTTTTAGCAACATGTACCGACTGGAAATGTAGTGTAGCAATTCATCGGTGCCGTAATACTCGATATTAATGTCGATTAACTGTCCCTGGCTCCGATCCACTGCACGACGGCACGTGTTATCGAGGTCGCAGTATATTTCGCGGCCGTCATCCGGGATTTTCATGTCAATAACACGCAACAAGGAGGGTTCCTGGCACACTCTCCGCCAGGTAGTACACACTTTCTGCGCATTTTGCAGTATCTCCACCGCACCCAACCGATGCAAGATATTGGCCGTCACATCTCTGGGAAGTTCGATCCACGGTGGGCAGGAGGATGAACTATCCTCCGCCGGAGTATTCTTTTTGCCTTTTGGTCTTCTGTATTGGAACTTCTTTCTTCCCCTCCTTCCCCCCATTTTTATCTTAGGTTTTTGAGAATTTCTAATCAACGCGTCAATTTATAATTATTATAAAGTTTAAAATAGCCGGATTTCCTATTGGGATATGGAGAGTATATAATACACAACAAATAATACTTAATAAAACAAGCTTCCAGGAAACACCGGAGGGGTCACAACGATCCCACTTAAAATCCGGTCTCCTTATTTAACTTACTTAAACAAGATTATAAGCGTGACTAAATACCCCACTACAACAAACAATATTAAATACTAAATACAACAGTAATAGTTACTACAAGAATAACTACTACAAGAACATCTACAAGAATACCAGAAAATAATTGCAGAAATTAAAAGACATAAAGGAAAGAACACACGGAATTGATAACGGAGTTGGCCAATTTTGCCTACGCCCCGTGCACCGCAACCGCAACGACCACTTTACTAATCTCCGAACAAATTACAACTTGGGCAAAATTACCCACAAATTAGGATTTCCCAAATATAGGACTTCCTCAAATTTAGAGATATAAGAGAAGATTTTGGTATATCTTAAAACCAAAGGCCTAAGGCATTTTATAAAGCTAAATTTGGAATTTGCCTTTGATCCATAATCTATGTGGGATTACAAAGGGTCAAATAGTAACAAATCTCCACTTGACTCATTTAATCCCACTCCAAAAAAAAAAAAAAAATTCAACTTTTCAATTCAAGCGGTCTTCACGGTGGTGCTCCAAATGCGCTTCGCGCCAACTCAAATGTGCAAGATGTTGATTAAGTCTAAACAATGTTTAAACTTGGTGATGTCACCACTGGTCAACATATCTCGCGGGATTTTGATGTAGTATGAATCTTCTCAAAAATGTTTCCTTCTTCTAGAATCTCCCGCACAAAATGATAACGAACGTCGATATGTTTCGTTCTTGCATGAAGAACTTGGTTCTTTGCTAAGTGAATAGCGCTCTGACTGTCACAATGCACAATGATGTGCTTCTGACCAACTCTCAAATCTTCAAACAAACTTTGAAGCCAAATAGCTTCCTTTACAACTTCACTGACCGCCATATACTCTGCCTCTGTTGTAGACAAAGCAACCGTCGATTGTAAAGTAGTTTTCCCACTGATTGGTGCTTTTGCAAAAGTAAACAAATATCCAGTCGTTGACCTTCGCTTATCCAAATCACCTGCATAGTCAGAATCACAATATCCAACTATACCTTGACCAAGTTTACCATGCTGCTCAAACACTAAACCAACATCTACAGTATTAAGAATATGCCGCAGAATCCATTTCACAGCTTGCCAATGACCTTTTTCCAGGATCATGCATATACCTGCTCACAACACTAACTGCTTGTGAAATGTCCGGCCTTGTACATACCATTGCATACATCAAGCTACCAACTGCATTAGCATATGGGACTTTATCCATGTAGTCTCATTCTTCATCATTCTTCGGTGATAGTTGAGCACTCAATTTCAAATGAGGAGCAAGTGGTGTACTTACAGGTTTTGTATTCTCTGTCATACCAAAACGTTGTAGTACCTTCTTCAGATATTGCTTCTGAGTCAAACAAAGCTTGCCACTAATTCTGTCCCTACTTATCTCCATCCCGAGTATCTTATTGGCTTCCCCGAGATCTTTCATTTCAAACTCTTGATTCAATTGAGCCATCAACTTGTCAATTTCTATTTGGCTCTGTGATGCAATCAACATATCATCAACATACAAGAGTAAGTAAATAAAAAATCTATCTTGTAGCTTGTGTAAATACACACAATGATCATATTTGCTTCGTGTGTACTTTTGCCCCATCATAAATTTATCAAATCATTTGTACCATTGTCGCGGAGATTGCTTAAATCCGCACAACGATTTGGTCAACTTACAGACCCAGTTTTCTTTCCCTGCAACTTTGAATCCTTCTCGCTGAGTCATATAGATTTCCTCTTCCAAATCACCATGTAAGAACGCCGTCTTCACATCACATCAAGTTGAGCTAGCTCCAAATTCAATCGTTGTCGCTAAGGCCAACAAAATTCTAATGGAAGAATGTTTAACAACTGGAGAAAATACCTCATTATAATCGATTCCTTCCTTCTGAGCATAGCCTTTAGCTACCATCCTTGCCTTGTAACGAACATCGTTCTTGTTAGGAAATCCATCTTTCTTTGCAAATACCCATTTGCATCCAATTGCCTTCTTGCCTTTTGGTAGTTGTGTCACCTTCCAAGTCATGTTCTTCTGAAGAAACCGCGTCTCTTCCTCCATGACACCTTTCCACTTTTCACTTTCAGGACTTCGAACTGCTTATCGAAAAGTGAAAGGAACGTCATCATCTATAACTGGAAGTGCATAAGCTACCATATCGCAAATCGAGCAGGTTTGTGAATTTCTCGTCTAGGCCTTCTTACTGCAATGGGTTCAAGTTGATCCAATGGTTCTTGGGTCTGAACTTCTTCTTCATCATCATCTGACAAATCCTCTCATTCATTTGGATTGTCATTCTTAGCCGAATTATAGCCATTTCTTCTACCTCCACCGCTTTTTGGTGTATGCTCCACCACGCATTGCGAGCATTGTCGGTCTTTTCACTTGTTAATGTCTTCAACATGGCATGTTCATCAAAGGTAACATGTCTGATAAACAATATTTTCTTCGACTCGAGACACCAAAGACGGTATCCCTTTACGCCAGAGGTAATCCCCATGAACAAGGCCCTTTTAGCTCTCGGTTCTAGCTTTGATTCCTTCACATTATTGTAAGCTAGAGAACCAAAAACATGTAAGGAATCATAATCAGTAGCAGGCTTTCCAGACCATACCTCTAAAGGTGTTTACCACCTATTGCGGATGATGGCAATCGATTTATGAGATGTTGCGCATACGTCACAGCCTCAGCCCAGTGTTGTCTGCCCAACCCAACATTGGACAACATACATCGAACTTTCTCCACTAAGGTTCGATTCATGCGCTCTGCCACCCCATTCTGGTGTGGTGTCCTCCTGACTGTGAAATGCCGAACAATGTCATACTTATGGCAAACTTCTTGGAAAGGATCGCTTGTGTATTCTCCACCATTATCTGTACGAAGAACTTTGATCTTTCTTCCAGTCTGATTTTCAATTCGTGTTTTCCATTTAAGGAAAATTCCAAGCACTTCATCCTTAGTCTTCATAGTGTACACCCAAACACGTCTGGAAAAATCATCAATGAAAGTGACAAAATAATGTTTTCCTCCCAAAGATGGTGTCTTGGAAGGCCCCCAAACATCTGAGTGAACATAATCCAAAATACCTTCTGTATTATGGATAGCAGCTCCAAATTTCACCCTCTTTTGTTTTCCCAGAACACAATGCTCACAAAAATCAAGCTTGTATACCTTAACATCTTTCAATAATCATTGCTTTGCCAGAGTTTGCAAGGATTTCTCACCAGCATGTCCCAATCGCATATGCCACAACTTCGTCCGCTTCGGACTCTTTTCGTTCTTGGAATTGGAATCGTCTTTGTTGTCCCAATTATTGTATTACCTTGATAGTAATACAAATTATTTCTTCTGATGCCTTTCATCACCACGAGTGAGCCGGATGTAGCTTTCAGAACTCCATCTCGCAAAGTAACAATTAAGCCTTTTGATTCTAAGGCTCCCAAAGAGATGAGATTCTTCTTCAAATTTGGTACATACCGAACATCCGTCAAGATTCTGGTTGATCCATCGTGATTTTTCAATCGGATAGAACCTATCCCAGTTGTCTTACAAGCATTGTCATTTCCCATATAGACAACTCCACCATTGATGTCTTCAAAATTGAAGAACCACTCCTTCACGGGAGACATATGATAGGTGCATCCGAATCCAAAACCCATTCGTCAGAACGGGAAATTAAAGGTGAAACCACCAGTGAAAACTCATCTTCACTTTCACCCTCAGCTACACAAGCATCTTGAGGAGCTTTTCCTTTATTCTTCAACTTCAGACAGACTTTCTTCCAGTGTCCTTTCTCATGACAAAAAGCACACTCATCTTTGTCAAGTTTGGCTTTGGAACGCGATCTTCCTCTTCTACCCTTCTTTTGGCTTTTCGAACGGCCTCTTGCAACCAAAGCTTCATCATCTGCTGCTTTGTTCCTGTTTTCCTTTTTATTCTTTTTTCTTAATTCATAACTATACAAAGCAGCACAAACTACATCAAGAGATACATCATCTTTTCCATGAAGTAAAGTAGTTTCCAAATGTTCAAATTCATCAGGAAGAGATGATAACAACATTAAAGCCAAATCCTCATCACTAAAGGTTACATCTAAATTAAGCAAATCTGCAACTAATTGATTAAATGCAGTAATATGGTCGTTCATAGTAGTACCTGAGCGGTACTCAAACCGGAACAATCGTTTCTTCATGAGGAGTTTGTTCTAACCACTTTTCTTCAGAAATTTGTCCTCCAAAACCTTCCACAGTTTGTAAGCAGAATTCTCATTTTTAAATGCATATTTCTGCTCTCTGGACAAACACGATCGGATTGTTCCACATGCCAAGCGGTTAATGGTTTTCCACTCCTTTTCGTCAACTTTCTCTGGTTTCTTTTCTTCAATGGCGATGTCTAAACCTTGCTGAAATAGACAATCCAGCACCTCGCCTTGCCACATGCCGAAATGACCCGTACCGTCAAATGTTTCCACCGAAATTCTAATATTTGGAACTAACATCCTTCCTAGCGCGGACGAGGATGCTAATGCACCGGTTGTGTCCGTAGTCATTTTGAACTCAAATAGTAGTATTCAATATTACAAATAAAAGACAAACGAGCCGAGGCCGAACCTTCGGATCGATACCACTTGTTGGGGTATCGAGTATATAATACACAACAAATAATATTGAATAAAGCAAGTCCCGGGAAAGGTTTGGGAGGGTCACAATGGTCCCACTTAAAATACGGTCTCCTTAGACAGAACTTACTTAAACAAGTACTATAAGCAGCGGACTAAATACCCCACTACAACAAACAATATTGAATACTAACTACAACAGTAATAGTTACTACAAGAATAACTACTACAAGAACATCTACAAGAATACCAGAAAATAATTGCAGAAACTAAAAGACATAAAGGAAAGAACACACCAAGATTGATAACGGAGTTCGGCCAATTTTGCCTACGTCTCCAGGCACCGCAACCGCAACGACCACTTTACTAATCTCCCGAACAAATTACAACTTGAGCAAAATTACCCACAAATTAGGATTTCCCAAATATAGGACTTCCTCAAATATAGAGATAGAAGAGAAGATTTGGTACATCTTAAAACCAAAGGCCTAAGGCCATTTTATAGGTTAAATTTGGAATTTGCCTTTGATCCATAATCTATGTGGGATTACAAAGGGTCAAATAGTAACATTCCCTTCACTAGTTTTTATTTCCTTTTAGTATTTCCTCATTATATTTTTTGGACTCATAATAACAATATTTTTATTTGCAATTCTAAGTAATGGTAAATTTTTTATATATCAAATTCTGAATTATGAGTCTATGACAAATTTTTGGTCCTAGGAATTTTGACGAGATTTTGGATAACCGTATTGGTCGATCCCAAAATTACTCCACTCCTCCAGATTCATGCTCTGACTAAACTCGTTGTTGACCTGCACAAAAGGAGGCTGGAGGATTACTCCGGCGTACCCTCTCCGACGCTTAAGTCAGAATTCTATCGTAGAAAATTAATTCATGTAAAGAAGTAATGAAAAAGAAAGGAGAATATAATATTCCCTTTATATTTTTATTTTAGGATTCTACCAAGTAAAGCCCTAATAGAATCCATATTCGTATTTCAGACCATTTTTAATATTGAAACCCAAATAATATTGATCCAATTTAATACGACAAATCTAGGTTGTATCACATATGTACTGGGCTCGTGCTAAAATTTATTTTTGTGATTTTTTTTTAAAAGATAATCTATTTTGCTACTTCAAGCAAAATCATGTAATTAAAAATAGGCATTAATTGACAAAAACACCACCAAGGTTTGGGCTAATTTCAAAAAAATAAAAATAAAAGCCCTCTCAGATTTGTTTTTGTCTTAAATTAAGGGGTCAACTGTAATATCTCTACAAATATCATGGTGGTTTTTTGAAATAGTTTTTGCTTATGAAGGGGGCAAGATGTAAGCAAAATCAAATTTTAAGAGATTTTTTGCAATTTTCAAAAATCTCTGGATTTTTTATAATTAGCCCAACCTTTAGGGGTTTTTATGTAATTATCACTTAAAAATAAAAATACTACAGAGAGCATACATATTTTGAAGTTGGATTAGCATTTACGTAATTTATTTCAAGGCAAAAACTTGTGTAAGACGATTACAGTATGCAAATGATACACTGCCCACTTTACTCCGTATAGTTTCATATATAGCATAAAATGCAGCAGTATGCACTGAAATGCCTCAAATATAACTTGGTTTATAGAGAAAACAACCCAAATTTGGCCAAAGACATCAAACACATGGTACAGAGTACAAAGAATCACACATTGTTTTTAATAAAAAAGAAATCAAAAAAGAAAAAAACTCCATATGAATGTCAATAGTCGGCCTTGGCTACAATCCATTGCCTGACAGCCACACTATTCACTCGCCCTCACATTTCATATCAACACGCATACCAATCAATATTTCACTGTTTATATCTCACATCAATTATAATCAATACATTTTCATCTTATATCTAACTACACTCTTAAGGTTCTTTTTTTTTTTTTTTAATCACCATTCTCTAATGTTAGAAAATAAAATGAAAGAATAAGCAATCACACCGTAAATTTTTACTACCATTCACCAATATGTCACATTCATTGAAGCCCTTTACCCAGATCTTACCACATGCCTACAATAAGGCTGTAAACTACTAAACAAAATATTCACACAAGTCGAGTAATATAGGAACAAGGAGTCTCAGGCCGTAGTCCCAGACGGATTAAGCAAAACGATAAAATTAGTCAGAAAGGGTCATAGTATAGAAGCCCTATTACTAGATATGAGAAAAGAACCAAATGAAGCTCCACCGGACAGCCAAAACAACCATTTGAGTCTTTCAAAAAGGAAATAGCACCACCATCCAGCTCCCTGTACCTACAAAGAAAATGAGAGAATGTTATTAACTATTACCTAATCTCAAGCAATTGAATCAAATAGGATAAAATTAGAAAGAGTTACCGAACACAGTGAATCGTCTCACAAAGAGTTACCGAAGTGAATCGTCTCAAAAAGAGCTACCAAATCATCGGGAATTTTAAAGTCATTGAAAGGGATAGTGTAGTCGTCATAATCCTCATAACAGTAGTCATAATCATAAATATAGCCGTCCCACTCATTATCAGCAGTTTTGTCATCATAAATATAGTTGTCCCACTCATAATCAGTAGTGGAGTCATCAGGGCGTCTCAGGGCTTTTATCTGCTGAGAACATCTTTTGCCTAGTTCCCATCGTAGATCAGCACTAAAGCACTGCCGAAGATCGAGGGACTCAAGGTGTGGACAACCATCAAGAATGGCTTGCACTCCTTCGTTGTTCAACCTATTCCCAAGGAGTCGAAGGTGGCGTAAATTAGGCATGTTTCCTGCAACTGCCACTGCATACCCATTGTCTACTTCCACAAGAGGAAACTTATTACTGCGATTATTAAATGTAAATGACTTCAACATAGGGCAAGAAATGCTAATAGTTTCGATATCTCCAGGACAGATCGATGGCATAAAAAAGAGGTGCAACTCTTCCAACTGTGGGAAATTTTTAACTGCTCCAGTCAAACCTTCGCCTGATATACCATCGCAACATGCGAGTCTAAGACGTTTGAGATGACTTGATCTGTTGAAACAGTGCAACATGGGGACAGATAAGTGATTCGTGGAAATTAGAATGTCTTAGAATGTTATATTCAACAGCACATATGAAACTTCTGAAGAGCAAGAACAACTTGATTGGTTTAGCCAGAGAATATACTAAAGGCAACAACAGAGATAAACCATATGAAAATAAACAGTCTTCAAAGAAATAGTACAAGAATGTAAATTTGTGTGTGCTAACTTAAATCGCCTGCTAATACAATTATCTAACACAAAACGAAAGGACTCTTGTGAATGATAAAGTATAAATCTTTTGATGAATATATTATCCATCCCCAAATAAAGCCGAACCCAACTGTTTATTCTGAACACCACCAAAGTGTCCAAAACAAACAAGACTCATTACATTATGATATACAATTATTAAATGAGATGACACTATGCACAATTCAGCTTCTCTGCATGTCTTTTTAGATTATTATTTTTTTGAAAAATAGGCAGAGTAGAAGTTCCCAAATGCAGTTTGTTGGTATTGACAGGTGTTGTTACAGGTGTTAGTTGGGTTTAGTTGTATTTCCAGCTTTCATAAGTTGCTACTTTCCTTTCACGTTTTTTACTCTGCTTATGATAGACCTATAAATACACATTGTAAGCTGCACAGTGAATGTTTTTTGTGTGAAATAATATTCCTCTCATTTTTCCCTCCAAAATTATCATGCTGCTCACGTTCTCTTCATGGTATCCAGAGCCGGTACTTTGAAGCTGTGGTTTGGTAGAGCTCAAAGATGAATAACACGAAGAATAGGGCGTGGAATTTGATTGTTGCTGGCGATAAGGATGAGGATGTTGTTGATACGCACAACGCGAACCAGGTGGTGGTTAAAACTGACGATGAGTCGCTTCATCTTCACGGCTCCGATCATCCAGGACTTGTACTTGTTTCGAATGTTCTCACTGGTGCTAATTACTATTCATGGCGGAGATCCATGATAATTGCACTCGGTGCTAAAACGAAGATCGGTTTCATCAATGGGAAAACTAAGGCTCCAGCTGAAGATAAGGCTGAATTTGAAGCATGGAAGAAGGTTGATTGGATGGTGATTAGTTGGATATTAAATTCGATTTCGAAGGAACTGACTGATTCCTTCATTTATGCGAATTCAGCGAAGGAGCTTTGGGATGATTTGGCTCAACGGTTTGGGGAGAGTAATGGACCACTATTATACCAATTGCAGAAAGAAATTTCCATGGTGACTCAAGGTAATCTCTCACTTATGGCGTATTTTACCAAATTAAAAAAGCTTTGGGATGAGTATGCTAGCTTGGTGATTCTTCCGGAATGTACTTGCGGTGCCTATAAGATGCAGACCGATTTGGATCTACATACTAAACTGATGCAGTTTCTCATGGGACTCAATGAGAGTTATGATCACGTTCGGAACCAAATTTTATTACTAGATCCATTGCCTACGGTTAATAAGGCTTACTCGATGCTTTTAAGTGTAGAAAAACAGAGGCATGTTCAAGTTTTATTTCCTGAGATCTCTGAAAACACAGCATTATTATCTAGATCTGTTGGTTTGGGGAGAGGTGCTCCTCCTAGAAATAATACTGGTTGGTCTACTGGTAATAACAATTGGTCATCTGGAAGAGGCAGAGGCTTTCCTCGAAGAACTAGAGAAGAGAAGGCAAAACTCTTATGTTCACACTGTCAAGAACATGGACATGAGAAGAGTGAGTGCTTTAGATTACATGGTTATCCTGATTGGTATAAGAAATTTAAGGAGCAAAGAGGCAGATCTATGGTGCACTGTGTAGATACCAACACACAGTTGAACTCTAAAACTCAAGCAGAAGAGTCAGGGAAGGAGTTTCAATTGACTGATATATCCAACATCATTAAACAGGAGCTGGCAAAAATCATGTCCACACAACATGTTGCTGCAGATTCTCCCATTGCTGACACACCTATGCATTATGCACACTTTGTGGAGTATGCAGGTATGAGCTCACATAGTAGTACTCAGTATGCCATGACTATTTCTGGAGGTGTTGGTGACACTGATTGGATACTTGATACTGGAGCTAGCAAACACATGTGTGTTAACCAGGCTATCATGTCTAACATTGGCCCTATTTGCTCTAAAATTGTTGTATACCTTCCTGATGGATCTTCCAAACTTGTTACTCATGGTGGTCAAGTTAATCTTAGTTCAAAACTCACACTCACTGATGTTCTTCATGTTCCTAGTTTCAGATATAATCTTCTTTCTGTGTCTCAGCTTACTAAATCATCCTCACTGAAATGCACTTTCTATCCCACCTATTGTGTCTTGCAGGACCTGCAGACTGAGGAGATAGTGGCCATGGGCAAAGTGCTTGGAAACCTCTACATTCTTCAGTCCTCCAGTTCTATTCCTGTATCTTCCCATTCCACTTGTCACAGTGTGATTCCTTTTCCTTTAGCTTGTCAGAGTGATTACTCTTTATGGCATAATAAATTGGGACATGCATCTCCCACTGTGCTTAGTCATTTACCTTTTTTACACTCTACTTGTAATAAAACTGATAAACAGATATTATCCTCTTGTGATGTTTGTCACAAATCCAAACAGACACGGTTGTCATTTCCCTTGAGTGAAACTCATGCATCTGTTATTTTTGAGCTCATTCATGTTGATATATGGGGTCCATATGCTGCTGTATCTTTGTTGAATGCCCCTTATATGCTGACTATAGTTGATGATTTTAGTCGAGCCACTTGGATTTTCCTCTTACATCATAAATCACAAGTTCACTCCATGTTGGAGAAGTTTTTTCTGCTTGTTAAAACTCAATTTGGAACCTCAGTAAAAACTATTCGGAGTGACAATGGATTGGAGTTTGTCAATAAAAATTGTGCTACTTTATTTCATGCACATGGCATTATTCATCAGAGAACTTGTGTATATACCCCCCAACAAAATGGGGTGGTAGAACGAAAGCATAGAACCCTCCTTGATATGGGTAGGGCACTCATGTTTCACTCAAACCTTCCTTCAAAATTCTGGCCATTTGCCTTGCTCACAGCTACCTTCATCATCAACAGATTACCTTCCTCAGTCATCCAGTGGAAAACACCCTATGAACTCCTACACAAACACTCTCCTGATTACTCCATCTTTAAACCTTTTGGTTGTCTAGCCTATGCCTCCAATGTTTCTCCTCATAAATCTAAATTTGATGCCCGTGCCTTGAAGTGTGTTTTTTTGGGTTATGAGCAGGGTAGGAAAGGGTACAAACTCTATGATTTGGATCATAAAGAATTGTTGATTTCCAGGGATGTAGTGTTTGTGGAGGATCAGTTCCCTTTCCATAGCACTCTACCTTGCTCTGCTGCACCTATTTCTTCCCCTCCTTTATTCTTGCATCTTCCTTCATCTAATGATCATACCAGTCCCACACCTTCTACCACTTCTCACATTGAATCTTCATCTTCTCCTTCTATCACTGAATCTTCATCTCCAGGTATTACCTCTCCTCCACCTCTGAGGAGGAGTTCCAGGGTATCTCACAAGCCTTCTTGGATGTCTGATTTCATTCTTAACCAAGTTACTGATCACTTTGCTCAGGCTGCTACTTCTCAGATGTCTTTTCCTGCAGGTGGTCCTTATCCCATTCTCACTTATCCCTATACAGTGTCTCCTTGTTTTGATACAGCATATCTTTCCTTTTTGGGCAACCTGCATCACTTGCAGGAGCCTCATAGCTATAAACAGGCCAGCTCTGATCCCCTTTGGGTTGAGGCTATGCAACAAGAGTTGCTTGCCTTAGAGAAGAATGATACCTGGACTCTTACTACTCTCCCTGAAGGTAAGAAGCCTATTGGGTGCAAATGGGTGTACAAGATTAAAATGAAGCCTGATGGAAGTGTTGAGAGATATAAGGCTAGACTAGTAGCCAAGGGATACAATCAGGTATATGGTGTGGACTACCTAGATAGTTTTTCCCCTGTGGCAAAATTGGCTACTGTGAGATTTTTGATTGCCTTAGCAACTGCCAAGGGATGGCATTTATCTCAAGTTGACATCAATAATGCATTTCTTCATGGGTACTTGGATGAAGATATATATATGACACCACCTGAGGGTTATAACCAGGCTGCTGCTGGGCAAGTTTGTCATCTTAAAAGGAGTTTGTATGGCTTGAAACAGGCCAGCAGACAGTGGAATGCTGAGCTCTGTGGGAAGTTATTGGAGTATGGGTTTACTCAGTCCGCATCTGATCATTGTCTATTTGTGAAATGCACTGCTGACTCATTTCTTGCATTGGTGATTTATGTGGATGATGTGTTGCTCACTGGTTCTCATCCGCAGCAGTTAAGTGATCTCAAAGCCTATCTTCATGCTCTCTTTACCATTAAGGATCTCGGGGAAGCCAAATATTTTCTTGGTTTGGAACTTGCACGTAGTCCATCTGGCACATATCTTAATCAGCGGAAGTACATACTTGATATTTTAAAGGATGTTGGAATGTTAGAGTGTAAGCCTGCCAGTACTCCATTTCCCCAGGGCCTCAAATTGAACAGCAGAGATGGGGTTCCCTATCGTGATCCTGAACAATATCGGAGGTTAGTGGGTCGATTACTTTACTTGAATTTTACAAGGCCGGATATCACCTATTGTGTTCAACAACTTAGTCAATTTGTGAACAATCCTTTACACACTCATTGGGAGGCTGCAGCACATGTTCTCCGGTATTTGAAGGGGTGTCCGTCCAAGGGACTATTTTATCCGGCACACTCAGATTTTAATCTTGTTGCGTATAGTGATGCTGACTGGGCATCTTGTGGGGATACTAGACGTTCTCTCACGGGGTTTTGTATTTTTCTAGGGGATGCTTTGATATCTTGGAAGACCAAGAAGCAACACACCGTCTCTCGGTCCTCTGCGGAAGCCGAGTACAGGGCACTTGGTGCCACAGTTTGTGAGCTCAAATGGTTGAGCTACATTGCCTCTGATCTTGCTGTGTCTATTCCTGGTTCTATTCCTCTCTATTGTGATAATCAAGCGGCTCTACATATTGTGGCTAACCCGGTTTTCCACGAACGTACTAAGCACTTGGAAATTGATTGTCATCTTGTGCGTGATCAATACAAGGCGGGTTTCATATCTCCTCGCAAGATTCCTTCTCACTTGCAGCTTGCTGATGTATTTACTAAAGCCTTGGGAGTTGGTTTGTTTGGCAGTTTGGTGTTCAAGTTGGGTTTAAGGGATTTTCTTCATTGCCCAACTTGAGGGGGGGCTGTTGGTATTGACAGGTGTTGTTACAGGTGTTAGTTAGGTTTAGTTGTATTTCCAGCTTTCATAAGTTGCTACTTTCCTTTCACGTTTTTTACTCTGCTTATGATAGACCTATAAATACACATTGTAAGCTGCACAGTGAATGTTTTTTGTGTGAAATAATATTCCTCTCATTTTTCCCTCCAAAATTATCATGCTGCTCACGTTCTCTTCACAGTTCATCTCAGGGTTTACTAATAATGTGCGTGACACTGGCACTCAAAAAGTTTAGAAATGAAAACCTATCACTGCTTGATTCAGCTTGTTCAGACATTCAATTAGTAGAGTGCTCAAAAACAGATTGTGTCTTCTAACAACAATTGCTTTAACGATGGTGTTAAAGACTGAACGACGAACATTCACATAGTTAGAGTGGTCCTTTTTTTTTTTTTAGTTCAAGAAGGGTAAATTTCAATCATAAGAAGATTCCCCGGGAAATTCTTAGCAGCAATATCTTTAGCAAACCAGTAAAAAGATAAAGAGAATTACAGGTCATCATTCATTTCCACTGCAATTTGCAGAACCTTCTGGTGGCTGAATTGGTTTCACATTTGCTTTGTGCACACAAATCCCAAATGATCAGAGGAATTACCAAATGGTAGGTCTTGGCCAAACACAATCTCATAAATCATCCTTCCAAAACCAATGTACTGTACTAAAACTATTAATGTTTTAACTCCATTTTCCAGAATTTTTTCCAACCCCACACCGAATCAACTCAAGAACAACTAAGTTGTCGATTTTCAGACTTCCATAAACAAATACACAATTAACTTTTTTTGTTTAATCCCACACAGTAGCACATATTATCGCGCACACAAATCACCTCAAACAGAGCTAGGGTTATAAAGAAAACGCCCAAAATGATTATAAGGTATAAAACTACAGCTATAGCTACACGTACCGATTGGAAATGTAGTGCAGCAATTCATCGGTGCCGAACTTCTCAATATTAATATCGATTAACTGTCCCTGGCTCCGATCCACTGCACGACGGCACGTGTTATCGAGGTCGCAGTACGTTTCGCGGCCGTCATCAGGGATTTTCATGTCAATAGCACGCCACAAGGAGGGTTCCTGGCACACTCTCCGCCAGGTAGCACACACTTTCTGCGCATTTTGCAGTATATCCACCGCGCCCAACCGATGCAGGATATTCGCCGTCAAATCTCTGGGAAGTTCGATCCACGGTGGGCCGGAGGATGAACTACCCTCCGCCGGAGTATTCTTTTTGCCTTTTGGCCTTCTGTATTGGAACTTCTTTCTTCCCCTCCTTCCCCCCAATTTTCTCTTAGGTTTTTGAGAATTTTCAATCAGCACATCTATTTATAAAGTTTAAAAAAATAACCGGATTTCCCTTCACTATTTTTTATTTTCTTTTAGTATTTCCTTATGACAAAATTTTGGACTTGGGATATATTTTGACGAGATTTTGTGATTCTTTTTTTTTTTTTTTTTTTTTTCAAAGATGATCTCTTTTGCTACTTCAAGCAAAACCATGTAAATTATAAAAATAAAAAATACTACAGAGTGCAGACACATTATGAAGTTGTATTAGCATTTACGTGATTTATGCCAATAATGGGAACAATAAAAGATGAGATAATTATCATAATTTGGACGAAAATTTGATAAATCAAAATATATGTTTGTTGACGGCTTCGCTTGAAATCCTATTATCCCCCGCCCAGGAATTGATGCCCACTAGGGCGGCAAATGAACCAAGCCGCTCATGAGCTATTCGGAGCTCGATTCGATAAAAGCTCGTTCGTTTAATGAGACTGATTAAAATAAATAAACCAAACTAAAACTTAGAGATATTCGATTCGTTAGCTCGTAAACAAGATTATTAGTAAACTCATGAATAAGCTCGATAGTAAGCTCGTATAAATTAAACTACTAATTAGACTTTAATTTTAATTTTTAATATCTTTACTTTTGATAATATAAAAATATTTCAATAAATTCATAACATTATAAGTTTTAGTAAATATATTATGCATTTTAGATATATATATTTTTATTTTTGTAATAAATTGAAGAATGATTTAATTTATAATTAATATTTACTAAATCGTTTCTCCTTCTCAAAATAGTTGTGACCCATCAACTATGTTCAATAAAATAGGATCGAATATTTTTTATTAAACGAGCCAAACTCAAACATTCAAAAATCAGCGAATATTTTTATAGCCCTAATGTCCACCGCCCCCTCTCATTCCAAGATATGTACATGACTAGGGATGTAAAATAAGCGAATAATTTTTATTCGATTTGGCATTCGAAATCGTATATTGACATTCGAAAAATTAAAATACAAATCCAAATAATAATATTTATTTAATTTATATTTATGCGAATAAGAAATGAATATTATTATACACTGCCCACTTTACTCTCTATAGTTTCATATATAGCATAAAATGCAGCAGCATGCACAGAAATGCCTCAAATATAATTAGGTTCATCAAGAAAACAACCCAAATTTGGCCAAAGACATCAAACACCTGGAACAGAGTACAAATAATCACCAGTGTTGTAAAAATCGGCCGCCTAGGCGCCACTAGGCCGATCCGATCTTTGCTAAAATCACCCAAAAAAATGGTTCAGGCCAAAAATTGGGCCTAGACAGAAAAAATCGTTCGGACCGAGCCCTAGGCACATGCCTAGGCTGCCAACAAATCGGGCCTAGGCGGAAAAAAATGTCTAAAAATGGTAAAAAAAAAAAAAGAAAAAAAAGAGAGAAACAATACTATTTCTAGGCACCCTTTGGCTGGGCCACCGCCTAGCTAGCGCCTAACAATTTTTGTAACTTTGATAATCACGCATTGTTTTTAATAAAAAAGAAATCAAAAAGGAAAAAAACTTAACCGCTCGCATACGTATAGTAGCATTTCATCATCCCGGAAAAACTCCATATGAATGTCGATCAATCGGCCTTAGGTACAATCCACTGCGTGACAGCCACACTATTCACTCGCCATTACATTTCATATCAACACGCATGCCAATCACTATTTCACTGTTTATATCTCACATCAATTATAATCAATACATTTTCATCTTATATCTAACTACACTCTTAAGGTTCATTTTTTTTTATTACCATTCTCTAATGTTAGAAAATTAAATGAAAGAATAAGCAATCACACCGTAAATTTTTACTACCATTCACCAATATGTCTCATTCATTGAAGTCCTTTACCCAGATCTTACCACATGCCTACAATAAGGCTGTAAACTACTAAACAAATATTCACACAAGTCGAGTAATATAGGAACTAGGAGTCTCACAATGTAGCCGGGGCAGATTAAGCAAAACGATAAAATTAGTCAGAAAGGGTCATAGTATAAAAGCCCTATTACTAGATATGAGAAAAGAACCAAATGAAGCTCCAATGGACAGCCAAAACGACCATTTGAATCTTTCAAAAAGGACTAGCACCACCATCCAGCTACCTATTACCTACAAAGAAAATGAGAAAATGTTATTAACTATTAGGGATAATTACAAAAACACCCATGAGGTTTGATGTAATTACAAAAAACCTAGCTATGTTCCTAAAATTACAAAAAGGACCCTTGAGGTTTGATTTTGTTAAAATTAAGGGGATAAAACTGTAACATTTTTATAAATATGAAGGGGATTTTGAAATATTTTTTGAAAATGAAGGGGGTAAATGTTAGACAAAATAAAACCTCAGGGTTTTTTTTATGTAATTTTGAAAATTAGCGAGGTTTTTTTATAATTAGGTTAAACCTCAATGGTATTTTTTGTAATTAACCCTAACTATTATCTAATTTCAAGAAATTGAATCAAATTGGACGAAAATTAGAAAGAGTTACCGAACACAGTGAATCATCTCACAAATCGTCAAGGTCGTCACGGTCCAAGTACCACACTAAATTATCAGGAAAGTCCAAGTCGTTGAAAGGGTTAGTGTAGTCATAATTTTCATAACAGTAGTCGTCATAATCATCGTACGAATCATAGTTCTCGTAGAATGATGATTCATCGTCTTCGTCATCATAAATATAGTCGTCCCACTCATAATCAGCAGTGGAGTCACTAGGGCGTCTCAGGTCTTTTATCTGCTGAGAACATCTTTTGCCTAGTTCCCATCGTAGATCAGCACTAAAGCACTGCCGGAGATCGAGTGATTCGAGGTGTGGACAACCATCAAGAATGGCTTGCACTCCTTCGTTGTCCAACCTATTCCCAAAGAGTCGAAGGTGGCGTAAATTAGGCATGTTTCCTGCAACTGCCACTGCATACCCATTGTCTACTTCCACAAGAGGAAACTTATACCCGCGAGTATTAAATGTAAATGACTTCAACATAGGGCAAGAAATGCTAATTGTTTCGATATCTCCAGGACGGATCGATGGCATATAAAAGAGGTGCAACTCTTCCAACTGTGGGAATTTTTTAACTGCTCCAGTCAAACCTTCGCCTGATATACCATCGCAATATGCGAGTCTAAGACGTTTCAGATGACTTGATCTGTTGAAACAGTGCAACATGGGGACAGATAAGTGATTCATGGAAATTAGAATGCCTTAGAATGTTATATTCAACAGCACATATGAAACTTCTGAAGAGCAAGAACAACTTGATTGGTTTAGCCAGAGAATATACTAATTTGGTTGGTTTAGCCAGAGAATATACTAATTTGGTTGGTTTAGCCAGAGAATATAGTAAAGGCAACAACAAATGACCCGGTTTGGTCCATTCCTCGAAAGATGTTTTTACGGGATCCTTATCCGCCAATTTTTTTACTTCTGGTTCCGGCGAACGAATAATCATTGAGTCCTCCTCTTTCCGGACAACACATACAAAGAGACAGATACACCATATGAAAATAAACAGCCTTCAAAGAAATAGTGCAAGAATGTAAATTTGTGTGCGCTAAATTAAATCGCCTACTAACACAATTATCTAACACAAAACGAAAGGAACTCTTGTGAATGATAAGAATTTCAATATAGTATAAATCTTATTTCGAGGAATATATTATCCACGCCAAATAAAGCCGAACCCAACTGTTTATTCTGTACACCACCAAAGTGTCCAAAAACAAACAAGACTCATTACATTATGATATACAATTATTAAATGAGATGACACTATGCACAATTCAGCTTCTCTGCATATCTTTTAAGATTATTATTATTTTTTTCAAAAAAATAAATAAATAGGCAGAGTAGAAGTTCCCAAATGTAGTTCATCTCAGGGTTTACTAATAATGTGCTTGACACTGGCACTCAAAAAGTTTAGAAATGAAAACATATCACTGCTTGATTCAGCTTGTTCGGACATTCAATTAGTAGAGTGCTCAAAAACAGATTGTGTCTTCTAAGAACAATTGCTTTAACGATGGTGTTAAAGACCGAACAACAAAAATTCACATAGTTAGAGGCGTCCCTTTTTTGTTTTTGTTCAAGAAGGGTAAATTTGAATCATAATAAGATTCCCCGGGAAATTCTTCGCAGCAATATCTTTAGCAAACCAATAAAAAAAAGAGCATTATATGCCATCATTCATTTCTTTGTCATTACCAAATAGAATACTACTACTGTATTTCTTAATCCAGGTATTTTTATAAACCTTTCCTGCAGCACTGGTGGTGGCTATTAAAACCAAAAACTTCCACTGCAATTTGCAGAACCTTCTGGTGGCTAAATAAGATTCAATTTTGCATTGTCTAAACACAAAATTCCACATTTTCAGAAAAAAACAAATAGTAGAGGTCTTGGCCAAACACAGTCTCATAAATCATCCTTCCAAAATCAATGTACTAAAACTATTAATGTTTTAACTCAATTTTCCAGAATTTTCCCAACCCCACACTGAATCAACTCAAGAACTAAGTTATCGATTTTCGGACTTCCATAAACAAATACACAGTTAACTTTTTTTGTTTAATCCCAAACAGTAGCACATCGCGCACACAAATAACCTCAAACAGAGCTAGGGTTATAAAGAAAACGCCCAAAATGATTCCAAGGCATAAAACTACCGCTATAGCTACACGTACCGATAGGAAATGTACTGCAGCAATTCATCGGTGCCGAAATACTCGATATTAATGTCGATTAACTGTCCCCGGCTACGATCCACTGCGTGACGGCACATGATATCGAGGTCGTAGAATATTTCGTCGCCGTCATCGGAGCATTTCATGTCAATAACTCGCCACAAGGAGGGTTCCTGGCACACTCTCCACCAGGTAGTACACACTTTCTGCGCATTTTGCAGTATATCCACCGCGCCCAACCGGTGCAGGATATTCGCCGTCACGTCTCTGGGAAGTTCGATCCACGGCGGGGCGGAGGATGAACTACCCGCCGTCGGAGTATTCTTTTTCGCTTTTGCCCTTCTGTTCTTTCTTGCCCTCCTTCCTACCATTTTTAACTTAGGTTTTTGAGAATTTCCAATCAGCACGTCTATTTATAAAGTTTAAATAGCACTATTTTTATTTTCTTTTTATATTTCCTTATTATATTTTTGGACCCATAACCATAAGGCCATAATAACAATATCTTTATTTGCAATTCCCAATTATGGTAAATTTTTTATATATCAAATTCTAAGTTACTAGAATAACATCATTGTGTTACAGGGATTTGTCCAAATAAAAAAAAAATTAGTGTCACAAACTCTTGATTTTTATTTTCTTTCTTCCTTGTTTTCTGAATTTAATTTATTTTACATATAATGTAATATAATAATTAAAAAGATAACTATTTTAAAACATAGTGTAGATATAATCCTTGATTTTTGGTTTATTTATTATCTTTAAAATTTAAAAATATATATTTTGAACTAATAGAAAATTCAGATACGTTCAAATTGTGTGTTAATATAATATAAATTCATGATTGTTATGTATATAATAATTTAAAAGATAACAAATCTAAAATATAATGTAGATAGAATCTTTAATTTAGATTATTTATTATTTTTAAAATTTCTTATCATTTAAATTCATAGATAGTCACGTAAACAAATCTTTGGTCCTAGGTTATATTTTGACGTTTGGATAGTCGTATGTATTGGGCTCGTGCTAAAATTCATTTTTGTGATTTCATATTTTTAAAGATCTTTTTTCTACTTCAAGCAAAACCAAATTAAAAATAAAAAATACTACAGAGTGCAGACACATTTTGAAGTTGGATTAGCATTTACGTGATTTATTCCAATTATGGGGACAGGAAAAGATAAGATAATTCATGAGACGGATTCTATATTTAAATAGAATTTCGACCCAAACTCATACCCGATTATAAAAAATAATCCATATTTTGTATGTAACACCACGAACAAAAAAGATAAAATTACAATGAACTTAAATTTAAGTTCACAAAAACTAGTCTCACATAAGACTTCCTCATCAAAAATATGTTAGCTGGCGGCTTCACTATAAATCCTAATATCTCCCCGCCCCGGAATCGAGTACCAGTCAATCGTTAAGACTTTCATGTCCAGACCACAGGTTAGGGATTCGATTTTCCACCAACCTCTCTTCTTCCAAGATATGTACATATACATCCACGCGTCAAAGAAAACAATAAAATAATATAGAGCAAAAAAAGAAAAAAGAAAAAAGGGAACATAATTTAGAAGTTCATTTCAAGCCGATATTTGAGAAATGAAAGCACTTGCAAAAATACATCCCGTGACAACTCTTTTTTGAGCTAAAACAGATAAAATATATTACAGTGTGCATTCAATAATCGAAGTGGATTAATATTTGGGATTTATTTCAATAATAGGAACAAGATAAGAATATAATATAGCATGGACGAAAATATAGAAACAAAAACTGCCTGGTAATGGTTCTAATATCATGCTTTCCAAAATTAATGAGAAAATCAAAAAAATAAAAACAAAAACATAAGTTAGAAGATTCATTTGAAACTGGCAGACTTGGTACACACAATTTACAAAATTGGCGCAGTCTATGCACACACAACACAAGTCACTAAAACAACAACCCACATTGAACTACTGAAAGCACCAAGAGGAAAGAACAGTTCCCCACAACACATAAGTACCTAAAACATGAAATCTTTTCGCATAATCATACTAACATACCTACCAGAAGCTGTACATGGCTGGCAAATATTCACACACGAGTTGTGAAAT
Source organism: Rehmannia glutinosa (assembly GCA_016081115.2). Lineage (NCBI taxonomy): Eukaryota > Viridiplantae > Streptophyta > Magnoliopsida > Lamiales > Orobanchaceae > Rehmannia > Rehmannia glutinosa. The sequence continues at coordinate 76,803,589 of CM071933.1, read as the reverse complement.
AGGAACCCGAAGCAGCCTCAGAGCGTATATAGCCAGACAAAATTAACAAAACCAAAAAAGAGTCACTGTTAGAAAAGCCCTACATGCTACATCGCATATCAGTAAACACGAGAAGGAATGAGGCCAACTTCCCAAATGAAGCTCCAAAATGCTGCCAAAACTTTTGAATTAACAAGCTAGCATCACCATCCAGCTACCCAAAACCTACAAATAAATAAGAGATAATGAAAACTATCCCTGAGGTTTGGATTAATTACAAAAAAGAACCCGGAGATGTTTGAAAGTTACCAGAAAAACCCTTGAGGTTTGTTTCTATGTTACATGTAAGGGGTTATTGTAATATTATTATAAATGTAAAAAGGAGGTGTTTGAATTGGTTTTGCTTGTGATGGGACTAAAGTGTCAAGGGTCTTTTTGTAATTTTCAAAAATCCATGGGATTTTTTAATTAACCCAAATCCCGGGGTAGTATTTTGGGATAATTACAAAAAGTACCCTTGAGGTTTGACCTAATCACAGAAAAACCCAGTTAACTTTCAAAAGTACAAAAAGTACCCTGAGGTTTGTTTTAGTGTTAAATTTAAGGGGCTAACTGTTATATTTTTATAAATGTGAGGGGGTATTTTGAAATATTTTTTGCTTATGAAGGGTCAAATATTAGACACAATAAAACCTCAGGGGCACTTTTGTAATTTTGAAAGTTAACTAGGGTTTTTTGTAATTAGATCAAACCTCAATGTACTTTTTGTAATTAACCCTTTTTGTAATTATCCCAATCAATAATGAGAGAAAGTTATAATCAATATCTTAGGCAAGTAATCAATCAGACAATCAATAACGAAGTACTATAGAATACCATGAATATCTTCACCCTGAACCGGTTCCAAGCTTAGAAGTACTTATGATCAAAGAACCACAAGTCATCATCAGAAGTGGAGTTGTCAAAATCTCTAAAGCAGAAAATATCAGAATAGTGTGGTTTACCAGCATCCCACCTATAATCATCAACGGAGTCAAAAGGGAGTCTCAGGTTTTTTATCTGCTTAAAACATCTTTTGCCTAAATCCCCACTTAGATCAACAAGAAAGCATTGCCGGATATCAAGTGATTCAAGGCGTGGACAGCCATCGAGAAGGGCTTGCAGGCCATCGTTTTTCATATAATTTGCAAAAAGTTGAAGACGGCACAAATTAGGCATGGTTTTTGCAATTGCCAGTGCCAACTTGCTATAGAGGGGTTCTTCCATAAAGTACTCGTCTTCTGATCCCTCCCAGAGCACATCTGCCCTAAGGTCATCGTCTATTGTTCCCATCAAATGCGGATGCCTATGCCCCGTTAGATTAAATGTAAACGACTTCAACATAGGGCAAGACTTGCCAATAGTTTTAAGATGTCGAGAACGGACTCCGAACATAATAATGAGGTGCAACTCTTCCAACTGTGGAAGTTTTTTAACTGCTTCAGTCAAAGCTTTGCCTGATACGTCATCGCAACATGCAAGTGAAAGACGTCGGAGATTTCTTGATCTGTTGAAACAGGGCAACATTTGATCATAAAAGTGATTCTTGGAAAAGAAGCATGTATTATAATGTCCAGTAAACAGCACAGCGGAAACTTCTGAACGGCAGGAACAACTTCATTCGTATAGCTAGAGAATGCTTAACTCTTAAGGTGTGCCAGAGGCAAAACCGCGGATAAACAACATAAAATAAAATAAAAAATAAAAGAGAACAAAACATAAAAACTAAATGCGGTAAGATTCCTCAGCATATAGGAAATTAACATTGTGAATTGGAACATGCATCAAAATGATAAATATATGACATTATTTATTTGCAATGAGCATACTGTCATCATACAAAAACGGATGCAAGACATAGAGGCCAGAATGAAACTTATGACAAAACAAAATCAAGAGAATACACCCCGAAAATTGCTAAAATTGCTGTCTGTGTATGCCACTATATACGAATAACCAGGAGAAACCGAGAACTGACAAATTCAGGACATATAGTGACCAAGGAGGAAGCAGAAGCAAGAAACAGAAAACACGAACCCAAAAAAAAAAAAAAAAAAAAAACACTTTTTTGCTTTAAAAGCTTCATAGAACTCTTGATTATTAAACCAAAGAAATTTGTGTCTCGCCAAATTAAATCATCTGCTAACACATTGATATAAAAAACACAATAAGAAATTATGTCTTATGTATAAGTAGATGTCCAATCAAGTGTAGAGCTTCTCCTTTTATAAAACAATTAACCATCTCCATCCCCAAACCCAACTGTTTATTCCGTGTCCTACCAAAACAGCCCGAAACTTTCATTACCTAAAGAAATAAATAAGAGTAATGAGATAACACCATACAATCAGTTCCTCAGCAAGTAGCTCTAGCTCTTTTTAGTTATGCTAGCTGCAATACAAGAGATTCCAAATGCAATTCATCTCAACTTTTCTTTGAAAGTGTTTGACACTGGCATTTAAAACTTCAAAAACGAAACACTCAACTCTTACCGGTGATCGCTCAAAACATTTTTGTCCCACTAAACATTACATCGAACAGATTTCTGATAACAATTGTTTTTAGGATGATTTTAGACTGAACATTGAAAATTTCACAAATTTTGAGGAAGTTCGTTCTGTTCAAAGTGTAAGCTAACTTGGAACAGAAGACCGACAAAATTTTGAGAAAAAGGATTCCTACGTAATTTTAAATCAGAAACTGATTCCCCGTAAACAAAATACATTTTAGACAAAACTCATAATCCTAGTTTCCTTTCCAAACTTCTGGCTAAACCTCTACTACTATTTGCAAATGCATTTTCTGTCCAACATCAAACACAAAACTCTGCATTTTAAGAGAAACTTCCAAATGACAGGGTTGATTGAACGAGACTCGCAGAATCATCAGTCCAAAATCAAGTTACTAGGAAGTATTATTGTAAAATTAATCATCCAAAAGCTTTGTCAAATCCACTGCTAATCATGCATTGTGCACCATGAAGCACATTGCTTTTAATAAAACCGAAATTAAAAAAATAAACAAAAAAAAAACAAGTTTACCGCTTGCAAACGTAGAGTAGGGTTTCACTGTCCCCGAAATTCTCCATATGTAAGTCGATCAACTGGCCCTGGCTAAGATCCACTGCGTGACGGCACATCATACTGCAGTCCCTCACCTCGCCATTGTATCTTATGTCAATGACTCGCCACATGGCGGGGTCCTTGCACACTGTCCGCCACGTAGTACACACTTTCTGCGCATTTTCCAGTATGTCTACCACTCCCAGCCTGCGCAGGATATTCGCCGTCAAATCTCTGGGCAGTTCGGTCCACGGCGGAGCTGAGGATGTACAAACAGCCATCGGAGATGTCCTTTTCCTTTTCGGCATTTTGGAGTTTTGAATTTCGCTTCTGCACTGTTTTGGGAGTTCTATTTTTTATTTTGATGAGTTCTAAAAATAATTTACTTGATAAGTCCGGTTTCTACAGAAAACGTCAAAGACGTGATTGATTGTGATTTACGTCGTTCGTTTTTTTTTTTTTTTTTTTAAAGATTGAGCTGTTTTTAAAAGTGAAAGAGAAAGGTTATTGTGTTGACAGGATGGGAATTTTTCTTGTGATGAAAACATAAAATTTTATTAATAATTCAAATCATCCGAGATATAGTTCAAGATACAAACGGGTAGAAAACTACACACACATGGACTATCAAAAGAAAAAACTTCCATTGCTAGTACATGAACAACCCTATTGCCATTTCTACGAACAAAAGTTATCGAAAAGACGGGTTCACTTTGAAATTAAATATGACATTCTTTCAAGATGATGTCATATTCCGAAATCCCAAACTCCAAACTAGCTAATCCATCCACCACCTATTTTGCATCCGTCTCGTCAATTAACTGTTGGAAACCCAAGTTCTTTGTCCACGATAATGCTTCTCTAATCCCAATTGCCTCAACTTCATGCACTCCGTATAACCCCTGAAACACAACTGTACGCGCGATAACAAATTCCCCTCTGTCATCTCTAACCACCATTGCGATCTTGGGGAGTTTTTATTTGTAGATAATGAAGCATCCACATTGCACTTAAAATATGGGAATCCATAAGCTCCACAGTATCATGATTGATTTAGCAACAATCCACTCATCCTGGTGTCTCAGAGCATTCTCCACAAAATCTTTCATGGACTACACATTAATACTCCAAGTAGCAAACTTTTAGAGACCACGATTGTTTGTGAAATTTTTTGTTTGTGGAAATAATAACATAACATAAAATATAAAACACTAAAAATAGATGATATGAATTTTATTTTATACCTTTAGTTATTACGATTAAAAGAAAAATAATAAAAATAAAATTAATTAATAAATTAAAGAAATTACCGAATAATTATTTGAATATTATAAAGCTAGATAAATAAAAAATATTGTAGAATTGTGAAAGAGAAAGAGAAGAATGAGTTAATTCTTTTAATAATATTTTACTGTAGTGCCTTCTAATTATTAAATTTCAGACATTTAAGCTTCTTATTTATCTATATGACAATTATATATATACAAAATTAAAAGATAACAAATTTAATTAAAATTCTAAAAGATAAAATGCAATCCCAGAAATAAATATTTACTCACAATTAGTTTAGAAAAGACAATACTAATGAAATCTATCCAAATATTATTATTTCAAAATATTTATTTTGGGATTTAAATGATAATAAATTTAATAGAAAACGAATAATACAAAACAAGGATTCTATCTACATTATCTTTTAGATTTGTTATCTTTTAAATTTGTGACACTAAAATATTATATATGGACAAATAACGTGTAACAAACCAGTGATAGTCTAGTGATTTAAAAAAAAAAAAAAAGACAAAGGACAGAAAAAAATAAAAATAAGTAAGAAGATTCATTTGAAGCTAGTAGCCTGGTAACATAATTCAACAATCTTTCTAATTTACAAAATGAAGCTCTGACACGCTGCCAAAACCATTTGAATTAACCTACAGATAAATAAGTGAGAGAAAGTTATTATGGGGCTAGTCGATACCACCCACTTGGGTTATATACTGTTGGATCAACACATACACATACACATCCATATAGGTGTGTGTTGATCTAGGGTATAAAACCCACTTGGGTAGCATCGACATTCAAGTAATCAAGTCAGACAATCAATAACAAAGTAATACAGAATACCATGAATCTCTTCACTCTGAACCTGTTCCAAGCTTTACAACCAACACTAATCACCAGAACAATCTCTCATATGGGAGTAAAAATCACGGGGTGGTGGACCAGCATCCCACCTATAATCATCAACGGAGTCATGAGGGAGTCTCAGATTTTTTATCCGCTGAAAACACCTTTCGCCTAAATCCCCACTTAGATCGACACGATAGCATTGCCGGATATCAAGTGATTCAAGGCGTGGACAACCATCAAGAAGGGCTTGCAATCCATTTTTCATATAATTTGCAAAAAGTTGAAGATGGCACAAATTAGGCATGCTTTTTGCAATTGCCAGTGCATACTTGCTATATGTGGGTTCTTCCCCAAAGTCATACTCGTCCAAAAACGGATAATAATACCTACACCCAGGTAGATTAAACGTAAATGACTTCAACATAGGGCAAGACTTGCCAATAGTTTTAACATGTCTAGCGAGGATGTCGTGTGTAATAATGAGGTGCAACTCTTCCAACTGCGGAAGCTTTTTAACTGCTTTGGTCAAAGCTTTGCCTGATATGTCATCCCAATATGCAAGTGAAAGGCGTCGGAGATTTCTTGATCTGTTGAAACAGGGCAACATTAGATCATACAAGTGATTCTTGGAATAGAATAATGTATTATAATGCCAAGCAAACAGCACAGAGGAAACTTCTGAAACGTAGGAAACTTCAATTTTGAGGAAGTTCATTCAATCTTTCTGTTCAAAGGATTTCAAACACAATTTCAAATCAGAAACTGATTCCCTGTAAACACTTGACCGCAATTTCTTCAGAAAAATGGGTAAAATACAAAGACCATTACAGATTATCATTCCTTTCATTGTGCATTGTGCATCATGGAGCAAAATGTTTCTAATAAAATCGAAATCACAAAGAAACAAGGTTTACCGCTTGCAAACGTAGAGTAGCGTTTCACTGTCCCCGAAACTCTCCATATGTAAGTCGACCAATTGGCCCTGGCTACGATCCACTGCGTGACGGCACAACATATTGCAGTCCATCAACTCGCCATCGTTTCTTATGTCAATGACACGCCACATGGCGGGATCCTTGCACACTGTCCGCCAGGTAGTACACACTTTCTGTGCATTTTCCAGTATGTCTACCACTCCCAGCCTGCCCAGGATATTCGCCGTCAAATCTCTGGGCAGCTCGGTCCACGGCGGGGCTGAGGATGAACGAACCGCCATCGGAGATGTCATTTTCCTTTTCGGCATTTTGAGTTTTGAATTTCGCTTCTGCACCTGTGTTTGGCTGTTTTAACTTTTAGGGTTCTATTCCCTCAAAAAAAAAAAAAAACTTTTAGGGTTCTATTTTTTTTTGATAAGTTTTAAAAATAATTTACTTGATAAGTCCGGTTTCTACAGAAAACGTTAAAGATGTGATTGCTTTTGTTTTCTTCCGTCCACTTTGGTTTTAGATATAACGGTTGTTTGTGAAAATTATACTATAAAATATAATATAAGAAAATTAAACTAAAAATAGATAATATGGATTTTTGTATATCTTTTGTTATCACGATTAAGAAAAAAATAATAAAATAGTATTATAAAAATATGAAAGAGAGAAAAGGAAGAGAGTGAATTTTGGGAAAAAAATTAGATTTTTTTCAAAAGAAGATTTCATTTCATTGTTTCCACAAACAATATCATAATTTTTTTCAAAAATTAAAATTATAGAAATGGAAATACAAGCAAGCGCGGGCAGGCTAGGCGTAATGCTTTCTACTAAACGCGTGTAATAATAATAACAATTTGCTATAATCATAAATAATATGTTAATCATAATTTAGTGTAGTGCCTTCTAATTATTTAATTTCGGACCTTTGAGTTCTAATTATTAAATTTCAGACCTTTCTAGTTACAAAATTGGTGCAGTCCGTGCACAGACAACACAGTCACTAAAACAGCATCGCACACTGAAGCACCAAGAGGAAAATACAGTACTCACACCCGTCCGACTCATCTTAGACCCATACCATCCCGACCCATACCCGTGTCTACCAGGTAAGACCCGTTAGACCCGCCAACTTTTAGAATATCACTCCTCCAGTCCCCACAACATATATGATATATGCACCACCTATAATATGAAAACCTTTTCGCACAATCATACCACAAGCCTACCATAAGTTGTACTTTGGCTGACACAATATTCATAAAGAGACATGAAATAGGAACCCCAAGGAGCCTCAGAGTAAATAATAGAAAAATTTAACAAAACCAAAATAGATAGTCGAAGACTCGAAAGGATCACTGTCGAAACGCCCCTGCATGCTACAACACATCACTAAACACGAGAAGAAATGAGGTCAACTCCCAAATGAAGCTCCGACACACTGCCAAAACCATTCGATTAACCTACAGATAAATAAATGAGAGAAAGTTATTATCGGTATCTTAGGCAAGTAATCAAGTCAGACAATCAATAACAAAGTACTACAGAATACCATGAATCTCTTCACTCTGAACCTGTTCCAAGCTTAGCACCACAAGTCATCAGAAGAAGAGGATTCGTAGAAATCTCTAAAGGAGTGAATATCATAGGGTGGTGGACCAGTATCCCACCTATAATCATCAACGGAGTCAAGAGGGAGTCTCAGATTTTTTATCTGCTGAGAACACCTTTTGCCTAAATCCCCACTTAGATCAACACGATGGCATTGCCGGATATCAAGTGATTCAAGGTGTGGACAACCATCAAGAAGGGCTTGCAATCCATCATTTTTCATAAAATTTGCAAAAAGTTGAAGATGGCACAAGTTGGGCATGCTTTTTGCAATTGCCAGTGCATACTTGCTATAGATGGGTTTTTCCCTAAAGTAATCATCTTCTGATCCCTCCCAGAGCAGGTCTAACACAAGGTCACTCTCAAGGTCATCATCTTCTGACTCGTTCAAAAAAGGATTGCGCCTACACCCAGGTAGATTAAGTGTAAATGACTTCAACATAGGACAAGACTTGCCAATAGTTTTAACATGTCTAGCGAGGACGTCGAGCATAATAATGAGGTGCAACTCTTCCAATTGCGGAAGCTTTTTAACTGCTTTGGTCAAAGCTTTGCCTGATATGTCATCACAACATGCAAGTGAAAGACGTCTGAGATTTCTTGATCTGTTCAAAAAGTGCAACATTGGATCATGTAAGTGATTCTTGGAAAAGAAGAATGCATTATAATGTCCAGTAAACAGCACAGAGGATTCTGAAAGACAGGAACAAAATCTAAAGGCACAAAGACTCTTCAGCATATAGAAAATTAACATAGTGAATTGGAACATGCATCAAAACGATAAATATACAAAGTTACTTATCTGCAATGAGCATACTGTCATCATACAAAAAGGAAACAAGACAGAGAGGCCAGAATGCGACTTGTTACGATACAAAATCAGGAGAATACACCCTAAAAATTGCTAAAATTGGTTTTGCCCAAGTCTATGTATGCCACTATATACGAATAACCAAGAGAAACCAAAAACTGACAACTTCAGGACAGATGGTGATTGGTGAGCAAGGAGGAAGCAGAAACAAGAAACAGCAAACTAGAACACACGAATTTTGAGGAAGTTCTTTCTGTTCAAATTGTAATCTAACCAGGAACGGAATACCAGGAAAATTATGAGAAAAGAATTTCACACGATTTTTAAATCAGAAACTGGTCCCTGTAAACATTTGACCACAATTTCATTAGAAAATGGGTAAAACAAACATTTTAGATTATCATTCCTTTGGTTGTCATTGCAAATTGAATACTGCCAAATTTCATAATCCAAGTATTCTTAGCAAAGTTCTCCTTAAAACCCCTACTACAATTTTGAGGAAGTTCATTCAATCTTTCTGTTCAAAGGATTTCAAACATAATTTCAAATCAGAAACTAATTTCCTGTGAACACTTGACCACAATTTCTTCAGAAAAATGGGTAAAATACAAAGACCATTACAGATTATCATTCCTTTCATTGTGCATCATGGAGCAAAATGTTTCAAATAAAATCGAAATCACAAAGAAAAAAAATTACCGCTTGCAAACGTAGAGTAGGGTTTCCCTGTCCCCGAAATTCTCCATATGTAAGTCGACCAATTGGCCCTGGCTACGATCCACTGCGTGACGGCACAACATATTGCAGTCCATCACCTCGCCGTCGTGTCTTATGTCAATGACTCGCCACATGGCGGGATCCTTGCACACTGTCCGCCATGTAGTGCACACTTTCTGTGCATTTTCCAGTATGTCTACCGCGCCCAGCCTGTGCAGGATATTCGCCGTTAAATCTCTGGGCAGTTCGGTCCACGGCGGAGCTGAGGAAGAACGGCGGGATTTCTTTTTCCGCTTCGGCATTTTGAGTTTGAATTTCGTTTCTTCACCTGGTTTAGGGTTTTATTCTGATATAAGTTGATTCTAATATCATTCAAAAAAAAAGTTGATTCTAATAATAATTTACTTTGGTGGTGCGCTTTCTGCAAAGTTATAATACTTTGCTAGGTGTCATGCTTTTGCCTAAAAGCGTTGATAATAATAATAATTATTTATCATGAATTATTGATTTAGAGATAATTTCATCACCCCAAATTTACTTACTTTTTGTTTTTGGTACCTATATTTCCATCTCATCAAAAATGGTCATCAACGTTACACTTTTTAATCATTGTTGCTACCGACCGTTAATTGACCAGATAACCTGCTACAACAGATAAAAATGAATAAAAAAAATTGGTAAATACATTTTTTTCGTTATTTTAACTTGTTCTTTAACTTCTAGAACCTTAAATCCTCAATTAACTCTTGAAAAAAAGTAAAAATATTAATTGTGTTATGAAAGAGAATATTTATTAATTCGTAACTAATATATTATATTTGGTAACACTTAATTAATAGTTTTAATTAATATAATTAAATAACAAATTAAAGGACCTGATGACGACGTGGATAAAATAATCAACTACAAAATCAATTTGTTAATCAATTAACTAATTAACTATTCTTTGAGAAGTAGAAATACCAAGAATAATTAATCATTATTTAACAAGTAACATTTAACATTATTGTTTTACAAACTAAATTAAAATAATATAAAATATATATTTTTTTAAATTAGTATGTGTTACTTAAAACTTAATTAAAACAGTTTGATTTCAAATAAATTTTAAATATTTTTCTTTAGATAAATTTTTTAATTATTTAACTTATAACTAATAATTAGAGAGTTAAAAATTTTATTAATTGCATTGAGAAAATAACTTTTTTTTTATCATACATTTAGAAAATAACTAAGGAAACAAAATAAATTTATGACAACGCAATGCCATTTATTTCCTTTTATCATTCTTTAGCTCTTTCCACCTTCTTCATTCTACCATTGTACCAGACCCTGCTTGCGTGTTCGAATAGAAAGAACCCAGAAAAGGATAGAAATGGTGAGGGAAAGTTCCAGACCTCAATTATAAATAAAAGACAGATTCTGTAAACAGATCAGAAGAAATTGAGGAAAATCACCTACAAATGTTTAAGCCACCGGTCAATTAGGATTTCCCCCTCCCAACCCACAATTGCAGGTTAAATCGCTGGTCTTTAACGGTCAACTACGGCGAGTACCTAAAGTGATTAAAAAGTATAACGTTGACGATCATTTTTGATGAGTTGGAAACATGGGGTACCAAAAATTAAAAAATAGTCAAACTTGGGGTACCATTTCTGAAATTATCCCTTTGATTTAGCCTTGTTTTGTATTTTGTTAACTTTATTGTTCTTCCTATAAAATTTTTATATATTTTTATGAAGATATTAACTGATTCTATATTTCCCTTTAAGTAAGTTTACAGATTTTGTTTTCGTAAGAAAGTTCTTTTATGGTGAATACAAAGAAAAAGAAATATATCTTGTTGCATACATGTTTGGTTAACACGTTGGGGCGAAACGTAGTTTCACATTATATAACTCAAGTATGTCAGGTCTAAAGGAATCACTGAGCAGTCTAGTGGTAAGACGTTTATAAAATATAAATATGTATTTGAGTTCAATTCTCACCTAACTCCCCTCCATAATAACTTAACCATGTCGGGGACAATATGTTGTGATGTATTATGACCTAACTATGTTGGGACCAATATATTGTGTAGTATTATAACTTAACCATGTTAGAGCCAATATGTCGTGTCGATAACTTAACCGTGTTGGAGCCAATATGTTGTGCATGTCGAGGCCATAGACGAACCGAACTTGGTGCTGATTACAATAACCCCTCCCGAATTCAAGTCGTCTGCAAAAGCCCACTGCCCGATTAGAATTGTACTTCAAACCGGCCCATGCGACTTGTCCGCCGTGAGGACTTGGCCAACAACATGGGCCCAAGGGCCCTACTTTCTATTTTACTTGAACATGTAAGGATCAATAACAACCACTTTTCTTTCTAAAAAAAGGCTCATGTAAGCTTGATTGCGTTTTGTTGGGACATAGGGAGAACTTATTTTTCTTATAATTGATCTTCGGCAAGCATTAGCTGCACAAACAATTCTCTTCCCTTCATCCCAGTTTTCAAAACTCGAAACAAATTTCTTGTTCCGCTTCATATTCCACTTTATCAACACACATATATGTGTGTATATATATATATAGTAAAAAATCAATAGCACATGTTTATCTGGACAGAGGGAGAAGAAGAAGGAAATTTTCATTATTCCTTCGCATAATCATACCACATGCCTACCATAAGCTGTACTTAGCTAACAAATATTCATACGAGTCATGAAATAAGAACCTGAAAGGAGCCTTAGAGTGTATGCATATATACCCAGACAAATTTAACAAAACCAAAACAAATAGTCGAAAGGGTCACTGTAGAAAAACCGGTTGAATCAACAAACTAGCACCACCATCCAGCCACCTAAAACCTACAAATAAATAAATGAGAGAGAGTAATTATCGATATCTTAGGCAAGTAATCAAGTCAGAAAATCAATAACAGTACTACAAAATACCATGAATTTCTTCACTCTGAACCTGTTCCAAGCTTAGAAGATGAACTTACGGTCAAAAGAACCCGAAATCATCAGAATAGCATCCGTCGTCATATTCACTAAAAGGGTCAATATCAGAATAGTGCTCATTAGGCGATAAACCGGTATCCCACCTATAATCATCCGCGTAATCAAAAGGGAGTCTCAGTTTTTTCATCTGCTGAAAACATCTTTTCCCTAAATCCCCACTTAGATCAATGAGAAAGCATTGCCGGATATCAAGTGATTCAAGGTGTGGACAGCCATCAAGAAGCGCTTGCAGGCCATCATTTTTCATATAATTTGCAAAAAGTTGAAGATGGCACAAATTAGGCATGCTTTTTCCAATTGCCAGTGCATACTTGCTATAAGTGGGTTCTTCCATAAGCTCGTCATCAGAAGTTCCCATCATATGCGGATACCTATGCCCACGTAGATTAAACGTAAATGACTTCAACAAAGGGCAAGAACCACCAATAGTTTCAACATGTCGAGGACGGACACGGACATAATAATGAGGCACAACTCTTCCAACTGCGGAAGTTTTGCAACTGCTTTTGTCAAAGCTTTGCCTGATATGTCATCGCAACATGCAAGTGAAAGACGTTTGAGTCGATTTGATCTGTTGAAACAGTGCCAAATGAGATCATGTAAGTGATTCTTGGAAAAGAATATTATTATGATGTCCAGTAAACAGCACAGAGGAAACTTGTGAAAGGCAGGAACAACTTCATTGGTTAAGCTAGAGAATGCTTAAGGTGTGCCAAACTACGGATAATCATCACCATCATCATCAACTACACCTTATTCCACTATGTGGGGTCGGTGGTGTGAAGTTTATAGTGTCAATTAATTGTCTAAAATTAATTAACACTACAAATTCACTCAAAAAGCAAAGTGGCAAAGTTTTACGCCGGATGCCCTTCCTGACGCAACCTTCATACGAACGAGAAGTGAGATGAAATTCTGAAACCATCATCATCATAGGTTTTCCACTTCCATGGAAAATACGATGAGACGGCGATGAGTTGAGATAGTTGCTTTAGTCACATCCCATTACATATTTGATATTGTAAAATCAACATGTTGAACATGGAACATGACCAAAACCACGGATAAACATGAAAAAAATTAACCAAAAAAAAGGAAGAAGGAAGAGGACAAAGCATAAAACCTAAAGGCACAAAGACTCTTCAGCAGATAGAAAATTAACATTGTGAATTGGAACATGCATGAAAATGATAAATATATGATATTACTTATGTGCAATGAGCATACTGTCATCTTACAGAAAAGGAAGCAAGACAGAAAAGCCAGAATGAGACTTATCACAATGCAAAATCAAGAGAATACACCACAAAAGTCGCTAAAACTGCTTTATTTTGCCCATGTATTTGTATGCCACTATACATGAATAACCAGGAGAAACCGAGAACTCACAACTTCAGGACAGATAGTGAGCAAGGAGGAAGCAGAAGCAAAAAACAGAAAACACGAACAAAAACAAAGCACTTTTTGGCTTCAAAAGCTGCATAAAATTCGAGTATCAAGCCAACTCAACAAATTAAATCATCTGCTAACATATTGATATCAAAAACACAATAAGAAATGATGTCTTACGAATTAGAGATGTTCAATCAAGTATATAGCTTCTCCTTTCAAAAATCAATTAACATCCCCAAAATAAGCCCCAGCTACAATTTGAAGATGTATTTGGTCTGTCCAACATCAAACACAAAACTCAGCATTTTAAGAGAAAATACCAAATGGTAGCTGTTTGATGGAACGCTCTCTCACAGAATCATCCGTCTAACGTCAATTTACTAGACGTATTATTGTAAAATTACCCAAAAGCTTTGTTAAACCACTATAAACGCATACACTGCCAACCTTACTCTGTATAGTCTCATATTAGTACAAAATGCAGCACAATGCACTGTAATGCCTCAAATACAACACAAATTTGGCAAAAAAAACATCAAACACCTGGCACAGAGTCCATAGAATCATGCATTGCGAGTCATGAAACACATTATTCTTAATAAAACCGAAAAGAAAAAGGTTACCGCCTGCAAACGTAGAGTAGCGTTTCACTATCCGCGAAACCTTCCATATGTATGTCGATCAATTGGCCCTGGCTACGATCCACTGCGCGACGACACATTATATCGAGGTCCATCCTGTGGGGGTAATCATCGTGTCTTATGTCAATGACTCGCCACATGGCGGGATCCTTGCACACTGTCCGCCAGGTAGTACACACTTTCTGTGCATTTTCCAGTATGTCCACCACGCCCAGCCTGCGCAGGATGTTCGCCGTCAAATCTCGGGGCAATTCGGTCCACGGCGGGGCTGAAACCGCCATCGGGGTTTTCGTTTTGCTTTTCGGAATTTTGAGTTTGAATTTCGTTTCCCACGCCCGTTTTAGCCTTTTATTAGGGTTTTATTATGGGATAATTTCAGAATTGTGCACCAGTTTCACATTTTTCTTTTTTTCGCTATGTTAAGATTTCATGCTCCCAACTCATATAGATCCGACGTTACACTTTTTTATCAGCGTCACTACTGGTCGTTAGTTGACCGTTAACTATGACCTGAAAACCTATTATAACAGATAAATATAGGTAAAAAAGCTGGTAATTTCATTTTTTTCCTTATTTTCATTTTTGTCTTTATTTCTAAAGCCTCAAATCTTCAATAAAAGGTGTGATTATTGAGAATAATAAAAATTATACTTTTAAGTTGTAATTAATATATTAAATTATAGCATTTTTTATTGATATAATTATGGAATATATAAAATTTAGGGAGAAAAACAAAATTAATTACCACAAGGGTTGGGATATATTTTCTTAGTTTTTTTGTAAGTAATTAATATAAAAAGAAGCCTTTTGCGTAACAAACTAAGGTTCCAATTTCAGTTAGGAATAAAACTTAGGTCATGTATGGTTGTGTTTCCAACCCCCTTTTTCCACTTTCCAACTATTCCGGAAAATGGGTTTATGCTTGTTTCAAAAGTTTTTCAGGAGAAATGAAGTCATT
The DNA here is from genome assembly GCA_016081115.2 of Rehmannia glutinosa. Lineage (NCBI taxonomy): Eukaryota > Viridiplantae > Streptophyta > Magnoliopsida > Lamiales > Orobanchaceae > Rehmannia > Rehmannia glutinosa. The sequence continues at coordinate 76,788,316 of CM071933.1, read as the reverse complement.
TTCAGTTTTCACTTTTTATAGGAAATATTCTTTTGAAAATACAACCAAATAATTTTTCATTCCAATTACGCAAACCTAGGTAAAAATACACTACAATCACGCAAACCTATGTCAAAAATAAATTTGAAAAGCTATAACCAAACATATTCTCATTTTCAAACAGAAATTCAGACAACAAACCAAACATATTCTCAATTCTCACACGAAAACCAATAAAGTTTGAAAATTCATTTTTCAACACTAGAAACTGGAAATTGGACTTGGAAACACATCCATACATCCCCTTGCTATTATTTTTTTGTCCAATTTTTTTTTTTGCATCCATTTTTTTTTTCTTTTTGTCCTTTTGTGGTATTGGGGAATAACGATTAAACGAAAGAAATAATGGGAAATTAACAAATGATGAGTGGAAATTGAACAACTCAAAATAAAATTGTGGAAACTAAAATAAAAAATATAAAAAATTGTATTTTCATACATTATTCGATAGGCGTCACACCTCCTTGCTATTATTTTTTAAATAATTAATTTCAAATTTCTCTCTAAGTTTAGTTTATTACATTATATTAATTAAATATTTTAACATAATTTAATATATCAGTCATGAATTAAAAGTATATGTTCGCCTTATTTTTAGCTTCACCGCAAGTGTACGGTGTAGTTTATAGAATAGGGTAAGCAAGGTCGTATCCACGGAGACTAATAAATTAATGCGCTAAGTATTGAACTAAGATAGCCTTATTTTTATTTAGACGATCAAAATTGAATGATTGTTGTGGAAGAAAAGACAAGAATAACCACAAAAACACAAAATGAAAATAATAGTGGAATTATCAAGGGAAATGAAATGGATTCGGGTTATGGTTTCAATTAATATTCCTCTTGTTTTACGATTTAATCAAAGCCAAAGTTATTATCAATACACCTATAAGACGATCACAACGGTATTTTATCCTCCATCTCGAGATGTATATAAAGTGTAGATTGAAATATTTATGCTAGTATCTCTACTCAACATAAGATAGACAACTCCCAAATGCACAAAAGGTCAAATATCCTCACAAATATTCACAAACCTCTCGATTATGCAAATATTCATGTCAAGTACTCAAGATCTAATATTGAAACTCATCTCTCGAATTATGAATCAATATATCAAATATGTTAAATCATTGGCCAAATGATAAAACAAGAATAAGAACAAAGTACTCAAATAGGCTTCAAGACAATAACTTCAATTAAGATTAAAACAATCAACAAGAGTTCAATTAATCTACTTCCAAAACCCGAAAATCACAAGAAATTTAGCTACCCATTATAAATAAACAACTCATAGACAAATTGTTCATCTTCATTAGAAACTAAAATGAAAGATTAAAGCACAAAGAATGAGAAAACTTAGGGAAATGGATAATCTCTCGATTAATCTTCAATCCTCAAGCTCCGATTCGACCCGATTCTTCCCTTGATTCTTCCTTGATGAAATTGATGTGTTTCTTGTGTTCTTGGGTGTATTCCCAGCCTTTCCTTCATACCCTAGATCAAGGCTTCCATGTATCTATTTATAGCCCCTCAAAAGTTCAAGAAAAAGGTGGAGGAACATAGGAAATTCCGCCCAGGAGCGCTGCGGCGCCCAACCATGTCATACGTACAAAAACCCGCCCGGGCGCTGCAGCGCCCGCCTAACCAAGAAAAACACCGTCGCCCTGTCTTGGCGCTGCAGCGCTCGCCCGGTTTTTTCACCCACCAAATGTCCGAATTTGATTTTGAGCCCTTCATCAAAGTTGTAGCCCTATCTCTTAGCTTTCCATAGCCACTTGAATCATTTCAATATCAATTTTGTAGAGAGAGTTATGGCCAAAATACGAAATGCTGCCAGTAATGGAAATTTCAAACGCGTTTGGACGTTTCTTCAAATCAATCTCTCGTTGTTTGCTTGTTTGTACTTGTTTTGATACCCGATTCATTACTATGACTATAAACTCAATATAATTGGCTCTCAACATAGCTTGACTACTCAAATGACTCAAAATACTCAAAAACAACACAAAACTCAAGTCTAGGAAGCCCAAATCAATGTTATAAAACCAAGTGAACAGTATAATTTATATTATTCTCAATAGATCACTCATTATTCGTTGGGCATCACACCTTCATGCTATTGGTTTTTTATTTAATTTTTGAAATAATTAATTTTGATTTTTTTCCTCTAAATTTGATTTATTTCATAATTATATTAATCAAAAGTATTACTCGAATTTAATATATTAATTTAGAAATTAAGAGTATATTTTATATTTTTTTCAATAATTCACAACTTGAGGATTTGAAGCTTTAGAAATGAAGACAAAAGTGAAAATGAGGAAAAAAGGAAATTACCAGCTTTTTTACCTATGTTTACTTACCTGTTATAACAGGTTCCCAGGTCATAGTTGACGGTCAACTAACGGTCAGTAGTGACACTGATGAAAAAGTGTAACGTTGGCCCGTTGGGTACCATATTTGATGAATTTGGAACATGGGGTACCAAAAACAAAAAGTAGGTAAATTTGGGGTACCAATTCTGAAATTATCCCTTTTATTATTTATTCTTTTTTTAAATGAAATGAAAATATATAGAAAAAAAGGAAAAAGTCTTGATCACAAGCCGATCATGTAGCAAAAAAAAAACAAAAAGATTAACTTAAAAACGCAATTTGAGTGAAGGGCGTTTCTGTCTCAAAGATTTTCGAGTGATATTGTTATTTGTTGTTATTGCACGTGTGTGAATATCGTCTTGATGGTCTGATGGATCTTGTACAATGTCGGCCCAGGATCCTCTAGCTATAGTGTCCAAATTCTTCATAGCTTCTGAAGAAGCACATGAGTGAATGACAAACGGAGTTGTTGAATAGACATCTAGCTTGGTCTTTAAAGCCTCTAATTTGTGTTGTTCTTCTTCATGTTGCTCTTCGTCTTCCGCCATATCGGACCACCTCTTTGGGACTATTGCCGCCATGACTTGAAAGTTTCCCAAGATTTCAGTCGAATTAAAACTTTTAGAAGGAGCACTAGGTGTTAACACGTAATTACTAATAGGGTTCTTTTATTATTCACGGTCTCAATGGTCTTATTTAAGTTAGCATTCTCCTTGTCAATCAACTGGTCGATCTGTGCACGATCATGAAAGCGATACTTGATGGTTGCGATTCGTAGACCACCAACGAACGCTCCTTGTTTCTTTGAGCGTCTTTATCATTGTTCTTAACCGTCTTGCTTTGTCTCCATTGCCATGCAATAAATAAGGTAATATCTCAAGACTCTATTTTCATTCAATCAATTAAATTGCAAAGCTGCCCCATTTTCCACATAACCAGACGCCCATTTGTTTGAAATTTTAGGAGATAGAATCTCGCCTTCCTCCACCAAAGCATCCTCATCCAAATCATTCCCAGATTTTGTGTTGGTTTTCAAAAAAGTGTCCAGGTTTTCCTTAACTGGGTCGGCCATAATATTAGGAAAAGTCTCAATTACCAAATTATCCTCCTTAGTGGTATGTAAAATATTAAAACCTTCCTTATTCCTAATGCACGATTTTTGACTCCCATTAAAAGAATGATTCGCACCTTCCATATTATTTCCCGCACAAACAACTAACTCTGGATTTGTAGTAGTGTGCGACCCCTTTTCTTGATTTTCGTCCATGTTTTTAGGAAAGGAAACATCCATATTTGATCCCTTAGAAAGATCCTGACCCTTAATTGATTGGAGTCTATCATCCAACGGCTCGAACACTTCATTAGCAAGGATGGAAAACTGATTCGAAGATGATCCCTCAATATTTGAATGAGAAGCTTCAAAATATGTGTGTTTCGATTTTTTGGCTGTGTTCAAAAGCTCCTTAGGTACCAATCCCGTTTCTTTTGCTCCTTTCTTGTTTACCATAATCCAAGCCGGATTACTAGTAACAACTTGCTTACCACCACAATTCGAATTACCTGCTTGTGTAGACGGATGCCTAACAGGCGGTGGTGGTTTAGCTTTATTACCGTTCATATAGCAATCCTCCAAACTATGGCCAATATGCTTACAAAAATTACAATAAGGAGGGACTCTTCTAAAAATAATTTTACTTGATGGGCGGGCTTTTTTGATAAATTAGAATACTTTGCTTTCTACCAAAAGCGTGATAATATAATTTACCATAAATTATTAAAAAGGTTCATGTAAGTTTGATTGTGTTTTGGGACATAGGGAGAATGAATTTTCTTTGAACCAAGTTATGCAAAAAAAAAAAAAAAATCATTTCAAATGAAGGGCCAAAAATAGTAAAAAACACATAAAACAAGAAACACAAAAGAAAACAAGTATTAAACAACATATGGATTTGCCATTTACGTCGATCTCCAATTTTATTGCAATGGATAATGACAATATTGAAAAGGGACATTTTTGTCTATCAAATTAAGAGGGGAAGATAACAAAAAAGAAAAATGCATGGTATTGGTTGTGATTGTTTATCCCATGCGTGGGGGCATGAGATAGGAATGGAAAAGAATAAGTGGTAATAGGCTACATTAGCCGTTTCTATTTTGTAAAAATAAAAAATAGTCACGTATTTTCAAAAATATATTTTTTAGTTATTTTGACAAAAAAACGAGGGGCATACCATTTATTTATTCTTTGGTGAAATATTTGGTCATTTTTTTAAAAATTGATGTGGTACATAACTCGTACCGAGTGACATAACTAGCACTAGAGTTACATAACGTAACTTGATATCGAGTCATGTAACTCGATATCGAATTATGTACCAGTTCCAAAAATGAAAAGAAAAAAGAGGGTAAGGTATAAATTTGAACTAAAAAATATGTTTTTGAAAAAACAAGGGTAAAAAACATATTTGTTATGGAGGAAAGATCAAAAATCCGACGGACTCGAAGAATAACTATGTGAATGCATAGAGAAGGATTAGTGGGATGTGCAGTTGAGCTGGGCACATGGAGCCAGCTCTCTGTCCTATCAAAGTCAAAGTAAACTAACTAAACCAACCAAATTTGTCTTATAATCCCAATAATTGCGCAAATATTAACTTAGATACAGAGGGTTGGTCTGCAAATCAACCTCTCTTCTTTGGATCTCTCAATTATATATAATGATAAATATTATTGATTCGTAAATTGTTTACCTCACCTTGATGGTCTATTCTTGATTTCTTGATAGTATTCTTATTGATAAGTCTTTATTCTTTGGCTCTTTTGAGAAATTTCCAAGTGTTTCTTGGTTGCAATTTTTGAGGAAATTATGAGCTGGATTGGTGCAAATTCATCTCCGGCCCCAACAACCTCAAAACAACAGTACGATGATTCAGCATTAGAAGGTAAACCATATTTGTTTTTACTGACTAACCATGATTTTTCTTTCTTTCTTTCTTTCACATTGAGAATTATAAGATCATTAAAGTTTCACATTAGATGAAGGGTCAATGTCCATATACACACTGTTACTTATTAGTACTTACATTGCAATTGATCAAGATTAACTTTTTGTGGTTCAGGGGTGGCAGCACATATAAAGTTGCTACTAAAAGTAATCCAAGATCACAAAGATGCCTGTAAAAATGAGAAAAATGACCGCCGGAGATTGCTGAGGGTGGCCACAATTATAACCATACTGGATACTATTAAGACCAGAATTCAGAAATGTCAATCTTTTGGCAACAAAATATCACAAGCTGAGATGGTAGTGAATGAGAAAGAGATGCTGAGAAGACAGCTAAGCGCGAGCTTGGCTGCACGAAAAAGCCTCGAGATTATGTGCTCTAGTTTGGGCAAAGAGAAGGAGATAATGTCCCTAGAACTTTCAAGAAAGGTACAAGAATTGAGTGGGATGGAGGAATTCATAAATGATATCAAGGCACAAAATGAGACATTAGTAGAAAGGTTACAAGAATGTGCTTTGAAGCACAAGGACATGAAATGTGTTAGTAGTTTAGCCTTTCAAGAACGAAACAATGTTCTATCGGAACAACTTTTGAGGTCGCTTGATGGGTATCAATTGATGAAGAGGAAGCTGAAAGAAGCACAAGAAGATAATATGATGATGTGTGGTAATATGGATGAAATGGGGGCGAAAATTGTGATGTGTCTTGAGAAGGTTCGGAGATTTAAGGAACGTATGTTGTTGTCGTCGGACAGTGATCGTGAGGTTGATGTTCAAGAGGAGATCTTGAGTTTGGAGAATATGTTTGAGTGCTTCGAAATGCTGGTTGTGAAAACTGATCAGAAGCAAGGAGAGTGTTACACTAAAGAGTGAGATTAATGATTGTAAGCCTTCTGTCCTAGAATGAGAAGAAAAGGTAATTTATGACCAGAAGAAGTTATTTATTGTAACAAGATCAGAAATAGTTGAGAACCAGAAGTTAGTAATGTTTGCAAATAAAATCAGAAGTTGAGTATTCGGTGAAAAAGTTGTAAAAGTACTTATGCATTAGTAAAAGTCAAACCAGAAGCAAAATCAAAAATCTAAAATATACATTTCCTTATTTTTAGACTCTTGATTAAATGAAGCAAAATCATAAGCAGAAGTTGACAAACACTAAAAAGTGGTTTGTATTAGAATCAAACTGAGCAACACTTTTTTAGTGATTGCAAACACTCCCTTTGAAGAGTTGCATTCATAAGTACAATCACATGGCTGAAAGTCTATGTAAATCAATGTGATTATGCACTCGGCAAGGAACTGAGACCATACTGGTGCATAAATTACAACCCCTACAAAAAGTTTGATAAAATATCAAAAGTGATTTCTACATTTCGATTCCTGAAGATTTAATCTCCTTGGATTTAAATTATTGTAACATCTGACTTCAACACATATATATAGTTGTGAGAAACACAGAGATCATTATCCAACTTTTTGCATTCTATAACCTGCTATGGAGTTCATAATCCATGTATTGCTTGCTACCAAGGCTCCAGATGATCTGGCCAAAGCCTCTGCATTTGCCCGTCTTTGGTTCAAGATCGAACTTCCATTGGATGGCCTGGATTGATCAGGAAGCTCAAGGCTGTAAATGATGAAGGTTTTTGCATGGCATCTGTTCGATGAAATTGCCTGGCCTCCTGCAACAGGCTTTCTGTTGAGAACTTTTCCTCCAGCAGCAATTACAAGATCATGAAGATATCCTTTGTATGAAGGCGCAAAATCGCCCATGAAAAAGAAAGTGCATCCTTCGAAAAGCTTTGGTTGCTGCAAGCCACGGAAAAATGAAATAAGTTAAAGCTCCCAAAAGTATTGTAGTCTCTAGGATGTAAATTGGTAACCTTTTGAATGAAAAAATGATAAAGAAGGTAAGATGAAATTTCCAAACATGGAAAATCAGCTATAGATGCTAAAGTGAGTGTATTCACTATTCAGAGGTCAAAGAAGTAAAACCAAACAAGTGAGAAATTTCCCATGGAATGAAAAGCTGTTAAGAAATGAGACTTTAGTGTCTAAAGTTCTATGATTAGCTTGTAAATTTAAGGGATAATTACAAAAACACACCTGAGGTTTGGGTTAATTACAAAAAAAAAAAAAAAAACACGTTTCAAAATTACTAAAAACCTCTTCAGGTTTCGTTTAGTCTTAAATTTAAGGGGGATAATTGTAATATTTTTGCAAATAAGTCAGGGGTGTTTTTGAAATATTTTTGAAAATCACGGGGAAAAATGTAAGACAGAATCAAACTCAAGGAGTTTTTTGTAATTTTCCAAGAACTCTGGGTTTTTATGTAATTAGCCCAAACCTTACAGGTGTTTTTGTAATTATCCCTAAAATTAATGCCTTCTTAAAGTTATCCTCTGGCAGTTGGGCAATCCCTAAAGATGTGGTACTCCATTGCAATTTTACAGGAAAGTTTCTAATCTGTTTAATGCAATTGAGCATCCTGATTTCATTAAGAATTTACATCATCAATAGCAAAAAATGAATACGAAAAAAACCTTGTTTAGTAGTCTTAATCTTCCAAGCCTGGGTCCATCCCTGATTCCATGAATGTCAAATGAAATCTCATAGTGCTGCTCATCAACTAATTCTCCAGCTCCCATGCAAGCTTTAATCCCTGCATCAACACAAACACGTGATAGATATTAAACTAAATAGTCAATTAAAGAAAGGGATAATTACAAAAACACCCTTGAGGTTTGGGCTAATTACCAAAAAAACCCACCAAAGATGTTTCAAAGTTACAAAAAACTCCCTCACGTTTGATTCTGTCTTAAATTTAAGGGAGCCACTGTAATACTTTCATAAATTTCAGGGGGGTTTGAAATGTTTTTTCTTATGCTGGGGGAAAATGAAAGGTGGATCAGATGTCAAGGGAGTTTTTGCAAGTTTCGAAGATCTTTGGGTTTTTTGTAATTAGCCCGAACCTCAGGGGGTTTTCGTAATTATCCCTTAAAAAATGCTGCATCATCAAAAAATGAATCTTGTCTCCTCAGAACATTTATTCAAAAATGTTTATTTAAAACTCATTTAAAGCTAGACAAATTACTCACACTGAACACTCAAAATCCATTTTCCTTCCAAGACACCCATTAAATACTTGAGTGTCCGTCTGCAAGCCCCATTCTCATCTGTAGATGCAATTACATGGGTGACAGTTGGGTCCCAGTTCTTCAGTATTGTTACTCCAGACAAGTTTTCAAATTCGTTGACAATTCCCTAATTGCACAATAAGAATTAAAAATGAAAAAGGATAACATTAGTTCTGAATCTGAATACAAAGAAAAAAAATATTGAATAAGTAAAAGTTAATGGTTATGTCTACCTTCTCTGTATTAGTGAGAGCTGAACAACAGAGAACCAAATTCTTGAACTTTTTCTGAGATTTCCACTGCAATGTTGAACCACTTTCACGTTCATCATTGGTTTTCGCTTGTTGGATACCAGATTTTCTGCTAAAAACAAGTATGGTATGCAATGCATTAATATATAAATGGAATTAAATCTGTACAGCTCAAAAAGTCTCTAACAGCCATTGGTTGGAAAAGCAAACCTTTCCGGAGCAGATTTTCTTTTCCGCTTGGATTGAGATTGAGGCATCTCATTTGGCAGTTGACATGAAGCATGAATTGGACATAGCATGACAAAGTTATCCTGTCACATGTAGTAAACAACACAATATTTAGTTCATATGTGCTTTCTTCATATTTAATAAAAATTGGCTTTATTGGTTTATACTTACACAATCCCAACGACATTCTGGAGTCAACCTAGCACAAGGAACATGAAAGCTCTTTCGGCAACTTTTTTCGTAACACCCGAGAGCAGCCCCTTTGATGCCACAGCAACAGCATGTAATCCTTCTACTTCTAGACAATTCATTTTCAAGGTTGATAACTTTATCATCATCAAAATACACGTTCGGAGCCCTGCAAGACGGTTTATTCTATTACACACTAATTGGCAAACCGATAGGTGCGTATTAGAATTCGTTTATTTAAGAAGAAATATTGAGATTTGTAGTCTGCTATTCATTTTCCTTTAATATGACCAGTTGACCACTGATGATTAGGTGAGCATAGATTTAAGGCGGTAAGCTGGTAAAACAAACTAGATGTTTTCATAAGTTTACCAGAACTTAGTAACCTTCAACATAAACCCCCATAGAAAAATTGATTTGAATGTCATACCATTCTGTGCAATTTCTGTGCACATGTAAGGCACCTGTTGCATTCTGATGGTCTGTCACTAGCTTCCCATTGAGATAGTGAACCATGCTTCCTGAAGCCTAAAGTTTTGGTTTCCCAAAAGAAAAAGGGACCCACCTTTGTTAAGATAACTGATCAACATATTAATTATTACATGAAGGAAAAGTGGGAGAAATAATAAGGCAATATTCAAATAAGAGACAATACCTCGGACTCTTCAGAAGATTGACAGAAAGCACAACGAACTGTACTAGGAGATGTATTGCATTTGAGCAAAACCCTGCCATTCAGAGAGGAAATTGCTTTATCCTTTTTTGCTGGGACTTTCACCCCTAATTGATCTGTAACACCCTGAATTTCTTGAAATGTCTGACATCTCATCACATCCTCGCTATTTACACTTAAAGGCACACCATTACAATTGTCCTTGGATGTGCCTTCAATAGAGAATTTGACCTTCTTCAGAGATTTTGGTATTTTTCCGCTGCTTTCTTTATAGTTACTTGTAACGACCCTATCTGGAACTTCTTTGTCATTGGCCAATGGCAACAAATTAGTATGTGACTGAGAAATGAATTTTTCATTCAGTGGCTCTGTATTCAAGAAACCATTGCCAGTTCCAAACTTTCCATTTTTCACTTTACTCCCAAATTTATCTGACTTAGAAAGTCTCTTTGTGGTGCCTTTGCTGCTTTTACCGCCTTTCTTTAGCTTGTTACTCCTTTCACAGCTTTTTTCAAGATTTTCTGAAGCTGAAGCATGAGTCAATGCAATTTTATTGGTGTCTGGCTGGAGCTCTGTCTGATCAGGTATATTTAGAACTTTTGTCTTTTGAACGCTAGCATCAGAGCAGACCTTTTTGCTTTTTCTGCGTTTTCCCTTCAAAATCAATGGATTCTCTTTATTGTCCTCTTGGATATCTTGATAAGTTACCTTGTCTGTTTCAATATGAACAGCAGTTACTTCACACACAGTTTTCTTGGCTCTCTTGCTTTTTCTGCTCTCAGTCGCATTGCTGACTTTCTTATTTGACGCTCTCGTTCCACCTTTATTGTCGGAGGTTTTGTACGTCTTCCTTTTTTTACCCAGGCCTTTTCTCTTGTTGGGACAAATCTTTGGTTCTGTAGTTGTTTCTGTCAAGGCAGCCTCAGCTTTCTCTTGAGCTCCATTCTGTTCAGCACTATCATCAATCTACATGGTATAATTTGCTGAAAGCTTGGAGAAGAACGGGGAAGAAGTGGAAAAGGAAAATATTATTGTGTTTCACATTCAGTACCTTCATTGCCAGGGGGCTTGAACAAAGTTCAGGAGAGCAAGGCCTTTGCGTCCAATCAAACATCTCACTATCAATGAAATCTGCTCTATTTGATAAGATACAAGTTCCTCTCTGTACAGAGCAAAATGGAATATAAATATGCTATGTTGTGCAGAAGGCATAATCAAATCAGTTAGCCAATAGCAAGGTTTTAACAAATTAAGACAATCTTGAGTATTGTACCATTAACTTATATAAACAGCATTTACCGCAAGTACTGAATAATATGAAAACGATATCTGTATCATAATCAATTAAATTAAAAACTTACTTCTGGGCTTTTTGTACAAGGCACCTCATCATCCGAGTCCTTGATGTCACTGAAGCAAGGAGCATCTGGCGGAGTATACATGATCTGATTGTCGTCTGTCTGTTGAGTTGATTTCTCTAAATCCTCTTCCTCTCTCAGCCAGAAAAATGGAGAAAATATTGGTTCCCCATTTTCACATTTAAAAGACATGTCTTTTTGTAAAACAGGAGATTTCTTAGGTTCTTTTTCGTCAATTTCACCAATTATGTCTTCCAGATTTTCATGCTCCATTTGGGCCCCTGAAGTTGGATACAGTGGTACCTGAACTCTCTTCTTGGCAGGAAATGAAGGTTTCACTAAGTTTGACCCAGAAGATCGCTGGGTACTCGCTGGTGCAGTTTTTGATACTTTTCTCTGGTCTTGTTTCTGATCAGCAGAGTCCAAAGTTTCTACTTGGGTTTGGCCATTATCTTCACCTACATATAGAGAAAACAATGAGTCAGGACAAACAAGTAGCAAGTTTATTCATATGTTGTTTAAATTGAAAACTAGAAGACATACAACTGCTGATTCGCCTAGCGTTGCATTGAATTTGATAGAGAATGAGAACTTTTTGATATAGAAATAATTCAGTTGCATGCTAAACATTACTCAACAGAAGTAAATATTTACCAGATAGTTTGGTAGTAGCTGCAGTTTGAGTGACGAAAATATTGATGCCTGATGCTACTTCCATACTCTTGTAAACGCTTACCAAGTTATCCATATGAGGAGCAGGCCTAATTTCTGCTAAAAGAAAACACTTAGTATAAACAGAACTATAATCTCGCTCATGAGTCCCCAAATCACCTTTGCTTATTTGACTACTGATATATTAAGGAGGATAACACCTCTCATATCCCACAATAACACATCCAACAAAAAATTAGTAATAAATCGTAACATGTCTAAATAACATGGCATTGAAAATAAATTTTCACTACTTCCATTCATATGTCACGACATCCATACATTTCATTTAAAGTAAACTAAGATTTCTTGATCACCTGCAAATCAACTATTTTTTTTTTTTTGAACTAGGCCATGTTGCCTACATCCACAGATAGTAGGCATAATAACCAAAGGGATATATATCACTTTTGTTTGTTTCATGTTACAGTGATAACCATCAAGTATGAATACATATACGAGTTTAAAATTAATTAAACTCGTCAATTCAGATGTCGGGAATTTTATGGAAGGTCTCTTCCAAAGACCATATATGATCCACAGCTATAAAAATCGAAATAAGTTGAATTAAAGAGAACACAGTTGGTTGTGATACCTTTAATAAATTTACTCAAATATGATTGAATTCCAGTCATTCTGAAACTCAGTTTATCATTTTCAGCAGCTTTAATATTTATCAGTTCCAAGTAAAATTCACTAAGCTATATTGAACTGGTGGATACAATTTCGGATTTAGTTCCAAAGGATTTGGTCACCACAACGTATTTCCAGCTAAATTTAAATGAAAATATGTGTACACAAGTTGCATCCTGTGGCACCAATTGAACAATGACAGATTTTCATAAGTAAAAGGCAAATACCTCTTCGCCTATATGGAACTTTACAAACCGGACAACTGGATGCTGCTTTCATGGATTTCTCAATACATGTACTGCATCAATTGAAATCAATGGGAAAAAAAAAGAGAGAACACGTGAATTGAGCCCTAAATACACGGAATTATATACAAACGAACATAAAAAAACGAGTAACAAATATCTTACTTGCAAAACACATGATTGCAGGTGAGTGAAACGGCAGAACTCAAGAGACTCAAACTGTTGACAGAAAAATCACAAAGAAAAAAATTGAATTGATGCTCTGAAACTTTAACAACTTGCAGATCAAAGAAACCATATTTAAAAAATCACCATATAGGACACTTGAGCTCCCTTCCCATTCTTTCGAGATGTGATGCGTCTGCCATTTTTCCTTTCCACAGCTCTTCTGCTGCTGATCTTATCTCTCTCTCTCTCTGGTGCGTGAAACGTATGGGATAAGTTATCAGTGAATGTGTGTGATAGTACAAAATCATGTTTGATTTTTGAATTTTTTGCTGAACCCCGGGAAAATATTTCGTTTGATTCTAATTTCCCGCCGCAATTCAGATTTTTTCACCGCCTCCGATCTCTCTCGGAATCTCATGGCGCGTTTCTTTCTATTCCTACCAAAATTTCCAACAAACTGAAATCGCTAGACCACATAAATAAAGTCGCCGTTACCTATATTTTACCTTTTTCCATTTTTTCTGTATAAATAATAAAATTAACGTTGGGCCAGCCCAAAACATCATGTTTGTTGTTGGATCGGGATAATCAGTTGAGAAATTCCCGAAAATACATTCTTTTCCGAAAATATTACATTGTTTTATGATATTTTCGTTTCTGTCTATTTTTTTGAATATTTATATGGTTTCTTTACGAAAATATGTTTTTACCTATTTTTTGCTATTTTTGTTCATCGTTGTTTTCTGTGTTGTTTCTTATTTGTTTACATGTTGTTTATGTTGTTTCTTGATTATTTTAAATTATTTTTGTGTTGTTTCGATATTTTAATTCAACTTTTACCTATTTTACGCTATTGTTGTTCAAATGTTGTTTTCTAAATTGTTTATGTTGTTTTGAGGTTGATCTTATATTGTTTCTTGGCTATTTACATATTGATTTTGATGTTCCAGTTTAACTTTTATATTTTTTTCAGTACAGTTCTTACCTATTTTTTGTTGTTTTATATATTGTTTCTCTATTGTTTCTACACAATTTTCAATGTTAGTTGTTTTCGTATTGTTTTTTATGGTTTCAATGTATTGGAACAAAAAAAGAAGACTATATTGTTCTTTTTCATTAAAGTTGACAAATGAGTCGGGTCGAGTCGATGCAGTCGGGCTAGAGAAAAAAAACCGAGATGGGCCGAGTCAAAAACATTACACTACATTTGACAACCCGACCCAAGTCATAAAAACATTACATTTCTAATATGTGTTGTTTACGTGTATGTCTCTTGGTTGTTTTTAGGATTATGATTATACATTTTCCCACTCGATTCCTACATACCATGATACCAATCATGATATTAGAGATAGGTTGGCACTTGGCAGTTGCCATAAAACATGGAAATTTGAGTTTAACAATTTTTCATGTAGAAATGGAAACACACATTTTTTTGTAGTTTGAACTTCTGTAATTTAAGCACAAGTTTGGCTCCACTTATAATCAAATTGGGCCAGGTTTCCAACTCGCGAACTCTGTCTGAAAGCCCAATTCTAATCTCACCGACTTATAAGCACACCCCAATAAAAGGGGTTTCAGATTTCAACTTGCCCATATAGCCGTTGTAGATAGATTGATCCAAATACAAGCCCTAGGGCAGCAAAGCGCCTTCCTTCGAATCGGGCCGACCCAGTTTATTTCGCCTTAAGACATCTCAGAATGTCAAAGATATATTATGGAAACTAAACTCCGCCGTGCGGCGGAGACGGAGGCGTCTTTTCTACTCCGCCGCAGTCTCCCCCGTGCTCTCTTTTTTCTTGCATGCATTCAGTCGTTGAAGCTTCGTGTTTCGTGGATATGCGGAATTAATACGATTTAAGCGTATAGAAGCTGAGACGGCGAAAAAGCCACTCAGACTCACCAGGTACCCTGTCTAGGTTCTCGTTTATTGTATGAACTTGAATCTATCTACGTTTCATAAATTGTGATCTATCTGCATGTTTTTTCCTTTCTAGAATGATTTCGTATTTTTGAGTACATAGTATCGCTGTTTCGACGAAATCAAGTGTGGTGTGCTCGCTCGAGTTATGAAAGTGTCGGAAGCTTTTGTTTGAATTTTGATTTTAGTTTTATTGTTGTAAAACATTTGTTCTTTTCCTTTTCAATCAAACAATATAGTTTATTGTTACGCTCTTGTACTGCAATTGCAAGTTAATAATGTTGAATAAAGGTGACCTGGATTATGCTCGCGTAATTGTCCTGAATGGGTGAAGCAGCTCTAGTATACTTCAGGCTACAAGTGTTACTGTGTTAGTTACAGCAAGACTTGATGTGTTGGGTCTTTGTTGTCCTATTAAAATCGTGGACTGAATGTCACTAATTTTGTTGGTATGTGATCTAGACATCCAGTGATGATGGCATCATTAAATACTTCACGGAAGAAGTGCCAGTTTTTGAGATGCTGTATCCCAGGTCATGGTTTTGTTTTCCAATACGTATTTATACACCTTTGATAACATTTCCTGTTTGCCAAAACATGATAATAGGCCACTTTAAGACAAACATTTGTTGCAGCCTTATCTGTATACCTGCCAATCATGTGAAGATATACATGTTTCTCTCTGGTCAGCTTATATCCGATTTTGGCGGTAATCGTATCTATCTATTTTGTCCACAGGTCTGTTTAAGCTAATGCAGAGGTGGTGGATCTTTAGTTAGGGGAGAAATAGATGATTTGCTCCACCTCAGATGACATCGGCTAGTAGATGGTAATTGATTTACTTGTGACACAAACTCATTTCACTTGTTATGTTTCCTAATTATGTAACTTGGCATTTGTATATGCTTGTGCTATTTAAAAGTTAAAAACCAGTATTCGGATTCCTTGGGCAGTTATGCCCTTGGAACTTCCACCATCATAGATTTTTGTTTCTATTGTTTTTTGAACTTTTGTAATTTAAGCATGAGTTTCCCAGTATACTTGGTATGAGCATTCACTTTGCTATATAGCTCCATTAAATGTACAAGTGACTTGTTTTCCCCCTTAAGGCTTAAGCTCAAAGAAATTTAATTTCCAAGGAATTGTCTTAAGTTCTTCACTGTGAGTTTTATGTTTGTAGTAGGAATTATTTTTTGCCACCGAGCTATTGTTGTTTTTTTCTTTTTGGCTGACGCTAGCATTTTAATGTTCGTTGGTACTCATTTAATGGATTTTTATGTAACATTTTTAGTCTATTATGATGTACTTTTCCCTTCTTGATTAAAATCTCCTTTTCTCTCTAGCACATTTGTTTACATCCCTTTGAAATTATTTGTCCATGCATATAGATTACCACTCTTACTTCATCCCTAGATTACCACAGGATTGTTCCACTATAAAATGGGAACTATTGTTTCACAAACATCATTGTGAACTAATAAATAATAATTGCTACACTCGAATGATTTTGTGTCTTTTTATCTTCTTCTTCAGCTACTATCTTTTTCATCTTTCTCATTTATTTGGAGGGGGTCGGCAATGTAGTCCACAGGCTTCTCGCCTTTTATTGGTTTTGTGTTTTATTCACTGCCTATTGGAGCCTCACGTTGTTAAGTTTTCTCGCGAGGTTTAAACCAGTGATAAAGGAGTATTAGAGTCGTAAAAGATGCTTCTGATCTTGAAATGGTCAGTTGATGAATGTCGTAAGCAGACACTGGCTCTGATATATTTGAAGGCGGCTTTCTTTCTCATTTATTGTAAGTTAGAGATTTGGTCTGTTTTCTTATCCTGATATGGTAAAACCCAAATTCGTATGCTGATCCCTGTTTCAATTTCTCATGATTCAGATATGTTCATTTTCAGGTTTGCACATTGGTTGGTTCACTTAGATTTGCTCCTCAGTTTGTTCGGAAAAAAAGTGACTTAGTACTCTAATTTTTGTGGACTATCTTTTGACTTTATCTTCAGAAACTCACACACACAGTAGACCTACACATGGATACAAATTAAAGATGAATAGTAATTATGCCTTTAACTTGAATCTTTTACATCAAATTTTCAATTAATAGGTGCAATTTGTAAAATTGAAACGCATATACAACAACAACAACAACAAACTAAGCCTTAATCCCACTACGTGGGGTCGGCTATACGGATCATATCGCGCCATCATCGTACGGTCATAGGCCATATTTTCGTTTATTTCTAGGTATAACATGTCATGTTTAATAGCTTCTTTCCAAGTCTTTTTAGGCTACCTCTTCTCTTTTGATTTGTGTGAGTGATTCTCTACCTTCCAAACGTCGCAGTGTGCATCTAAAGGTCTCCTATAAACATGTCCAAACCATCTTAATCGTGTTTCTCTAATTTTTCTCGTCTATTGGTGCTACTCCCACTTTGTTTCTAATGTGTTCATTTCTTATTCTATCTAATCTAGTGTGTCCGCACATCCATCTTAGCATTCTCATCTCTCGCTACCCTCATTTTTTGTTCGTGTTCAAATTTAGTCGCCCAACATTCTCGCTCCATAAAGCATTGCGGGCCTTATGGCCGTTTTATAAAATTTTCCTTTCAATTTTAATGGTATTTTACGGTCCAAAGGATAGAAGATGCACTCCTCCATTTATTCCAACCCTTTGGATCCTATGTGTGACATCTTTATTGATTTCTCCGTTCTCTTCAATTATAGATCCTAAGTATTTAAAACTCTTTGTTATACTCACTTCATGTTCATCAATTTTAACCTTCGTCTCATTGTTCTGTTGTTTTTACTAAAGTGGCATTCCATGTATTTGTTTTAGCCCTACTTATAGTAAAACCTTTTGATTCGAGTGCTTCTCTCCAAACTTCCAATTTTGCGTTTACTCCTTCCCTTGTTTCATCAATTAAAACTATATCGTCCGCAAATAACATACATTCAGGGATGGATTTTTGTAAGTGTTTAGTGATTTCATCAATTATTAGGATAAAAAGGTACGGGCTTAGAGCGGATCCCTGATGCAAACCTATAGTGTTTGGGAATTCACTAGATATTCTTGTTGGTGTCCTGATACATGTTGTTATACCATCATACATATCTTTTATGGCATCTATGTAGGCTATTTTTATTCCTCTTTTTTCCAATACGCGCCACATTATATCACGGTTGACTCTATCGTATGCCTTTTCAAGATCAATAAAAACCATATGTAAATCTTGTTTTCTCTCGTTATAATGTTCACATAAACGTCTAATTAAGTGTATAGCTTCAATTGTGGATCTTCCTGGCATGAAGCCAAATTGATTATCTAATATACTAGTTTCATTTCTTATTCTTGCTTCTATAACTCTTTCCCATAGTTTCATTGTATGACTTATTAATTTAATTCCCCTGTAATTTGCACAATTTTGTATATCCCCTTTGTTTTTATATATAGGTATCAATATACTTGAAGGATGGGTTTATGAGATTAAAAATCTTTTTGTTTCAACTTTTACGTAACTAAATTGGAAATATGTAAAGCGATGTAGAAATATGGTGGGATTATTTGAAATTACATTCGTATAACATGACATGAGCATTTTTCATTAGAAGTTTGGAATTGTACAAGTTGCTCATGATCCTGAAGAAGGTGATAATGTTCCTCAACTTGTACTCAACTTTACAATTGACATTCAGCATCACCTCATAGCAATGGGCCATGTTTGGATTGGGTTTGTCTGGGCCTGCTGCCCTATCCATTTAAGATTTGTTAAGGACCTAGTCCCAAATCTGTTTATAGCCCGGACTCGATGGATAGACTGGTTAGACCTGCATCCATTTTATTATACAAGAGTATCAAACATTATACTTTTTAGACACAATTTCTAGTAAAATAATTTTGAAATTAAATTTCACTTAAAATAATTTTAAAAATTTAAATGGAATGCTTCTAGGTCATATAAAATAGAAAATTCAGACACGGCCCAGATTGCTTACACTGTTAATACTCTTCCTGAGCATTTTGATGATGAGACTAATTAATAGAGCTGTCAAATTTCAGGCGGACTGGCCCAGCTCAAGCCCGTCGGGCCAATGCAGAAAATTGGGTCAAGCTGGGCTTACCTGAAATTCAACCGAGCCGCAAATCTAGGACCAGCCTGCCCGGACCCCATATTTATAACTATATTGTATCGGGGCAGTCAAATCAAGTCGGGCTTCAGACCAGTTTTGGTCCAAAGTAGGCCCAGTCCATTTCGGGCTTGAATAAATATAACCCGGCACGGTCATGTCCTCGGGCCTGTCGGGCCATTCCGTGGGCTAGCTGGAAATTGACTACCCTACTAATTAGTAGCGTAGCCATAGAGTAAAAGTTCGCCTAAAATCACACAGAATGAGGTAATTACTGGCGATTTGATTGTTTCTGATTTTACTCATCCAATTGTACTTGATAGAGTAGATTGTAAAAAGAGGGTTTATGTGGTTAACCTCAGATAATTATTGAAAAGACTAGGTTTTAGTGAGTCGAATTGAGTTATTTTCTCCAAAAGAATGAAAATTTTGTGATATTTGAATGTATTTCTCAAGCTGGCTGGTATAGTTCTTGCTCTGAGCAGACGTTGCAAGTTCTTACTTAAATCATCCCTTCTTTGAATCATCCCTAAGTGTGGCCTCTCCAACAAGAGGTTACTGCAATTGTAATCAGACACTAATTTTCCCCTTAATTTGCAGGATGGAGGTTTTCAGACGTGTGAAGCAACTCGTATTGTATAACATGCAAGGAATACATATTGTTCTTCTTAGCACCATTATGCATGTGTTTAAGTGTGACATTCACTTATGTGAAATGATAATTGGCTGGTTTTGCCCAAAGTTCTTGGCCTCTATGATACTTTTTACTTAATCTCTACTTCCTATCAGAGAACAACTTATGGCTGTTTGTTTAGTTGACGAACATGATGATGAGAAAAACGCTTAAGAAGTGCAAAGACATTGATGGAGAGGAAAGACCCACAAAAATCGCTGATCTATCTTGCCGGACAAGGACATGGAAGAAAACAGAACTGAGATGTGCACGTGCTGAATTAGTCAGACAAGGTATTTGCAATGAAATCACCATTTTGCCACCTTACGGTTTGGTTATACATTGAAGGTTATTATTAAAATCTTTTGCTTGGTTCTTGAGATCCAAAGCTAAATTGCTGCAGATTTAATTTGCTTACAATCGCTTTTGGCTTCCTATTATCATTAAAGCATGTATGGTATTACACGTATTAAGAAGCCACCTAGCTATTCATCTGGTGTTGACTTATTATTGTCACTGTGAGTAGGAACCAGAACTTAGGACTAGCCTTAAATCTATTTATTAAATTTGCAGCTTAATTTGGTGTTATATTTATTTTTCGTCCTCTTCTCTGACCTAGTTAAAGGTTGCATGTTGTTGTCTGTTTTGTTTTGGTGAAAGAATAGCAGCACTGTGCAAACTAGAAATTGAGTTAAGCTGTATGTGGGCCAAGTGCCAACCGCTTGTTAAAATCAACCTAAGCACTCAACTTTCCTATGTTGTTAAAGGCTCAACGTGCACCATGTCGCAAAGCCTCCTGAAGCCTGAAGCGCTAGGCACAATGCGAGCCGTGCACCTTTTG
Organism: Rehmannia glutinosa; assembly: GCA_016081115.2. Lineage (NCBI taxonomy): Eukaryota > Viridiplantae > Streptophyta > Magnoliopsida > Lamiales > Orobanchaceae > Rehmannia > Rehmannia glutinosa. The sequence goes on along the minus strand of CM071933.1, from coordinate 76,767,738 downwards.
CACATGAGGCGCAGCAAATAAAATAAAATTTAAAAAATAAATATTAAAATACAAACAAGCAAATATAAGGTGGAATTATAAAGACTATAAAATTATCAAGAATATATGCATGCTGAAGTTGTAAACAATGAAAAAGTACAAACAAAAAAATATCACTAATAGACAATAATCAATATCTAATAAAAGAATTAAAATAGTAAACCTTGGTTTTATAGTAAAAATTTCAGCAAATTAATAGAAATAACAAAAGAAAGTGAAAAAGTATCTGGGTAGCTCCAGAGGCGGTGGTTAGGCGACAGGATGAAGTTAGTTCAGAGGATTTTCGCTAGGAGATGTGAAGACTGCCATAATCTCTCAATTTTTTTTTTGTTTGTTGGCTAAGATCATTCCCAAGAGACTCTTTAATTGAGAAATACTCTTTATTTTGAAGAGTGAACCACCAAAAATCATCTCCAACATACTCTTTATTTTAAAATTAAAATTTAGAAAATGAGTTTTCACTCTACAAATTTGGAGAGCCAATACAACTCTCTATAATTAATTGCTCAAATGATTAATTACTTTCAATATCCCATTTGTTGATTTCTTGCACTCTGAATGACCCTTTTGATTGGTAATTTCTAAAAAGTAACATAAATTTGAAATAAAAAGTCAAATATAAAGAGTGTGTTGGAAAATATAAAAAATCACTCTTTAGATTTAAAAATACTCTTTATATTAGAAAAGATGCTCTTTAAATTTAAAGAGTCTATTAGGGATGTTCTAATTTGGTTTCAATGGCAGAGCTAGCACGCGAAAGTGGGGGCGCAGGATAAAAAAAATTAACCATAAAAACTAACTTTCTTTTTTTAGTTTCTAAGTGTTATAAAGTATTAGAAACAAAAATAGGTGGCAGGCAACATGGCCCCCTAGCTCCGCTTGTGTTTGGTTTTAAAGAATCGAGCTGCTAATTTTATCTGTTCCTTTCCATATCCCAATTCAAGGTTATCTCTGGGGTAGAAGGTTTATGTCTAGGTGACCTTGACCTTTATATGTACAAAGGGGGAGATCTATGCTTCTATGAGGATATTTGGTACTTACTGTAGTACTATGTGTTGTAAATTTTGCCAGAAATTATATCCATTGCCCTATTACTTTGACTGCAAAGTAAGTTTCTTTTATCTTTCATCTAAGTCTCTATTATATCTCTGTGGTTTGTGTTCTTCTTCTATGAATGGGGCCACATTAACAAATCGACCATGCATTTTCAGAGTGGGACCTCCCCTAACTAGTATACGGTGTGGTTCGGGGACGAAATTAATGCATACATTGGCTGGAAATTTTAATTGCTCATGATGTCTCTTATAATTTTTGTAGTGTAGGATCATTCTACCAACACAACTTGTTAACTTCAGCATTTATACTTGATTTGTCTTCTTTGTTGGTGCATGCAAATTGTGTGTTATTTGTGAAAGCTAGACAATATCGAATTGTTGCTTGAGTTTCTTGCTCTTATTGTCATGAATGAGCTATATGATATTTCCTGAGTGACGGACCACAATTATGTTGTAATCTCACATCAGATTATACTCGGTACAGGCTAATTAAAGTCATTCCGAATGTTGATGCCCTAAACCATCATGATTTCGATCTGTCCCGTGGATTGGGAACTATCCGGTATCCACATTGGAGATTTTGTTTCCATTTTCTTGGCCATATGAGATTCGGACTTTTACTTTGGTTGGTTGATTTTGAATTGTAGATTATGTGTTAATGGAGAATGAAAACTACTGACATTAAGGAATTATGATTTTGGTTCATATGGCTCTAGATGACTTGTTTAATTCTTGCTGGTCAATTTTATTATCTTTTTTTGGTGGAACAATTTTATGCATAAATGTCATGATATCTATAGGAGCTAAAATAAAACAATTTTTTTCTGGAGTAGCTCGACTCTTATAGGTGCAAATTCTTCCAGCTTTATGGAGATTTTTGTATCATGATTGCTGTCTTTATGGTGAGCAAAGTCTTTATGGATTCAAGTAGCAAATGATTTTTATAGTTACGTAATATGCTGCCACAAATGAGCCTTTACCACTTTATTTTTTCCAAGTATTTCACATGCTGACACAAGGGACAATAATATAACAAATCGAACTTGTGTTTGATTTTGGTTCGAGTCGTGATTGAACGAGCTTAGTTGAGCCAAGCACAAAGCCAAGCTTGAGTACATTGATATTTTTATATATTTATTAATGTTTTTACTAATCGAGTTAAGCTCGAGCCAAGTCTTTTGTTTTATTGAATGAAAATATATTTTCAAGCTTTGGTTTGTCATATTATCGAGCGAAGCGAGCTCGAGCTAATTAAATGAACTTTTACCAATGTTGGTAAAAATTGTTAGGTGCTAGTTAGGCTGTAAACTGGGTTTAGTGTCTAAGCGAGAAGTTTGATCAGGTTAGGCGGGGTTTAATTGGAAGAAAAACGTAGGCTGACTAGGAGAATCTAACGCTTGATGGGGACTAATCAGGGCTAGACGGATTATTTTTACAATAGAGGCTTTTAATGATTGATCTTGCCTGGAATAGTTTTGTTCGTTTTACAGCCCATTTTAGGTCCGTATTTTGTCGGAACATATGGGGTTGCAAGCAATTACCGACCAAAATGAAAAAACGAAAGGAGTTAGGTGGAAATGCAAGCACGTGTGTCCCCAGTCCCACATGACGGCGTCTGAAAGTCGTTGCAACTGTACAGATTTCTTATTTGTGGACGCACGTGCATTACATTACGTAGATGCATCTAACATTCAAAAACTTGACCATTAGGTGGAGAGTGTAGGAAAGACCCTATGGATGAAATATCACGTGCCACATGCTCATCCGTCATATCCTTATAAAACTTTTCATGCTATTTTTGTCTTTTTTTCCATTTTTTGTCATGGACTTTTGTGAAACTGGCCATAAATTTACTTGTTTACTAAATATTAGCTAGTTTAATTTTTTTATTCATCTAGAAATTTCATTCAAAGGCTTAGGAAGTAATTTTTAGGGTTTGTAATACTCGTTCCTATTCAAAATAAGTGTAAATTAAAATACTCAATATACTCTTAATTAATTGTAAAGGCTGCTCTGTAATAAACAAATTTAGGCTTTGGTGTTAGTTAGAGAAAGATACATGTACGGGTAATTTTGGGGAAAAAATTGTTCAGCAGTCCTGAAAATCAAAAATTGTCATTCGTTTTGAAAAAAAAATATGTAAAATGATGTCACTTATTTTGAGTGGGAGTATATTATTTTTGAGCATGGAATAATAATATTTATTGTTTTATTTGTTAAATTTTCATGTAGTTGAAATTAAAATAATGAATCATATAAAATGTTTTTTTTTTCTTTGTTATAGATAAGTTGAAGGAGGGGATATAATAAATCTCCAAGAAATTGAAAATACTCAAGAGTTTCTAACCCGAAAGATATGCTAAGTGCATGCTCTCGATTGTCTCTTATGAAATTATTATTTATAAAGGATATGATTTCTTTCTGAATCTGTCTTAAGTAAAGATTATTTGTTTATATCTTGTGCACACTCATTAGGGCTATTTTTTTTTTTTAGTAATTATTACCATTTGCTCACAACCTTTTCATTATTGGTATTAGATTTTGATATAAAATTATCAAGTTGGGAATAATAGATCTTGACTTGTTTTCTTGACCGCGAATAGTCAATGAAGGTAGTCTTAGTCTAGTTATTTATTATATAGCACGAAGTTAAAATGAAACACGTTTTTGGGGTTGAAAATATGGGTCGTTTATATTACACATCAAAGCTTTTTCATGCTCTTTTCTTAATAGTTTATATATATTGGCTTTTACTTTGTTCCGTCTATCCAAAGTGTTCTTTATATGAAAAATAAATAGATAGTGGAGAAGTGGAGAAATGATTTAGCAATGTGAAGCTAAATAATTTTTCTTATTTGAACTAATTATTGTTGATCTGAGAATTGGATATTAGTCCAGTGAAAGACTGTCATGTCCATACCAAAGATATGGGGTTCGATTCCCACTCGTCTCTTCCCTGCCGGAATTTGTACTTGAAAAACTAACTATTCTTGACCTAGCTAGCTGGTGTAAATAAATAAATTGGTAAATATTTGACTAAAATAAGTTTCATCCTCATACGTATATTTGATTCAATGGCACTTGATATACACGACACGAGTCTATAATAAAAAAAATTGATGTAATCTTATATATTAAATAAATTAAGGTGTTGCGGGATTATATGCTCCTTAATGAAAAGGCTTAATTATTTTCAAATATTTTAATTTCGCCAATAGTAATAAACAATTCATAATTTTATTTTTTTAAAGATATTTTGCTAAATGTGCCCTATGATGTAATCATAGTTTCGGAAATTAAATGAAGCTATATAGTGGTAGGTGACATAATTCAAACTTGGGTGCTAATTAAATCTTCCCCTCCATGTGAAGGGGTCCCTTGGACTTAGCTTTGATATTTTTCTTTTAAATAATATCTGAATAATTTGCTCAACCATTGATTGACCATATAAATTATTTGGTAAGTGACCTTAAAAATAAATATTATTTTAATTTTGTTTCTAATGTAAGATGATGTCGTGTCATCTAAATTGCCATAATTATTGTGGGAGTTTCTTAGAGCCGCCATGGTCTGGGTGCTTATATTACATCATTAATTAATTGTATATACATTTATTAGCTAACAACTAGAGCTAACAATTTCGGCTTAGTCCGGCCCGGCCCAACCCAATAATTTATTGTAATGGGCTTCATTATCCTAGGCCCAAAAACGACTGGACCTCAAAAGCCACAAAGTTTAACCTATTTATAATAAAAATCTAGTTATAACTTATATGACAAACTTACAAATATTCTATTGACATTTGGTTTTTTAAGAGGGGTGTTTATCAGGTAAATGCAATCTCAAGGGAATTTGTAGCACTTTATGGGGTAATTTATAATTTCAAAAAAATAGATGGAGTTTTTCGTAATTAGGTAAAACTTGAGCGGTGGTTTTTGTAATTATCCCTAATTCTTTTATCTTGTTTGTTTATCGGTAGATAGTCAAATCTTCTTTATGTATTCAATTCTTTATGTCGGTAACAATATGATGTTTAACTTTCTTAAATGACAAGTTTTGCTTTGATATTAATATATTTAGATTGCCCAAATGTATTTATCGTTTTGTCGCGCTGATTGTTTCGCCAAAGCTAGTCAAGGGTTCCTATTTTTTATTATAATTAATTTCGCAAATATTTTTTTTTTGTTGCGGGATATTTTGTCCAGTTTACGTGTCAGACAATAAAAAAACGAGTTATGTGGATTAACAATCTACACATAAAAAAATAATCGAATGTAGAAAATTGAAATAGGAGAAAATTTTCTTTATTTTGCCGACCTTTTTTTTATGTATGTTCATACAAACAAAATTCTCTCAAGTGAGGGCACCCACAGTAGAGGATATTTGGAGGGGATATTTCTTCAAATATCCCCATCAAATATTTTATTACCATTGTGACTGAAACATTTTGGTGAGGTGTAAAATATTCGGTGGTTAGTTAGTATCCGGACATTTAAATAGTAACAAAAATATAAAACAAGTGTAGTTGAGGGGGCGTGACTTCACGCTAGGCAGAAATCTCGTGCGTAAAAGTCATAGCCGCGTCAGTGGGAATTGTACCTGTTGCATGATGGAGTTTCACTTTTTTTGCTTTGTCTTTTCTTGTTTTTTAGATAAGCTTTTAAATTGTTCATGTTGGTTTCATTTCATGAGTTATTTTATTGTTCAAATATTTAATCTTTTTGTGGCAGTGGAGGTTTAAATGAGTTTTTTTATTTCTTTTTTTTTAAAATAGTTTGTTCTAAAAACGGTCATTTTTTAACGGCTATTTTTATTTTATTTTTAAATGCAAATGGAATAGCCGTTGAGTGTAATTTCAAAGTTATCAAACTTTTTCAAAATAAAATTTTTATATTAAATTTGTTTTGATAGATAATTATCAAATTAGGTAAATTTATATAATTATCAAAATACGTAAAATCAATTTAATATAAACTAAAGATATTAATAAAAACAATGTCAAAATATTAGTGAAGTAGTAATGGGACCCATAAATATGTAGTTGGTGGGATATTTGATTGTGGGTTGTGGGATATTTAGAAGAGTGAGATATTTGATTGATGATGTGGACTAATAGACCCACAAATATTTGTAAGAAATGCACCCACCATTGTGGGTGCCCTGATTGAGTTACAAATTTGGGGTGCAAACTACTAGACATAGGTATAATCATTGACTAGGTTGTCTGACACCTAAAAATTAAGGTGACAATGTGTTAGACGGCGAAGTGACTTGACTGGACGAGTCACATCTACAGTCTAATATTCATTCATCTTCGAGCTTATCTTTTGATCGACAATCTCCTTGATCTTGATTGGAATCTTCAAGCAGGGCAATTACTTCGGCCAGGTCGGGTTCTCAAACTAGTTCGCCTTCATCCATTTTTGCCCGACATGTATCACTACCAGACCAGTTTACAAGTTAACTTGGTCAATTTTCACTAAATGGGCCTTTGGTTCGTTGTAGATCTATGCAGATCTATACACGTCGGATCGAGTACAACAATACAATTTTTTTTTTCTTTTTCCTTGTAGCAGTTCAGTCACTTGGTATCCACAAACAGACAATGAAAAAGAAAAGGTCTATCTATATATCATGCTTAATTGTTTACTGGCATTGCATGAGTGGCTGGAAATTGACCAATACAGATTTCTCTAACCTCATGAAATCTTGTGGATTGGTTTCATATCTTTTGTGTCTTTTGTGGCAGCTGCATGTGTACTTAATTATCAATAATCTATCAAATTAAACTATAGTCATATTAATCATAATCTTCCAAATTTTTTTTTCTAATTGCTAAATAATTTCTAGCCTAATAAACATGAGTGCTACAAGAAGTTGTAGTTATAATTTGTGTCTTGAGGTATTTGGATTCTCGATTCAATTTATATATTCTCGTGAACATGGGCGTAGCCAGGATTTCCGGCCAGTGCGGTCAGAAATTCTTTCATTTTGGCAGGACGAATGTCGGGCCGATATTTGAAAAAAATTAGAAAAAATGGCAAATATGAAAGTCGTATCTTGAACAATTCTTTGCGGGTTTTCATAATCTTCAATTATGGTTTCTCTGGAATGAACTTTTTGGATAAGTGACTTCTCCAATAATATATTTTAAATTAACCATCAAACAACTATTATTTTTATGGAATAGATTTATATACATAAATTCATTGGAAAAATACTCAAAAACTGCATTATTATGTTTGGAACATGTATCTTTGTACATAACAATCAAGACAATTATTTATCCAAATACCTTAACTAAACTAGGTGATTCTTAATATTTTGAGCCAAGACAATAAAATTTATTTAACTTTTTAAATTTAACTCAATTTTTTACATGAACTAGATCTTCGGTTGAATTTCCAGTGCGGTCCAACTCAAATTTAATAGGGTCACTCCGAAATCGAGTGCGGTCAGCAGACCGCACTCGTCTTAGCCTAGCTTCGCCCATGCTCGTGAATTGGATAATAATTCTATTTGATTACATGTGTATTCAGGAAAATGTATATATATTTAACATGAATTTGTAATAAAAAAAATAGATTGAAATATATGGAAAATTACAAGGATTATCCCTAAAGTTTAGCTTAATTGCAAAAAAAAAAAAAAAAAGCTTAGTTATCTTTGAAAGTTACATATGCCCCTCGACATTAATTTCTATTTTACAAATTGAATCCTCACTGATTGAATATACTTTTATTTTGGAAATTTTCTTTCTGTTAGAGAATAGTATGAAAAATTTATTAGGAGGAATATTTTTTTTTTTGAAATGTGAATGAATATGAAATGAAAATGTAATAATGAAAGATTGATATAAAAATAATAAAGTAATAATTGAATATGATTGATAGTTAAAAATATGTGAGTGAGTGATCAATAGTGAAATTAGTGAAAAAATCTGTAATGATGATTTGATTTGATTTGATTTTTATAAACGTGAGTAGACGTGATTTGTGTAGGAAAAGTGAGAAAAAGTAAGAGTGGGTGAATAATATATTTTCAATCACATTTCTGGTTAGAAAACTCTCTAGCGGAATGCAAAGTGGAAATATTTCGTAGCCAAACACAACTTTAAGGAGTTATTCGTAATTTTAGAAGATAACTCTAGTTTTTTTATAATTATGTTAAACCAAGTAGATAAACATCTTATCTTTTGATCCGATGACTTTAATGAAAGTTATTATTCAGACTCTTTAATTGTTGCATAGGGTTGGCCGATGAAGTATTCATCTCCATAAATGAAATACTATTTTACCAAACATCAAATCACGTAATTAATGACAATATTAATATAAAGTAATTATATTTATTGTCACTATGTGTCACTAATTATTTATAAATGCAAATTCAAAGGATTTATCCAGCCTAACCAATAATTCAATTTTACGATTTTTGAATGATAAATATACTGGATTTTTCTGTTTTTGTTAGGTTGGCCTTATAGTTAGATTACAATGCAACTTGAGGTTTAACTTAACGACTAACGTGGATATCTAATTATCTATAATATTTTATTTGCATTGTGTATTGTTGGGGTAAAAATAATATTTAACTTATTTAATATATAATTTAGTTTATATATTAGTTTAATATTAATTGTCCAATTAGATCTTAATAAAATAACTCGACCTACAGAAGTCTGCTGATCATACCCATAAGTTGATTTCTCCTATGTGACCCACATGGCCATCTCTCATGTATAAAAAAACTCATCATGTTTGATCTGTCTCATAGCTCTCTGACGCATTTAATTCAATATTCAATTATTGCCTTAATTATTCTCTCAATCACCATGCTGACTTGAGCGTCTAAAATCATTATTCTAAAATCCCCGTCTAGGTTCGATTAGTTTCCGTCTTGTTGCTAGGCTCCCCTTATTTGCCTACGTTATTCTTCTACTAAGCCCCATCTAATTTCGTCCAGGCTCCACCCCATTGTACCGCCTGCCTATCGCCTAATGCATTTTAAAATATCGATCAAAATAAATGAAAATTTAAACTCAAAAAATGGCTTAAATATATGTGTTTAATAACATGGATAAAAAAAAGATGTTGGTTTAGGACTGAAATTATTATTGTAATTTTTTATCACTAAATATCTACTTGAAAGCTTTACTTAGATACTACACGTGTATACATTTACATTTATAGACTCGTTACATTTTACCTTTGGCGAGCTATTTATAGAGCGGCAAGATTCATCTATCATTTATCAAATATTAGTTGATAATTTGGACAATTCTTAAGAGAATGAGTTTGAACGCATTCATTGGTTGCACGACTTTTGATTGATACACGCTTTTTGAACTAGTTGAGCCATCCCATCTCCACTTCAATAACTTACGACTTAGACTTTTGAGTTTATAAACTTATTGAATTTTAATGTGGATGATCAGATCTTATATTCTAAATTCGTGTTTCGTCTCATATTATGTCGTACAGATGATTAACACATGTATAATACTACTTATTATATTAAAATTCCATAATTTTTGCTTGAAAATTAACATGGTAAATGTTATACACGTGAGAATCATAAATGCGGTTGGAATAAGAGATGAAACACGGTTTTACCCGATTTTAAAGGGTTCAAAATGTGAACCAATGTAATATACCCCATGTCCCACTTTTTTGAAAATGCATTTGGTAAATAACGGGCACGACATCTTGTACTTTTTAATTTATTATTAAATATAAATATTAAGATGAAGATAAAAGTCAAATTATTTTAATGTAAATTTTATTTTATTTGACAATTGGTGGTGACTGGGGATTTTAGATGTACTTTTCTTTGGAATGTTTAGGTACGTACGTACGTACTTAGTCTTTTTACGGGAATGATACGTTTAGTTTTAAAACTGTGATTCATCTCCTATTTCATCATATGAATGATTGTGATGGATATATGATATCGTGTTTATTGTTTTTTAGGATTTTAGAATATTTTATCTTTTAGGAAGTGATTTATATGTTTAAGATTCTATTTAGTTTATCTTTTAAGTTTCCTAGTCAAGTTAGGAGATTTATTGTGTTATGGTTTTGATATTATAAATAGTTGTTTTCTTATTGTTTTTTAGGAGGTTGAATATTATTAAGTTTTGAGATTTATCTCTTATTCATTGCAATTTACGTTTCTTTGCAAAGATTCATGTTGCTTTTGTTCGTTGTTCATTTATCTGTGGTTTCCGTTGAATCAGATTGCCACGTGTATAATACTTATCATATTAAATTTTAAGCATAAATCGTGGGTTTTCAATATAATAAAATGTATACACGTATCAAGTATCCGTGCAGTGAATTGAAACATCAATTAGTTTTATCAACAATAATACTATAGACATTTTGATTAGCAATATCGTGTGCACAAAGTAAGCAAGAAGAAAAATGAGTTAGGGAGAAAACTTGTAGGTTATTATATCTAATAATAATAAGTTTATGTTTGCTTGTTCTATCGAATAATCGTAATGCTGCCAAAAAAACAATCTTGGAGTCAAAGCACAATAACGATTCTAATGGGACCAAAAATACAAATTTCTGGTTTACGGTGAAATTTCTCATGTCATTAATTCTTTATGAATTTGGAGATATTTGCTGCTTAATTCAAAAATCTCATGAGATCATAAATTATAAGAATAATTTATAATTAAAATAATTTCTCAAAGTGTTAGAGATAAAATAAATTTATAATATTTTAATATTTTAAATTTTGTAATTCATAAGAGTTTAATGAATACTAGAATCTATTTTTTTTTTACTTTATAAGCCTTTAAAAAAAATTAAATTATAAACTTATAAACTCTCAAGTTCTTAAAACACCTCTTAAGAATTTTAAACGCATCTAAACATCCACTTAATCGACTCACTAGTTTGCGTATATCTTGCATTTGGTAATATATATGTAATTTTTTTAAATAACATATGTGATGTTGCTAAAATCGGGCTAATCACTCCAAGTAAATGATGCTCCAACTTTTTACGAGGTTGATAGAATTTTCAAATGGGAACTAATGCAACACGCAGAAGGGGCCCTTGGGGTCATTTCCGACGCTCAAATCGACTATATATGAGAAAAATCCAGTGTGCGAGAATATAATTCACATTCATTAATTGAACTTTCAAACATATAGGACAAAGTGACATTTTCATACTCGAGTTGATTAGTCGCAGGATTAGTTTAGGATAAAATGGGCTTCGTAGGTCGGTATGAGCCGGAGAATTGTATATATGACCCAGTATTTAATAATATTGGACAATTGACGAGATTAAATAAATGTATTAAATAAATAATGACGATAATCATGAAAAAGGGATTTTATCCCGGACCAATATGAAAGAGACTAGCACAAATCAAAAATTAAGAGCATGATTGTAAATCCAATATGACTTGCTCCATAATGAGATGGAGATAAAACATGTTTATCCTCCCTTAATCATAATATACCTTTTAGGTATAATAATCATCCAAAAAGTCACCAAAACCTTAGGCACGAAATCACTACAAAACTTAAAGTTAAGGGTCAATTTTTATGTTGTCAATACTCAAAAAACAATATAATTATTACATGACCATCAATTTCTGCCCAAGTTCCTTAGCTGGCAAATGGCCAGTAAGATATTTCCCTTAAAGCAAAGTTGTCCTTTGCTAAGTTTTTTGTTGAATATTTTAAGGCCTTTTGATGTGGTCATCAATTATTCTAAAATATAATAATGTATCTATACAATAAATAAAATTTAAAAAAAAAAGTCATTTTACCAATTTGTCAAAATGAACTATCTTAACTGTAAAATGGGTAGGTGGGCACAAGTCCTGAGAGAATGGCTGGTGGAGTGATGGCATTTGAGATTTGAATATTATACATTTATTGAGCATCCAATGGAAAAAGTCAATATCCAATCCCCCAAATAAAATAAAATAGAATCAAACAAAGAAAAAAAAAAGGGTGGTATTTTTTTAAACTATTGAGAGCAAATTTGTGGTGCAATTGTTTTTGAATATCAACTACTCTCACATATCAAATATTTTTAATGAGTTGGGAGGAGTGGGGAGAATGTAATAAATCTCAAATAATTAAAAGTCTCGTATTCGAACGCTAATTAACACCCTTATAAAGGATGAATGATACTACTTAAGTTTATGGTCGGAGCCAAAGGGGGCTTGCCGTGGCGGCTACCCCACTCAACTTCGATTTTTGTAATGATTAATATGGATAATTACAAAATCTCCCCTGAGGTTCGAGCTAAATACAAAAAACTATAAATTTTTTTTGAAAATTACAGAAAATTCCTTGAGGTTTGATTCTATATTGCATTTTCTCCTTTATAAGCAAAAACCAGTTCAAGATCTCCCCTAATATTTATAGAAACATTATAGTTACCCCTTAAATTTAAGAAATAATCAACATGAGTGGGTTTTTTGTAATTTGAAACATCTCAGTATTTTTTTTTAATTAGTCCAAACTTCAAATTTTTTTCTTGTAATTATCCCTAACTAATATAATTTTTGTGTATAAAATTAATAATTTTTAAAATTTTATCCCCTCTAAAAAAATACATTTATCTACTAGTTTTGAGAAAAAATAAGTCATGCTCCCGTAAAATACATTTTTTGGTTCTATCTTCACTTGAGCTACAAAACTCGTGTTAACTACACATATCAACTTTTGTTTTTAGGACTTATTAATGGGAAAAATAGACATTCACTACGTTGGTATGTGTGTCAAAATATCAGTAATGGTCGTATAAACCATTAATTCAAAGCCAATATGGAAATTGTTAAATTTTCCCATAGAAACATCTAGGGACTTTCCTTGTTGAAGTAGCTTACCCAGAAAAAAGAGTTAGATTCGCAATCATCCAAGTGGGCTCGATCTCATGGTATTTTGAGCCATATATGACAGTATCGAAATTTGTATAGCATCTAAATAGTACTGAAAATAATTTTTTAAATTATTAAAAAAAAAAAGAACAAAGTTAATTAAAGACTTATTCAAGCCATCTTCATAGGGTGGATACCTATAAGATGTTGCAGTTGGGGCACAACGATTCCACCTAACTAACATAATATAAAACGTATTATACTATTCTATTATAAGTAGTTGTAGTGGGCTTCATGTCACCTCTCAACTACGAAGCAGATATGAGACGTGGGTATAATATGACATACGCACTAAATACATTATATTTTTAAAATTTAATGATACAATTACAGTATATATAATCATATGTTATTATATTATTGAAATAGACGTACTAATTACAATTATAAAAAATCGATTTTTCAATCATAAAAAACTATTTCGTAAATACTCGAATCTCAAATGTGATAACTCGCATTTATACACATAAAATCAACAATAGAAAATTAATTAATATATTCTTAAACCATAAACTTTTGTACCACCCACTCCACATCTCTTTTACTTTTATCTCTCCGTTTGTTCTCCTTAAGTTCACTCGTTTATAAATCGCTAGGAATTAATGCGACTTTGTTTCTTTTATTCTTGATGTTTATGCCAATTTTATTTCCAATTGGACACTTTATTAATATAGATATCGTAACTGAGTATATCATCCTCACATAAGTATCGTACTTCCTAATTGATATTCGTTATTTCATATTATATATTTTGGTAATTAGTAAATACAATTTTAACAAATAGGAATTTCCATTTCTTTTCCCATGATCGGAACATGACATGAAAAGTCATCTATACACTAACAACATACAAATCAAGAAAAACATATTACATTGAACACAATATTTGAATTATTAAATTTCCACAAACTAAAAACACGGCATAATTTCCGGTTGTGAAAAATTGCACATTGCCCCCTCAAAAAATCAGAATTTCCAGATCACGAACTGGTTAGCAGAGCATTTGCATGCTCCTGCACAACCTTCCACGCCAAAATGACATGCCTGTTCTCCGTCAGGCTCGCCCCTACCGCGAATCGCATCACGTAGACACCACCAACCACCGCGTGGGTCATGTAAATCTTACCCGATTCGTTTATCGTCTCCAACAGCTTCGCGTTGAGATTGTTCGCCGCGTCCTCCGACGAGACGACCTGGTGGTTTCCGGCGAACTCCGCCGGCGAGATCCGGAAGCACACGGTGGCGAAGTTTCTCGGCACCACCACCTCGAATCGCTTGTCCATCCCGATGAGTCCTTCGAAATTCTTCGCCATTTTTATGTGGCTCCGGAGAAATTTCCTCAGATTCGCGACGCCGTAGCTGCGGAGAACAATCCAGAGCTTCAGAGATCTGAATCGACGACTGAGAGTGATTTGCCAGTCCTTGTAATCGACGACCTGTTTTGTTTCTGAAGCTTTGTTTCGTAAATATTCCGGATATGTCGATAGCGCTTTTACCAGAGCGCCAGGGTCCTTCACCCAAAGGCAACAGCAATCTAAAGTCGTCAAAAACCATTTATGCGCGTTAAAGCTGAACGAGTGCGCTTTCTCGACTCCGTCGAGAAAATGGCGGTACTCGGGGCAGATGCACGCGCTTCCGGCGTACGCCGCGTCGACGTGCACCCAGATCCCGTACTCCTCCGCCACGTCACACAGCGGGCCCAGCGGATCCACCGCGGTGGACGACGTCGTTCCAATAGTCGCGCAGAGGAACAGAGGCACAAGCCCGGATTTCAGATCTGATTCGACCGTGGCCCGAAACGCATCGGCCCGAAGCCCGAATGCGTCCGCCTTCGTGGTCGCAACGGCCCGAAAATTGTTAGGGTTTATCCCCGCAATTTGGGCCGCCTTCTGTAATGCGGAATGGGTCTGATCCGACCCGTACACAACCAACTTATTTATATTCTCCCTCCCAATTTTTTTCAACATCTGGTCCCTAGCGGCGACCACCGTACACAAAATCGCCTCGCAGGTGGTCCCCTGCAAAACGCCGCCGCCGCCGCCGGAGAATAGAAACTCCGACGGGAGCTTGAGCATTTTCCCGAGCCAATCCATGACGATGCTCTCGAGCTCCGTCGCGGCGGGGGACGACATCCAGTTAAATCCGACCACATTAAATCCAGTGCTCAGCATTTCTCCCATAAATCCAGCTATACTCCCACTCGACGGGAAATAGGCGTAATAATTCGGGCTCTGCCAGTGCGTAATTCCCGGAACGATATCCTTCTGAACATCGCTCAGAATCTGCTCGATCGGTTCCGGGTCGTACGGAGCGGAATCGGGCATCCGTTTTGCCAGGTAACCCGGTTCAACCTGACTACGAACAGGGTATTTTTCGACATTTTTGTAGTAATCGGCTAGAAAGTCGATTACCATATGGCCTTGCCTTCTGAACTCTTCTGGGTCGAGCGGTTTAATTGTGCCGGTTGAACCGTTTTCCAGTTTTTGATTCTGAAGGCTGCCCATTGTTTTTTATTTTTCTAATTTGCTACTTGTGAAAGAAAAACTTTCACTTGGTAGCTTGGAATAAAGTAGAAGGATTGGAAGTTGGAAGATGGATTATTATTTTTCGGGGAGTTTATGACTTTGGAGAGTAATGGGATAGACGAAATATATATATAGACAGGGACCAGCAGAGAGAAGAGAAATTGAGGTGGTAGATGGTCAAGTTGGTTCTTTTTTTTATAGAATAGAGTGGGTTGTTGGTGAGCATTAGTCACGTTCTTCTTCTGATTATTCTCTCTTTTTTTTTTTTTTTTTGGAGCTGGGAAAATTGAATTGAATTGAATTATTCACATTTTTTTATTTTTTGGAGCTGGGAAAATTGAATTGAATTGATTGGTCTTCACACGGTTTTAAGGCAGCATACCATAGTCCGAAAAATGCGACTTATTTAATAAGACTATAAGAGAGAAGAAAATATACGTGGAAGAGTAGACAGTAGAGTATTGAAGAACAATTTCCTGGAAGGAGATTATGGGGGTTTTGTAGATGTTACTCTTGGAAAAATATAGTATGTGTAGTCCAATTATAGGGGCACATGCTCCTATAGCATTTTTTCTTGGGATGATTATAGAAAAACCCCTCAGGTTTCGTCTAATTACAAAAATAAATTCAGAAATATTTCAAAATTACAAAAAAACCTCTCAGGTTTGATTATGTCTTAATTTAAGGGGGTAATTGCAATATTTTTATAAATATATTAGGGGAATTTTTAAAGTATATTTTGCTCATGAAGGAGGGAAATGTAAGATGGAACCTCTGGATTTTTCATTATTAGCCCGAACCTTAGAGGCTTTTTTTGTAACTATCCCCTTTTTTTATTTTTTTTTATTTATTATTTATGCGTTTTCACTATTTATGCAATGTACGATTATGTAAGGTAGAAAAAACAAAGTATGCCCTCATTACAAAATATTTCTAGATCCGTCCTTATTTATACATTTATAATAAATGTACGATTATTATGTTCATGTAGTACTCCAGGTGTAACATGGAATAAACTGGGGGGATTGAGAGTAATCACTGCGAATCTTTGGACCTAGAATCAAATGGTTATTTTTTTATGTATATATAAATAAATGAATATATATAAATATATGATGGACTAAGAAATGGTAAAATTATTAAAAAAAAATGTTAAACTTCAATCGTGCAATTTCCCTAGAAAGAACCTTAAAGATATTGGAATTCACAAGTTTGTTACGATTCAATGTGAAATTATTAATCATTATGTTTTTTGTTAAAAAAAATATGTATGTCTACCTCATGATGATAGTTTAGATTATTGTTTCCTAAAATTTTAGGATCACAATATGATTTAGTCATATTAATTTATTTATCATATTAAGTAGATAAGTTGACGAGAATCTTCATTGGAAGTTATAGAATATTTTTTATTTTATTTCCTATAGGTAATTATATATTCCCCAATTATTGTCCTTCATAATTATAAATATCTTTCTCATTAACAAAGGTAGTCAAGTGTGATAAAAATTGTTAAAAATAAGTTTACACTGGACAAATTGTTGGAAGAATGGACATATTCAAATACAGTTTTTAATTGCGTTTCAATTTGGTCATTTTACAAAATCTTTATGTAGTAATGTAACAAAATTGTTAAACTTCATTTTTTTTACTCAATAAATAAACAACCAAATTATATGAAATATCTTGCCTCGAAGAGGGCCGTGTAAATTTAGTTTCAACTTCACATTAAAATAGAACGAGTGTCACACGTAACTCAACTAATAATCATTATTTTAGACATATCATAAAGCACCGTTCTAAGAATCTCCGTCCAGTCCCGATTATTCACCGTTAAGGTGTTAAGCTCCCTTGTCCGCCTATATTATTTTCTCGATTAGGCCCTGCTCAAGTCCCGTTTGTGCGCTAGACGGTCGGCCGATCGCCTCGACTAGCGCGTATGACTTTTTTTAAATCCGCCATAAAGATGTGAAATTTATTCTCATGGGCCGTCGAGTTAGATCCATTGATTGGCACAAAAACGGGCCTAAGGCTTCAGACTTGTTTGATTTTGACAAGAAGGGTCATTAATATACAAATTAATATTTCATCCAAGTACATATTATTTTGTTTGTTTTATGTTCATTTCATCAATTCCAAATTTAATGCATCTCAAAAACCATATTTTCCTTCAAATTCTTACTATATTCAAGTCGCAGTACATGTATGAAGTAGTCAGATATATGCCAGTAAAAATAAACTATCGTACCTACAATCCAACCGATTGAGACATTATGATCAACATGTATATACTATATAGACTTTAATGGCAAAAAATGCAGTATGTGCTCTATTTTTGTACCATAGATAAATGGGGGCTAATTTAGCAAACTAATGTTAATTAAAAACTAATTTAACAAATTATCATAATTTTTTGTTTTTAAAAAAATAGGTGAAAACAGCGTTTGGCGTTTGGAACGCTGTTTTCTGAATTTCTGCAGAATTTCTGTAGAAAACCATCAATTTTTTTTTAATTTATATGTTTTTTTAAAACTGAAATCGAACCGCAATGCTAGAAAAATCGAAGCAAACCAAACCAAATTATTTCAGTTTGGTTCGGATCGATTTTCTGTTTGGGCTTTATTTTGGGTCTTTACGTGTTTTGCTAAAATTATATATATATTTTTATATTATTTAACAATTTAATAATAAAATATTATAGAAAATTAAAATAGTAATATAAAAATATATTAAAATAATATAAATTAAAAATAATATAAAAATATATAAAAAAAAAAATTATGGACCAAAACCGAACCAAACCAAAAAAATCATTCGGTTTATTAGATTAAAAAACGAACCAAACCATTTAACAAATTGTTAAACCGAATGAATTTTTTGTTCGGTTCGGTTTTGGTCCATAAATTTCTTAATATTTTTTTATATTATTATTTTAATTTTTATTTTTAATATTTTTTTATATTATTATTGTAATTTTCTATAATATTTTATTGTTAAATTGTTAAATAAATATAAGAAAAATATATTTTTAGCAAAAAACGTAAAGACCCAAAATAAAGCCCAAACCGAACCAAACCGAAATAGTTCGGTTTGGTCTTTTTAACATTGCGGTTCGATTTCGATTTGAAAATACATATAAATTTAAAAAAAAATTGATCATTTGAAAACAAAGCTCTAACTTTTTTATAAAAAAAATAATTTCATAAAACAACGTTTTCTGCATAATTTCTGCAGATTTTCAGAAAACCTAATTTTAAAAAAAATTACGGTAATTTATTAAATTAATTTTTAATTAATATTAATTTGTTAAATTTGCCATAAATGGGGGAGTAAAAATATAGGTGGTATGGCCACAATGTCTTTTTCTTGTGTTATTAAGTGTAGGTGTGATAGTGTATATATGTGGTACGTCGCAGTGACTTTTTTAAGTGGTATAAATATATACAACGTAGTGGTGGACGCATGAATTGAGGATTGGGGGACGAATCTATTTTTGAATACAATTGCAAGATTTTTTTCTCAAAATTTTGGTGAGGCAAATGCATTTTTTCCCATAACTTTTATTTAGACAAATATCAAGTAAATTGTTGGGGGGGCAGCAACCCCTCACTTGCCCCCAGATAAGAATGTTAAAGAATCAAATATTCTATATTCGATTCGCCATTCGAATTCGAATAAGAATACCATAGTATTCGATTCGAATATTAGAATAATATATGTTTACGTTATATATCACTAATAAATACATATATTATATATATTTGAGTAAATGATATTTATTATATATATTTATTTTAATTTTATCATCGTCTAGTACTTATTTTATAAATTTTATATTATTCATATTTTAATTTATAGTGTAAATTAATCATAAATTGAAGAAAAAACTATATAAAAGAATTAAAAAAATTCGAATATGAATACTCGAATCGAATCGAACATATTCGAATACATTGGTCAAATCGAATATGAATCTATTTTTCAATTCGAATAATAAACAAATACGGATACGAATTCGTTTATTAATCGAATTCGAATCGAATACTGTGAATATTCGATTCGATTCTTTTACAACCCTACTCCCAGATCCGTCAAGGAGTATACGTGCAAACAATGGCGGACCCAAGGGGGGGCAAGGGGGGGCCACTGCACCCCCCAAAATTTTCCAAAAATTTTTTTTCCCCCCCAAAAGTTTTTGAAATTATATTTTAAAGGGTAAAATAAATAAATTAATTTACAATTGCCCCCCCAAAATTTTCAAAAAAAAAAAAAGAATTCCCCCCAAAAAATTTCCAAAAATTTCTTTTCCCCCAAAAAAATTTCCAAAAATTTCTTTTCCCCCCAAAAATTTTCCAAATTATTTTTTAAAGGTAAAATAAATGAATTAATTTACAATTTTTCCCCCAAAAATTGATAAAATTTTAAATAGTTGGCTTTTACAATATAAAAAACCATTAATTATGGTTAGTATATGGAAAAAAAATTTCACATAGTATAAATTTATAAACTCGGTCCGTTTTCCGCCCCCCCAAAGTCGAAATCCTGCGTCCGCCACTGCGTGCAAATGTGTATAAATAATAGTCTCTCTTCTTTTTCTTTTTTCTTTTTTACATATGATCATGCAAATTAATGTTATACTTGTTTACAAATATTTGGTGCATATATCATTTCAACTGTCAATTTTTTTTAATATAAAATGAGACACTTATTATTTATTTGTAAATCAAATGCCTATCATATATATAATGTAACATAAAAATATATCCAGAGCACTCGATTCTAATCAAATTAATTAATAGGAATAATGATGCACAACTTCACTAGCAAATTGTTATTATTTATTTCGTTTTTACCTAGTGATGTGAAAACGTGACAGGGAATTGGATTATTAAAAACTCCCAATCCCCATTAATTTAATTTTTTGAATTCAAATATAATGTTAAACTTCTAATTATATACGTAAACTGAAAAGAATCTGATTGTCTTAATTGAACTAAACTTTAATTTGATATAGTTTTTCAAATTGATTACGGCAAAACTGATTATTTTACTTACTATCATTTTTCTTTAAAAGTATAACCTGGATAGATTGGATAGTTTATTTCACTTTTAAAGGGGGAAAAAAAAGTTTGGGTATCAATTAGTCAAAAAATGACACCCAATTTTGATTTATTGAGCTACATTTCTTGGATTTAGTCAATAGTCAATACTATCTTTAGTGCTACGTGGTTTATGAAACTGGCATGGAATTGTCAGACAATTGACTTCCCAAGGGCAGATTTCCGACAATATATATATATAGGCAAATGCAGGATTTTAATTTTGGGGGCGAAAAATTTATAAATTTAAACAATGAAAAATATACTCATATATTAACCATAATTAATGGGTTTTTATATTGCAAATGACAACTATTTGAAATTTTTATCAAATTTTTTGGGGGGCAAAGTCATATATTTAATTTTAAAATTTTTTTAAAAAAATTTAAGGAGGGTGGGGAAATGAAATTTTGGAAAATTTGGAGGGGCAATAGCCCCCCTTGTCCCCCCTACGACCGCCACTATATATGTATATATATATATGATTTTCTTTCGTTAAAAAATGTTGTTTATTACATTAACTTATCAAATTAATATATAATAATCAAAATTGCAAAATTGGTACTGCAACTTAGGGAGAGTGTCAAAATTGGTCCTTTTGGTTTTTATTATTTTAAATTGGTGTAAATTTTAAAAAAAGGCTCAATTTTAATCCTATTGTGGCTAGACTATTGCAAAACCATTGGAAATTGGCACATGATTAATCGATACGTAATCCTCTAAAATTTGAGGTGTTTTGATTTCTGTCTATTTTTTAGTGGCACAACAGACATAAAACACATTGCTCCGAAAATTGATCACATGGATTTAAGACACCTTAATTTGTATCGTGTCCAGGGACGGAACTACCATATGCCAGTAACCACCACCACCCCCCCAATTTTTTTTTATTTTTACACTCATATATATATATATATATATATATATATATATGTGTGTGTGTGTGTGTGTGTGTGTCTGTATGTGTGTATAAATACATGTTATGTATATGTGTCAATATATGTATATGTAGTATTTTAGTGTGGTTGTGTTTTTGTTTC
Organism: Rehmannia glutinosa; assembly: GCA_016081115.2. Lineage (NCBI taxonomy): Eukaryota > Viridiplantae > Streptophyta > Magnoliopsida > Lamiales > Orobanchaceae > Rehmannia > Rehmannia glutinosa. The sequence continues at coordinate 76,746,064 of CM071933.1, read as the reverse complement.
CAACCCAAATTATTGATCAATCAAATTTGTTGTAAAACACATAAGCCCGTTATTATTACCTTTAACTTTGGAAACTATTATGTAGATCTTGATAAATATCATAATATATATTTAAAATTGTAGATTATACATCTTGATTAGAATTTATTGATACAATTTTTTGATGCATTGATAATGTATTTAAATATATTTATCATATATATATATATATATATATATATAAATGTTGGCAATTCGTTCTAACTATTAGTGCTCAAGTATCTCTAGCCAAATCCTATGATATTACTACTACTTGTACTCATCTCAAACCATATTAACCATATTAAGAAATCATATCTATTACTCCATCCATCCCAATAAGATAGGCAGGTAGAGTATTTCACACAGATTAAGAAAAACTCCAATAAATATAATTGGGACCATAATCTTTTTTCATATTATTCATACTTCGCTCTTGCATTAAATGGGAGTATATCATTGTTGGTCTCAAAGAGAGTGAATTAAATAGGGTAGTTTAGTCTATTATTATGTAATTAATAATATCAATAAGGAAATAAGCTTATAAATTGGGACAAACGAAAAAGAAATTGTGGCCTATCTTTGGGATGAAGGAGTACTTGTATGATCCCAAACCTAAAAAAAGTTATTTGTATCATCCCATTATAATCCGAATATGTGTGATTACCCGCATATACTAATCCCTATCACTCCAAATTGGCCCCTTCAGTCCTAAATCCTAGGTCCGTCCTTGGTACTTTTCTCCTCGAATGGCATACTAATTTTTTTTATTTTTGATAACTCAGCTTCCAGGCTTACGCCTGATTATGTCTGAGGACAACAGCTCCGGCTCCTCATTACTAGCACATATAGTTGGACTTGAATATTTTTATGAACACTGAGTGGCTCATGCAAGGAAATTGAGTGTAAAGGACAATAAATGACCCTTTACTTTCTCGTGATTATTTAGAGGGTTTGAATAACATGTGAAACAAAATGATTGAAGAGCTGAATAAATTGGTAGTGTATTAAGGGAGTGAGGAAGGTGCTTAGCAGAAGGAGCGTCAATTTGTGATACGGCGCGATAATTCGATACTAATTTAGCGGTACATGTACAACCTTTAGTGAATTTGGGTCAAATATAGTTCGGACATGGTTAACACGGGAAAAAACAGGTCAGGTCAGGTCAATCCGCGTATCAACACGATTGACCTATTTAACACATTTAATTATATAGTGACATATTCATATTTTGTAATATTGTAGTTGGTTATATGATGTTGGAAAAATTATATGCATTAATGAAATTTTAGTTTTTTCTCTATTTTTTTTTTATTTTTTTCGTGTCAACTTTAAATTATATAGGTATTTCGTGTCCAATGGCGTTAGACAGTAATATTTTACGGGGTGGTCCGATACACGAAATCAGGGTGGGTCAGATAAAAAATTGATAGAAAAACCATATAAATTTTAACTAAAAATTTTTTTCGAAAAAATTTACCTTATAATTTTTTTTTAAATTGGGGGGGAGGGGAGGGCAGGGCCAGGGCCGAGGTTGGCTATTCGTGTTGTGTTAGGTTACTAGTGTCATAAATAGGTTGTGTTTTGTATCGTTGATCTTGACACGAATAATTAAATGTCTCGTGTTCGTGTTAAACATGTAATACATGTATCAGAACACGGCCCCCAAACATGTAACACGACACGGTTGACACCCCTAGTGCTTAGGTTTCGAGTCCTTTTTTCTTTTACTTTCAATTTGTATTATAATATTTGAGTTTATGAGATGTGATTATAAGATAAAACACGTTCAAATAATTAATAGTATATATTGTTTTTATGAACATGTTGAAAGAATAAAAATAAAGTGGAACGAAAAAATCGAAACCGTTGAACCCGGAACCGTTGGATTGGGTAACATATCATTCATAAAGGCAAGGGCCTTCCAATCAAATCATTGAAATGGTTTCAAACTTAAAGACCAATTCCTAAAAAGGCCAGACATTAGCCCAAGAAAAAGTAATAATCCCTAAATGGGCTGTAATCTGTAGCTTAAATAAATTATTATAAGGCCCATACATTAACCCATGGGCCGTGAACAGATAACTTGGCCGCCATATTCGAAGACTATTGTCTCAACTTAAATTTTCATAATCATGGAAGTAATTGGAGATTGCAGTCATTCTCTGCAGTCATTTCACAAATAGCTCTTAATCCGTGGTTTTAATTCTTAAAACCTCAACTTCCAAGTAGACCTGGCAATTAGGCCGAGCCCGACCAGCCCAGTACTGGCCCACTGGGCCAGAGAGCAAAATCGAGGTAGGCCGGGCCTGGCCGAAATTCCCCCGTGCCAATATTTTCATGGCACTCTACTCCATGTCGGTATAGTGTATTTTGCTTCAGGCTGATCGGACCATTAGGCTGGCCCATTGAGTCGGACCCAAATTGCCAACTTTACTTCCAAGTATACCTTTTTTTCTTTTGAGAAAACATATTACAAATTGCATCATAAAATACAAACATCGAACAATCCAAATAAGACTCAAGCAGCATATTCTCAATAGAACTTATACCACACGTAAAGAGGAAAAAATCAACTTACATGCCATCAGTTTTCTAAAAAACGTTAAGCGTTAGGCAAGCGACTTAATGAGGCCTAGTGCCTGGGAAACCTGGGCATGGTTAGGCGGGCATAATCGGTTAATCGAAAAAATAAAACATAAGTGGACAAGGAAAATCTAGTGCCTGAAGACTAATCGAGGATTGACGGAAATTTTTAGAATAATGAATGCCATTAGTGGGGCTCGAAGAGCCTCTACCTTACCTTACCACTGGGGCAAGGCCTCCTCGGCTCCAAGTACCCAATTTGGAAAACAATTAAAATTGGAAGGGTATCACATTGTTTGTTCCTTGAGAAGAAGAATGAATTTGGAAATTCCTCATATATTTGGACCTCTAAATTATTACAAAGAATTTGAAGAATAATTCTCTCTCCAAAAGACATAAACTAAGATCCATCCTGTCCTATTAATAAAGTTTCCATGTACAAATTATGTTCTATTCAAACACCATACAAGGACCCAACCCCATACCTCTCCGGCATTTCATCAAACACCTTACCGGCGTGCGATTCCACCGTCGGCGAAGGTATATCTTCCGGGTCTCTTTTCGGCTTAACCCATCTCCCATGATGGTTTCGCTCCAATCCTTTGTTAGCCAATTGGTACCAATTATGAGGTATTCTCAATTCATCCACAAGCATATCACAGTCCTTATTCACCAACGCCACATCCCTTTTAGCATCCACCCGAAAACAAGAACCACTACTGCAAAAACCATCCACCAAATGAAGATACGTCTCAAGCATATGAAACCCCACCAGATTCAACCCTTTCTTCAGATACGGCGATGTTCTAACATCAAGCTTTAGCTCAACTCCAACATGTGTGTAAACCCACTCCAATGTACCCGTAAAATCATCGAATTTTTGTAAGCTCTCATTGAACACAATTCCAGGCATTCTTGGAACCACGTCTTGCTTGAGCGTCACGCGTAGAGTTTTCACACCCATTTGGTATAATTCGTCTCGAAACGCGATGTTCCCCACGCGTGGGGCCGCGAAGGAGACGACGCTGATCGGAAGGTTAGGGAAATTCATGGCGGCCTCGTAGGCGTTTAGTAGTGCCAATGCACCACCTAGGCTGTGGCCTGTGATGGTTAGGCTAACTTGTTCGCTTCTGTTTTGGTAGTAATTTATCAATCTCTTCACTTCTAGCATGACTTGTTCGGAGGCGCTTGATTTGTTGTACCTCGTGGTATCACTTTTAGAAGTGTAGATGCTGAGAAATCCGTGTTCGACTTTTGAGTCGCCTTGCCCAATCGGCTCCAATTTCCGTTGCATATTGTCGTACCATTCCGATGGCGCAACCGTGCCCCGCCACGCCACGGCGATGTCGCGGCGGCCGATTCTCTGCGATTCTTCATCGTCGCTAACCGCCACAAACCCCATCCAATTCGAATCCTTGCTCCACGTATCGGCGAAACGCGATTTCTCGATCCATTGGGGCAGATCTATGTGCGACATTGCGTATATGTATTTAGTCACCTTATAGCCGCTCTCGGTAAGCCCTAATTTGGCGAAAAGCTTGTGCCGATTGTAACTGCAGCTGCCACAGTACTCCGAGAACGCGTCGAAATCGAAAGCGTCGTAGGTCGCCTGCGCGAACTCGCCGTATTTCACGATCTCTCTGCGGAGCCAGGGGTGAATCGGATCGAGAAGATCTTCCCAATCGCGCGAACCGTGAATTTCGCGCCATTTTTCTGATATGTCTTCTTTGGGGGACTTGGCCGGAGTGTTGTGCTTTTCTTCTATGCTCAAAACGTTCAAATTTGTTGATCTGTTGAGGCTCCTTTGGATTGTGGTCTCGATGTGAAGATTCAACATGTTGGATAAGGATTCAGCCAGTTTGATTGCCTTGTTGGAAGGTTTTTGATGTGAGTTTTTGCCGATTGTGAAGTTTTGATGGACGGCGGTGGTGGCGGCCGGTGGCCGGTGTCTGTGGGCGGCGGGGAGGTTGTGATGGGGATGAATTGCATTTCTGGTGGCCATTTTGAGTGTGGGTTTGAGATTTTCGAAGGGAAGGGAGATAGCACAGTGTGTATATATAGGTAGGGGTGGCAATCCCGAACATGATACGACTAGGGGCGTAAATGAGTCGAGTTGAGCCGAACATGGTATTGTTCGAGCTTATTTGAATTTTAATCGAGCTTCAAAAATTGTGTTTGAGCTTGTTTGATTATTAATCGAATCGAGCTCGAACGAGCTTTGGTCGAGCCGAATACGAATCGAGCTCGAGTAGTTTGATATTTTTACACATATTTTATTCTTTTTTTACCAATTAAGTCGAGCTCGAGCTGAGCTTTATAGATTATCAAACGAAAAAATGTGTTCAAGCCTAATTCGTTATGTTAACGAACCGAGCTCAAACGAGCTTTTAACGATCGATCTCCACTCGAGTATCTTGGTTCGTTTTTCAGCACTAGATACGACAATCCGATACGAACTCAACCCGAAGTTACTAAGAGAAATCCAAACCCAAACACAAGAAACCCAAACACGATTGACACGATAATACTAATTTGTCTAAAACGTAATTATTTTTTATTTTAATTAAATTCTAATTTATTTAAACATAACACGAAATCAATCCGAAATCGATTTGATGACCCGGATGGCCACTTATATGTGAGATTATTATATATTGGTAAAACTTTGAAATATTGGTCATGATTTTGACTTTTGAGGAAAGAAAATATATAAATATGAAAAAGTCTTACGAAAGGTACAATTCAAAGTAGTATAATATTATACATTTGGGCTAATGGTTTGACCAATGTTCACGCGTTGGGCTGGGCTTCGTGGGCTTGGGTGCACCAGCTATGAAGCTTCCACTTGTATTGAAATTGACGAAAGACGAAAAGTTACTGGCAACGTTTTTAAAGAGCTAGAATTTTTTTACCTAAATTTCAAACATAAAAAGGGTAATTGACTAATTTTGTTATTTTAAAGAGAATAAGATTTCAAATACAAAAAAAAAAAAATTAGATTTAGGGATAATCACAAAAAATTTCCTAAATTTAGCATAATTGCAAAAAAAATTCCAATTTTATTTCGAAATTCCACATATCCCTTAAATGTTACACACCCCTAGGTGTATTCCTGAGACCATTTTGCATTTTTTTGACCAGAGAAAATTATTGCTTTTATTAACTCATCGAAATATCATCAAATACAATTTTCTCCAACCAGATAGGAAAATCTCCATTCTTCCACACAAACGGTAATGGAGTAAAAGAAGCAAAATTAGCTAAACTATGAGCGGCTCTATTAGCTATTCTTCGGACGTGGTTGATCGTGGTTGCGCCCGAGTTGCTAGCAACGATTAATTCTGCATTAAAAATCCATTATGACTTAAATCTTCATCTGCGGCCATGATCGCCAGACGGCTACTAGTGAATCCGACGTGACTTCAAGAGGTGTTAGGCCATTATTCCTCGCTTGGTGTAATCCCAGCTCCAAAGCTTGTAATTCCCCATTCAAAACCGACCCCATGTCATTAATTTTTTTCCCAAAAGCACAGCAAACCTTTCCTTCGTCATCTCTGATTAATCCTCCTATTGCAAATCTATTTTCCTTAGTGTTATAGCATGCATCAACATCTACTCTATACCACCCTCTTCTTGGTTTCTTCCATTTTCCTTCGCCTTTCTCTGTTGTGGCTTCCCCCTGTATTTTGTCTGCAGATTTTGCGTGGTGGAAGGCACTAAGAAAGGGCTCTATCCAGTTCGCCGAATCACTCAACTTCTTACCTTCTCGATCATGGAGATATGCTTGTTTCTCCTTCCATACGGCCCAGGTTATGCATGCGAACAGCTCGAACTCCTTTTTCTTCAACTTCTTGCTCATCCAACATCCCACTTCCAAAATATTTGCAGTCCGTGCTTGTTTCAGGAGTTCCCAGAAACCAGAGTTTTTCCACATCTTCCTCAATAAGGCGATAGAAGATTGCATGCATTGTATCATCCATGCTATATTGACATAGCTCACAACCCCCTTCTGTTGGAACATGGTGGTCCCGTAAATTCTCTTTTGACACTAGTAAATTATGTGAAGCCCGCCACCAGAAATTTTTTATTTTCGGAGGTATATTCATTGCCCATAAGAACTTCCACCACTTTTCCATTTCTATCGATGTACAATGTGGGTGTTGCTCAAAGAATCCGATTGCGCATTTGTATCCGTCCCTTACTGTGTATATCCCTTTATTATTATATCTCCAATATCCGATATCTCTTGATCTCTTGGGCAATGGCATTGACACAATCTTTTCCGCCACAAAGGGTAAAAAAGCCCTGTTAATAACTTCTTCATTCCATTTTCCAGCTGAAATCAATGAGTCCACTTTTTCATTCCCTGAAGATTTGGATCGTGAATTGTAGCTGGGATCGTCAGATCTTTAACCCATGAATCAGCTTCAATACGAACCTTTGTGCCATCTCCTATTCTCCATGATATCCCATGTTGTAGTAATTCCCTGCTCCATAGGAGCGATCTCCATATGTATGATGGTTTCGAACCCAAGGTGGCTTCCATGATATCCACATGTCTGAAATACCTTGCTTTCAACACTCGGGCGACCAAACTATTCGGATAGCAAATAATTCTCCAAATCTGTTTCGCAAGGAGTGCTTTGTTAAAATCCTGAAGTTTGCGGAATCCCAGTCCTCCTTTACCTTTAGGACGACAGAGGTCATCCCATTTTTTCCAATGTAACTTCTTTTTCCCTCATTCCATTCCCCACCAGAAATTAGCACACGTGCTTTCGATCTCGTTGCAAATAGCATTAGTTATATTTTAAATCGGACATCGCATACGTCGGAATTGCTTGAAGCATCGATTTTATTAGTACTTCTTTTCCTCCTTCTGAGAAGTTCTAGCCACTCCATCCCTTCACTCGATCAATAATGCGCTCTTTAAGATACCCAAATTGAAGCCGCTTACTACGAAGTGTGAAAGTAGGTAATCCCAAATACAATTCATGCCCCTGGACCACTTTTACCAAAAAAACCTCTTTGAATACATCAATGATATTAGGGGATGTGTTCGGGCTAAAAGTGAGGGCTGATTTATCATAGTTTATAACCTGGCCCGACGCTTTTTCATACATTTTTAAAATATTGCTCACTCTTCTGCATTCCTCCTCTGTGGCTCGGCAAAAAATCAGACTATCATCTGCAAAGAATAGATGAGATATCGATGGACATCTATGTGCTATTCGGACCCCATTAATCCATCGCTTCTCAAGACTATATGTGAATAAAGACGACAATCCCTGGGCGCATAAAACAAATAAATAAGGTGATAACGGATCACCTTGCCTCAATCCCCGCGTAGGTTTGACATATCCAACGATCTCCTGATTTACCGCAAAAGAATAGTGGACCGTCTTGACACAATTCATAATCAGTGCTATCCATTTTCTGTCAAATCCCAGCTTATCCATTATCGCCTCTAAGAAATCCCATTCCACCCTATCGTATGCTTTGCTCATATCCAATTTTAATGCGGCGTAACCCCTGTTACTCCCCCGATGATTTCTGATCCAATGAATACTCTCGAAACCCAAAATTACATTGTCTGTGATTAAACGTCCCGGAATAAATGCACTTTGGAATTCATTTATAGTATCATTCAAAATAGGCCTCAGCCGATTTGTAATGGCCCTCGCGACAATTTTATAGCATACATTACAGAGTGCAATTGGCCTAAATTCTTTAATGAAAGCGGGGTTACTTACCTTGGGAATTAGTGTGATGATAGTCGCATTCCATCCTGACAGATCCTTGTGATTATTCAACACTTCTAAAATCTCACGTGACACATCCTTGCCAATCAAGTCCCAATATTTCTGAAAAAATAGAGCCGGCATACCATCGGGTCCCGGTGACTTATCCGGATTCATGTCGAAAAGCGCTTTTTTTACCTCTTGCTCCGTAAAAGGTTGACATAGCCTTTCATTCATTCCTTCATCTATCCGCTTTTCAACACATTGTAGCAAGGTCCATATCGTTTGTTGTTGGATTTCAGAGGTGAATAACTCCAGTAGTAATCGAGATTATCTCCACCATCCCTTCCTTCTCTCGTGCAAAAATCTCCTTGTCGAGTTGCAAGCCTTTGATGTGATTTTCTCCTTCTTTTATTAGCTTGAGCATGGAAATATGGTGTGTTTCTATCCCCATGCTTAAGCCAATTATTTCGCCGTTCTTCCGAGAAGATTTCTTCCCGATAGGCGAGCTTTTCCACCTCTTCCTCCGGTGGTGATTTGAGCTTCAAACATTCCCCATCTTTCTCGCATGTTGCAATCTTTTTAATCGCTCCCGTTTTTCTTTAAATTTTTTTGGGAGGTGTTGAAATCTAATTCTTTGCCATTCGTAGAATCTCCCATGATGCTTTCGACGCTCTTGAAGGCCCTCATCTCTGTCTCTAACCGTCCCAACCTCGCTATCACGTCCTTGCAGTCCTTCTCCAAACTCCAATATTTTTCAAATCGAAATCGAAATTTTTCAATTTTTCGGTTCTTCGCAATATCAACTTGCCGAGCCCAACATAGATAGATAGCCCGATGATCCGACGAATAAAATTCCAAAGTGCACATCCTTGTTGTAGGGTATAACAGCCCCAAGCAATGTTACTTAGGTACTGCCCAATTTTTCAAAAATAAGTTGATCTCCTCGCTCTCTTGTTTACCCAAGTATATATGTCTCCTTCTCCGTAAACCTCTCTTAATTCACATTCTTCTATGACATTCCTGAATTCCTCCATTTGACCTTTCTCGCTTCTTCGTCCTCCCATTTCTCATTATGATGGCATATTTCATTAAAGTCACCCCGATTAACCATGGAAGTTCTTGAAGCTCACTAATTGTAGCCAATCGTCTCATTAGTTCCCATGATACTTTCCGTTGGCTTGTGTCGGTTTTCCATAAAATCCGTGAATCTCCATCGTTTTTCTCCTTCCATAATAATATTTGTCAATGTGCCCTTGAGAGTAAGATTGGATTGAAACATTAATGGAGTTTTTCCAAAAGAGCATAAGACCTCCTTTTTTTGCCTTCACGATTAACCACAAACATCCCCTTAAACTTCAACCATTCCTTCCAACCTCGACAATTATTCTCTCTCATTTTTGTTTCGCACACAAATAATAGAGAAAGGTCCTTTTCGGTGATTAAGCGCTTAAGCTCCCGAATGCTCGTTGGTTTCCCGATCCACGAGCATTCCGGATAATGCATTTCATGATTCTAGTGGTTGTCACGCAATCTCCACCGTCGATTTTTCTATATCATGTACACTATCCTCATATTTTCCAGTTGTGTCATGACTATGTTCTCAGCAGGGGTTTTGGCGCGATCAAGATCCGAGGCGGAGGCGGAGACGGGGGACGGGGACGCCGCTTCAGTGCCTTGTGCAGATGACCGAAAGCAACAGCCTGGCGTGGGTGGAGACAACTCAAAGAGGAAACACGTATGATATGGGGGGACAATGGTGGGGTCCTATCATGAGGGGATGACGGGTGGGAAAGAAAATAACTTTGAAGATGGAAAAGATAAACTACACAAATGGTGATAATAGACAATACCAAGTGGGGGAAAGCTAAAGATTTTTTATTATTATGTTTATTGTTTTTTGACCAGTGGGAAAGCTAAAGGTAAGTATGGGTTATAGTGTAAGTTGGGGGGTACGTGGTCATGGTAAGGACTTATGCATAAAATAAGGGCTGCAAAATAATTTAAAAAGAAAGTGGCAGACAACAACTAATGGGTTCAATGCTTTAAGGAAAAAGAGGAAAAATTGGAAAAAAGGAGCAACTAAGGAGAGGTGAGGGAGGAAAGGGAAAGCAAGGGTGGTGGCGGAGGAGAAGGGAGCGACGAGAGGGAGCCGGGAGCTACGGAAAATAGGTGAGGAGATAGACGATGGAAAGTCACTGACCGGGGAAGAAGAAATTGGTACTTTGGATGATGAATCACGAAAAACGTGTGGGTCAAGAAGGAAGGAGAGGTGTGAAGGCGGTGAGGAGAAGGTGGATGACAAATCGGAGCGGAGCGCCGAGGAGTAGAAGGGAGAAGAGACGACGAGGGATCGGGAGTCCCTAACACGGGCCCTAAAGGGAACGAAACTCAAAAAGAGGACGAGACTCCTGACTAGAGGAGAACAAGGTTTAGCAGTAGTGTTCCCCAGCCTGCTTTTTTGCTCTTTACTAAGCCTTCTAGTTGTCGAGGCTTCTTTTCCTCTGAGACCATTTTGCATTATTTTAGATTTTTAGTGCAGATTATGCACAAAAATAGTATGCACTCAATCTCCGGCAGTTATATTCCATTTTAGTGCATATTTTAATATACTAACACCATCGATTTAACACAAAAAACTTTAGTTAAATTACAGCGTTGCGCCATTTCTAGCCAAAGTTGCTCACATTTTCAAAAATGGCGCTGGCTTTGGCGCAATGCTAGAGTAATTTTTTGCTGCAAATTGGGTTTTTTTTGTAATTAGGCTAAACCTCGTGGGTTGTTTTTGTAATTTTCCCTGATTTATGTTTATAAGAAAATCCCACCAACTTAAAACAACTTTTCCACAAGCATGATAAACATTTTCTCACTTTCCACAAACACTTTTGACTTTGAAAAGCACAAACTGCACAACATATTTTGACATCATTCTTGCCAAAGATTCAAATTCAATCTGCCATAGCAAACAAAACCAGTGAAACAATAACTTACACTAATAGTTTAGACAAAGGTGTGTTTGCCTTCTGTAAATTCTACAAAGACAAAAATCACAAATGCACACCAAATCTAGCCATTTTCCAAACACAAGATACACAGAAGAAAAAATTTACTACTATGCCACCATAATAACAGACTAGTGGAATCTATAAACAAAGGTTCTAACACAAACTGTACATCAAGCCATAGAAGCTGTTCTCGAAACTTGAGACAAAGCATCTTCGAACTGATCCTCATCGGCCTTCTCGGCACTCAAGCACGGTGGGATGTATGACCTGAAGATAGCTTCCATATTTGGATTTTCTTTCAATTCGTGTGAAGCGACTTCGAGTGCTGTGGACTGGAAAAATCGATAGAATTTCTTCTTACAGATGAACGTAAAGATGAGGGACAAAATAGGGAGTGGAATCAGAAGTGGAGCGTAGACGAATAACTTGGCGCTAAAGTAACCAATCATCGTAACTTGATACAGGATCAAGGATGCCATGATGCGGATGAACATGTGGGGCCACATTCTTCCGTACGTCTCGTATTTAGGAACATAAACTTTGAGTACCTATGATGGAAACAGAGGCGAAAAAACGCATTTAAGTAAATTGTTCCAAAACAACATCTTTGAAGACGCTGGTAACAAAAAATTGTCCTATAAACCAGGCAAAGATTTCACATCTTTCCCATATCAGATCATATCATACATAGCGGAACGCAGTTAAATAAATTGTTCCAAAACGACATCTTTGAAGACGCTGGTAACGAAAATTGTCCTATAAATCAGGCAAAGATTTCACATCTTCCCCATATCAGATCATATGGGGAAGTTACTTGCAAAAAATTAGTTTTACAGGAAGTGAAGGAAGTGATTTATTGCAGGAGAAGCCAAAACTAGATGAGAAGTAAAAGTTGATATTGTTTGCAAATATAAGCTAAAAGTTGAATAAGTTCAAAGAAAGTGTATGGTGAATAAGTTTTTAAGGGGAAAAGAAAAATCACTCAGGTAGGCTAATTACAAAAAATCCAGAAATATTTCAAATTTACAAAAAATACCCTCGGGTTTTTTTAATAAGTTGGGAGTACTTGTTGGAGGGGAGTGGATAAATTTCAAAGAAACTGAAAGATATCGGGTTTGAACTCAGGTCAACACTTTTACAAAAAATTTAGCTACAAGCTCGTGGTAAAACAAAAAAGTAGCCTCAGTTTGAATGTCTTAAAGGGAGTAACTGTAATATTCAGGGAGTTTTGAATGTTTTTTTGTTTATGAACGAGGATAAATATAAGGCCAAAAATCTAAAAGTAACATGCCCCTGTTTTTAGATTCAGATTACAATATGCTGAATTAGAAGCATAAGTTGCCATTTGAAAATATTGGGGGAAAAGAAATCAAAAGCTGACAATCACTTCAATAAGTGTTTGCAAACACTCCCAAAATAGTATAAATGCGTAAATCTCAAAGGTTGAAAACTAATATATATTTGCATTGATGCAGACAGAAGCAAGATATATAACACAATGCACCATATATCCACATGACAAGAATTGACTAGATGCAATAATGTTGAGTATCACCTGATTCCGAAGAACAAGCCATCCCAACCCGAAGTACAACACACCAAACGGGAGGATTAGAGGCGCTATGACGGAATAACATAGAACAATTGTGACGATGAGCATGTCGCCAGGAATTTTAGTTGCATATCCAAGATCTCCAGGAGCCCAAGCTTCTTTTAACTCAGCTTCGTTCTTACATAGATACTTCTTCTTTATATGATATATTATTAAAGGAATAATTCGTGATAGCTCAAGCCCATAGCCGACAAAGAACCTGAAAGGCATAGATTCAGTGACACATTTCAGTCAATCTAAGATATCAAGATGACAAGACCATCTCGGCTTTGACGTTTGATTTACTTCAACTTAACAAATTTCAACATATTACTTGAAATACCATGTCAAATGTCGAACAAAGAAAGAAATGAAAAGAAAAAAGAAGTGCGACCCCAGCAAAACATGCACTTATATAAAAGGCAGACTTGTTCAAGCTCACTTATAATCAATCAAAAGCTTTGTTATAGTAGAAATTAATCCACAATTATAGTGTGACCAAGAAATATAGGTTTAGCTGAGACATACCCAGTTAATTGAAAATGCAACACATTTGACAAATAAAGCAACCGAGTCCAAATTCAATGTAGCAGCGCAGACCTTCTGTACTACAAGGGTATATTTAAATTTCTCAAAATTAGGTCCTGTCGTATATTTTGTGCCTTAAAAAGTCTGAAAGACAGAAAACGGACAAACAACATGATGATAGCAGTAAAATACGTCTCAAAAAATACGGGGATTTTGATTATGAAGTACAATGATGGGTAAATAAATAGTAAATCCCAGCATCTAGGCTCTTTAATGAAGCACACATAATTAGTATCACAAAGTACACATCAGTCTCTTAACAACTTAAGTTTAATGACGATGAACTCCTCAGGGAAAAAGCAGACAGGTTTCAACAGATAAAAGGGGAGAAACAATCATAGAAGCATAATGTGTAATCAACGCCAGATAAAAGTTAGCAAATGACGCATGGAAATGTGAAAAGAAATGATCCCACTCGATCGCCAAGAAACATGCCAAGCAACTGACAGGCATCAAATAAACGAAAGAAAGGAAAAAGGGGAACATTAAACTTACTTCAAAGCCACAAAAGTCAAGAAGAAAGTAGCACTTCCAGGGAGGCTGTTTGCTAGTAAAGTGACAATAGAGTCTGGATCATCCTTAATATCCTTCAATGTTGAGAAAAGCGTCGAACCTAATGTAACACCAATAAATACATTCAGGACCGAAAAATAAAAGTACTTTCCAGAGGCAGCCCTTTGCGCATGGCTCTCTGACGGTATACCCTCAGCCTTCGACAAGAACAATAAAAATTTTGGTAACATAGCCAAAAATATTATAAGCGAGCTGAGGCAAATAAGCTTGAGCACCGTCTTAATCGCCGGTTGATCCACAACCGGTTTCAAAAATGGCAAGAGCTTCTTCAAGTTATCTAGCGTAGTCAACGCGGAAACGAACCCGATCGGTATCATGTAAAAGAAAATGGTCAAAAAAACAATGAAATAGATGACGTATTGCCGAATTTGCCTCTCGTAAAACTTTTTCCGAAGGTTGGACCATAATAACTGTCGGGCTCAGGAGCATCCATGACCGTCCATGTGTCGACCATCGTATCATGTAGACTTTGTGAAGCAGCTGCTGCGGTTACCCTGTTGTTAAAAAAGACGACAGCTGCACATTGTTGTCTGTCTTTCAGGGTGATTTTTTGCTCGGCTTCTAATTTGGGGATCAACTCCTTTATCTTTTCATCGTAGTACTCTATCGCGTCGACCTTTTTACCGAGAAGACCTAGAAAGCCGGTTTTAGTAGTCGGTCTTGTTCCTTCGGGATAGCAGTTGTTTTAGACGCGGTGTATATGGCTTCTGCGCGTGCAAGCTTCTTTCTGTATCCTTCCAACTCTTCGTAAATTTTGTTGACCTGGTATATATAACCAATGGATGTGAATAACAACAAGTTTCAATTTAAAGTCCAGAAGAAAAAGAAAAACACACATGCCAGTACACACACGGGAAAATCGATGATGGATCAAATAATTGATGGCAAGACAAAAAAGAATAACAATTACAAAATTTACCTTCTTATTGTCTGTGACCACCATTGATCTATAAAAGGTATCTGGATAAATAGCCTTAAAATACGAGTCAACCTGTTCCTTTCTAGTTTGCCCCTGGGGGACGGGAGGAATGTCTCGAACAAGCACAGCAAACTGCTCGTTCTTAACCTCAGGTGACATAAGTGCTGCACTTCTCAGTTCCGACACATGTTTATACGCTTTCCACAAGAGGCAATACGCAAGAAACGAAACCCAATAGGTACCGATCAGAAATGCCCACAATCGGAGACTACTTTCCTGTTAAAACAAGAAAAAAGAACAAGACTTGAGCAGATTGTAAATTCAGCGGTAATTTCATAGTTTGGAAATGTGAAGGTAAATAATCCAATATCTAAATACATTGGGAGTGTTAGCAAAAACTTTTGAGAATCAGAAATTGGTAATGCTGCAAATAGGATGAGAAGTTGAGAAGTGAGAGTGTTTGGTGAAAAAGTTGTAAAAGTACTTATTTGTTTGTAAAAGTCAAACCAGAAGCGCACTCGTCCCTGCTTTCATATTTTGAGTAAATGATGCACAAGCACAAGCAAAAGTTGGCATTTGCAAACACTAAAACACTTCCATTATAGCACAATATCCGTAATGAATATAAATGCAGATCGATTGAGGGCAATTAAACATTCAGAACGAATGAAATGGTAGGACTGACTTCAATATGCCCCATTGATAGCTTGTCGAGGTCATCAAAAGTTCCTTGACTGGTGCTGTTATTGGCCTTTATCACGGCCTTAGCAGTAGCAGCAACCGGCAAAAGCACGGGCAGTAGGAGAATGCCAGCCAAAACCAATATTCCCAACACTGCATGAAAAAAACAAGTTTGAATTAAATAAAAGTAGTCTTGAGTCTTGACTGATTGGAAAATAAGACAAAACATGAATATTACAAAAAAACTAGTCCAGATTTATTTTATTTCACTGTGACAAAATGAAAAAAAAAAATTCTGGCTTCTAAGTTGTAATTGTAGTGGTTTTCTGCAAGGTACATTGCCGACTCCCCGTCGTATGCTTATCAAAGACAGATTGATGAAATGTAGGCACACACAGAGGGGGGTATGCATATATTCAAAAAATGAAGGAATAAATACAAGAGCTCCCCCCGGGTTCGGGCTAGTTACGAAAAAATCCAGAGGCTTTTGAAGACTGCAAAGAACCCTTGAGTTCGATATCATCTTACATTTCCCCCTTCACGAGCAAAAAAAAATATTTCAAAAATCCCCTGATATTTATAGAAATATTATAGTTACCCTTTAATTTTAAGATAGAACAGCAAAGAATACTTCTGATACTTCTATTGTCATCAGTGAAGCTATTTTCACAATGAACATACTGATTTATATAAGTTAACGCTCTGTCCCAAAGGTGAATGAACAATTTTCACTGCCCCTGTTTATCAAAATTAATCCGACACGAAAAAGCTGGAAAAAAAAACGAATTTGTTCTTCCTTATCTACATTCTACAAAATTCCAAATTCAAAAGCTCAGAAAAATCAGTCATGGTAAAACTACCCCACTCAAAACTGCAGACTAACCATGGCGTCTCAAATTAAAAAAAAAAATATCTAAAAAATTAACACATAAAAAACCAAACTAAAAAATGAGATAAAAATTATAAAGACATCAACGAATTAAAATCTGCAAACCTGTAGTGAGGAAAACGAAGTAGACAGCAGAATCAACGCCGGACATTCTGATCACATCAGCCTCAGTAGAGACGACGGCTTCCCGGATCCAAGCGAACGGGTTCCGAGTCAGTCGCATACCCACATACGGATCCAAACCCCTGATGATCCGATTCGGGTAGTAAATCACGTGGTTACCGGGTCGCCGCGAGAGCCACGTGAAGAGAAACATCAGCACCAGGAAAATCACAAACGACGTCCCTAACGACGTCAAAAACGAGCTGAAATCCATGGCCGCCGCCGCTTCTTCGTCTTCTCCTCCTCTTTACTCTGTGTATTGTTATTGGAGCTGAGTGTTGAAAAGAAGATGATAATATTGTTACACCCAAATGGGTGGGTGGGTGGAAACGAGGAGTAGCTAGCCGTTAAAGGGCATTAACAGAGGAAAGTAACCGTTGAGAGAAGGTGAAAGGAACAGGGAGATGAAAGAGGGAGGTGAGGTGCTGCATACTGATCTTATAGCAGAAGCAAGAAAATATCTGTGTGGTTTGATTGATTATGAGAGTTGGTGGGGTAGCTTGTTTTTTTTTCATAATTGTTTTGGGAATTTAAAAAGAAAAAATGATGTTTTTTCTTAAACTCGGTTTCCAAGTTTACGTCTGACTATAGAGCTACGGCTCGTCGGCTCCTCATCATTGCCGTCAATATAAATTGACGGATGTACGTACTCATTAGTATTTTGGGTAGGGGTTATTGACGTGATCAGATCCTCATAAAAGATGCTCTAAAAATCTCGTGCATGAATTCGATTAAATCGCAGGTGTTAGGTTCCCCTTATCCACTTAAGTTTTTCTTTCGATAAGACCCCGTCTAATCCCACCAAGGTCCTGCCTAACCCACGCCAAGACTCCATCTAGGCGTTGTTCTAGAAATCTCTGCTTAGCCCCGATTAGTCTCCGCCTAGGTACTAGACTCCTCTTGTTCGCCTAAGTTTTTCTTCTAATTAGATCTCGCCTAACCCCACCAAAATCCCGACTAACCCACGCCGAGATTTCACCTAGGTGTTGGGTCCTAGTCTAATGTCCGATTAGCACCTAGTGCTTTTTGTAACACTACTCACAAGTAAATAGAACAAATATATTCAACACTCGAATCAAAATATATTGGTAGCCTCTTAAATTGAATTCACATTAATGATATTCAACATGAGTTTCGAATAAATATTTCAGAAAAAAAAATAGAAAAAAGTGTTTCTTGATTTTGGATTTGAAATTTTGAATTATTTGAAGAAGTTTGTGTATTGGATAAGATAATGGATGTGTGTGTCTTTTGTCCTTTGCTTTAAATGTCGGCGTGGTGATTCGAGCACACAACGGGGACATATTAAAAGTACTTTCGCAACGTTTCAACCAAGAGCTTGCCATCGACATCATGGAGGCCATCGCATGCCGGGAAGGTCTGAAATTAGCCAAGGAACTTCAACTCGAGTGTGTCGAAGTGGAGACAGATTGCGTGGTTAGCTGTTATATCATCGAACCATTCGAATCTTACATATCTTGGCCAGGTGATCGACGATATTCGGAGCTCAAGACCACCTTCAACTCCTCGCATTTCTGCGTTATATCCCAAGATCAACCAATATGTTGGCACATCTCGTAGCTAGATATATTTTCTCTGATTCTAGTTGTAATCTGTTTGTTGGTCATGTTCCTGTTGAACTCACTCATCTTATTCCTGAAGATGAGAGATTTTCTTGATTTTATCTAATGATATTATCTTTCTTTCTCAAAAAAAAAAAAAAGAAGGTGTGTATGAATCTTGAAGCAACGCGGATTAGGAGAGTACAACCCATTTTTTGTTTGATTTTTTTATTTTTCATTTTTTTTTGTTCTCTAATTTATTTCTTTATTCTTTTAAATAAGTTCGATATATTAAATTTTTGCACCTGAAAGCGAATACTTATCATTTATCTATACACCAAATTTATGATACATCTGGTGGTGTAACATGGATATACCATTTTGTATTACATTTTCGCAAAACATAATTTTTCTAATACTTTTCCAAAATAGTTTCAAAATGATGAAAACTCATGGTGCCTCTTCTTATTATGTAGTTAATAGCCCTTCTATTATTAGATTAATTACCAAAAATTCAGGTTTAGACATGTATCAATCCATGACTTAGGTCAAAAGTATAGGGACATGGGTATTTTTAAAATTTATCAAATATTTGATCAAGAATAATATTTATTTTATATCCAAATATACATATAACTCATGTCGGCTATGTTTGATAACATAAAATCAAGATTCGAAAAAGTGCTTTATTGGAAAAGAAAAATTAATTTGTTATTCTTGCTAAACATTATATATCCATTGAGGTCACCAAATTGTTAGATGTGTTGAAATTTATTTTAATTACTTAGCAATTCTTAATCTTTAAGTTAGTTATTACGAGTTATATTAGTCAATAATGGAAGATCTTAATTATTTTCAGACTATATTTGGAAAAATGTCGACGAAGTTGAAAACTTGGGAGTATATTAATGATCTATGCACTTATATTAAAAGATAATTAAGTTTAATTTTTGACATCATGTTATCCGACAAAAAGTGGCAAGTATTTTATTATTATTATTTGAAATGGCAATTAGCTGACTTAACCCTTTTGAAATGGATGGAGCTGTCATCATCACTATATTAAATAATAACATATTTATTTATTTATTTATTTATTTATTTATTTCTTCTTTTGACTAAACTTTATTTTACTGTCGTCGGCAGCAACTTGCAAAGTATTTATTTGTCTTGAATTTACTATGAATGTTTGGCTGGCTCACTTTATTTTCTGAATATATTAAAAGGCAATATCTTATTTTAAAAAGTGTGAACGCATTAACTATCAGTAGTTTATTATAATTAAATTGAAATATAACGGTTTTATTTTGTTTTCCATCTTAGAAGCACCCACAATGGGTGGTTCAAGTTCGAATCTTAAACTTGGTTGTTGATGTAGATTGTAGAAGATTTCATAGTTGAAACTTGAAAGTTCGTATTTTTGGTTCAATAAAGTCTCGACCACCATTGTCGTTAATGCTAGCAATGGAGTGGGTCGGGTCGGCCTGAAGTTTCATCATGTTACATTTTTCGTGACCTGGTTCAGTCCACTATGTGTATTTTTGATTTGGACATCCGAGCTTCTCGGTCTTTGGGTCGTTTGGGCCAAACCAATTTTATACGCGGGCTTTTAAAATAATAGAAAATGTTTTAAGTACCCACCGCGAGTGATGCGTGGAATGTAATTCTCCACGCACATGTTCATTCATTTTTAAAGGAATTTTATCACAATTGTCATTTGTTTAATTAAGAAAAATCTAGTCTCAACTCTCAAACTATTGAAAGTAGGAAATGGGAATGCCAAATATGTTCATGTGGCCCACTTGATATTAACTAAGACTACTTTATAATACATATTTACATATATAAAATAAATTAAAAAAGTAGATTTCGTTACTAAAAACTAATTGGTCCACGTGTCTGAAAATAGGTGACGTGGATGTAAGAAAATCTTTCCAGCTCTTAACACCTGCGTTGCCGACACGGAAGGATTGGGTTTCAGTTCTGAAGATGAACGTGACTTCGGGTGTCGATTGCGAAAGAGTCCGAAATTGGACCTTAGTTGTATTTATAATTGGTTATAATATCTGCGCCAGTGTGGGCCTGTGGGGGCCCAAAAGCCCAATTGTCTGCAAATAATCAAGCCACGTCAAAGGGTATTTGTCGGCAGTTATTATCTTATTGTATTTTCTTTTTCGTATGACGTGGATGGATTTGTCCGGATCTGGACGGGTCACGTGAGCTCCGCCACCTATTAATTTTCGGACCATCCATGGATGTCGACCTCACAACTCACATCCACAACTCTTTCGTGCAAACATGTATAATAAAGGTTACCTCTGAGACAGGGGGACAACAATTTGGTTCCAGTATATTTTTTTAAACCTCAAGGGGGGTTTTATAATTTTGAAATTTTTCTGGGTTCTTTTGTAATTATCCTAAATCACAGGGGTATTTTTGTAATTATCCCAACAATTTCGAAATAATCCCTTCAAGATCTTCCTCAGGGTGCAAAGGGAAGTCCTATCTTGCTCTTCTCAAGTATGTATTTTCATCTTCTCACTTGCTTGTCATGTTTTTGTATAAGGATAATTCCAATTTTAGCACCTAAATTATAGTCTTTTTTCGCTTTTGATACCCCACTTTCATGGATATCAATGTTAGTACCACATGTTTTATTTTTTAATTACTTTCGCCACATTCTGTCAAACGTCTGTCAGTTTTGATGTGTCATAAGTGATTAAAAAATAAATCATGTGGTACTAAAATTGACGAATTATTAACCGAATGTGGCGAAAGTGATTAATATAAAAACATGGGTACTAAAATTGCATCGAAATTGATATGATCTGAAAGTGGAGTACCAAAAGTGAAAATAGAATATAGTTTAGGTACTAAAAAAGGAATTGTCCCTTTTTGTTAACTAATGCTAAAGATATAACACAAGACACAAGAAGAAATCAAATGTCAAATTCACAAACACATACCGCGCCTTGAAATTGAACTTCAAGAATGCAAGTAAAGTGGGAAAATATGTTCAAAAGATTTTTGCAATACATCTCAGATGTGAAACTAGACCTAGTTCATATTCATAGTTTCAAGATCAAGTCCCACAAACAAAACTTGGAATGAGAAGAAACTGCTTCTCCATTTCACTACCTACCCGACACATTACAATATCGCAACATTCCTATACAGTTTGTATATCCCTCGCCCTAATACGTGTTACTGGTACGTCGTCAAGCTTTCCCCATCGACAGAAAACTCGACAATCATTGATGTACAACTTCACACGTCCGGCTCAAACATTACAACAACGTGGATGGCCCTTCATCAAATTGTCCCATAAACAGATCATCTGTCTCGGAGATTGGTAGTGTGCGGTGTGATAATCCTCCATGCAGCCATATTGACAATATTTCCAGTTATGAGAGTACTTAACGTTTTTGGTGCTGTTGAACTGCTCGACCCACATTCCCATGCTCACGTCCTCCATTTTAAATAGCTGCAAAGTTGGGGCGGGGGGGGTGCCTCAGTATGTGGTTGAAACCAGTGATATTTGCAGAATAATATAAAGGGATAATTACAAAAGCCCCCCTGAGGTTTGGGCCAATTACAAAAAAATCCAAGAGATATTTCAAAATTACAAAAAGCTCCCTCAACTATGGTTATGTCTTAAATTTAAGGGGGTAACTATAATATTTCTGAAAATATTGGGGGGGGGGGGGGTTTGAAATGTGCTTTGCTTATGAATGTGGAGATGTAAGATGTAATCAAACTTTAAGGGTTTTTTTGCAATTTTCAAAAACCTCAGGGTTTTTTTGTAATTAACCTGAACCTCGGGGAGGTTTTTGTCATTATCCCTAATATAAAGGGTTAAATTACTAAAACTACAGCTAGATATCTTTCAAAATTACAAATACTGCATTGATATTTGTTTCTGTTTTACAAATTGCACCCTGTATAGGGGGCATTGGTCAAGTAAATACAAACCTAGGGAGTGTTTGTAATACCTTAAGGTTGCATTTGGATTGAAAATTTGGATTGAAGAATTTGGATTTGAGGGGAGGATTTGGAAGAAAGAATGATGGATTTGAAATCCACTATAATGATTCAAAAATAGCTTAAGATAGGAGCTCGAGGATTTGAAATCTAAGGCTCCATTTGGATGGAAGGATTTGAGCTATGGATTTCAAATCCATAATAACAAATCCATTGAGATTGTTTGGATGGAGTCATTTTATAATGGATTTCAAATCCTTGGAAGCTATTTCTGGAGTCATTTTGGAGGATTTCAAATCCTTCTTATTTGGAGTCATTTGAAATCATTCCCTAAATCCTCTCCCCAAATCCAAATCCTCCCCTCCAAATGCAACCTAAGAGATTAAAAACACAAGCTCTGGATTTGTTATTAAGGATTTGAAATCCTACCTTCAAATCCATCAATCCAAATGAAGCCTAAGGGGGGAATTTGTAATTTTGAAAGATAAGTGGATGTTTTTATAATTATGTTAAACCTCAGGGGTAATTTTTGTAATTTAATCATAATATAAAAGCAACTGGTATTACATACCCGGAGGCTATGATTTGCATGTTGGGAAACAATAAACTTGGCAATGTCACTTGATATAATATATCCGGGGCCATTGGCATAAGGGGGATAAATTTCCTCAGGCCACTCCTGCAAGCAAGATAACCATCTTTTGGGGTGAACAAGTTATACAGATTGGGCAAACTTAAACAGTTGCACAAATAAATCAATTTTCATTCTCACACAAGGGAAATTATGTACCTCATACGAGACGGCCCATTTCCCAGACCTAAGAGGCCGGTGCAAGAGGTTTAGATTGCCCAAATACAAGGACCCTCCAGAAGACGCGCTTTCAATATCTTTTAAGATTGTGTCAACCCTAATAAAAGTGTCATCATCACATTTCATAATGTAAGCCGCTGTTACATTCCGAACCTACAATGAAAATGTAAAAGTAAGAGAAGGAAACAAACAATCTGCCCACGACCAAACTGTATTGATTCATTTTGAGAGACTGAACAAAGCATAAAGAAGAGTGAGAAATAAGATGAACGTACCCCGTATTCACAAATGGCAACAGTTTTAAGAACTACTAGCTCATAACGATCCATAAAAGGTAAGATCTCTATATCACCAAAGTAAGCAGCCTCCTTCTTCAAAATTGCATTCACTTCACTCCTTGGATTCTACAAGTAAATCTCTTCAGATGGGTTAAACTGCAGCAACTCATACACATTTACTGGTAAAATACACTTACTAAAGGAACAGATGAATGTACGAGGCAATGTATGTCCATTCGTTTATCTTGTTAAAAACTCATTTTCCACAGGCTCAGTCCAAACATGATGACTACTAGCAAAATGCATGTGCATCAATGCAATACATTGTGTTTTCTGCAAGCAAAACCCTAGCGTCTAAAGATGCATCATTATATAAAATTCAAGTATCCGAGTAGATGTTTAACTTCGAGATACCATTGACATTCAAAGACAAAATGAAAATTACGAATAGAAATCTAAACGACTAAAACAAGTAAATTCAGACAAGAACTAGGAGCAAGATAATCATCAGATCAAGTTCCAGAACGATTAATACTCAACTGAACTTTGCACTCTTCCAGAAACATACATCTAATTACCACTCTTTCTGTAACTTGGCCTTTTGCATTTCACCAAAAAGGCAAAAAGTGCCTCCAAAGCCATAGGGACAGGGGTGGTTGGTGGAGCAGAGAGGGAGAAAACAGAAATATTGGAACAGCAGAGTTAAAAATACAAAGCCACGTAGAGCAGACTTCAACCTCATTGAAATACTGTTTCCGAGCTGAGCATCCATAATATGCAAAATATCTTAAGGATAACTCCTAATTCATGAAAAATTTCCAATATCGAAATTTCAAGAGTAGACATCAATATGAACTGCTTAAAAAAAACAAAAAGAAAGCTCACTATCAAGTTTACAGTTTAATATCCTCTTCCCTGAGTAATTATCTATCAGTTCATCGGTCTATTGAAAGAGAATAACAAAATAACTTCTTGATGAAGAAAAAAGCTGGCATACCAGTGCAACAAAGAACCGCACAGCAACATTAGAGGTTTTGACAGGTAAAGATTGCATCCATGTCTTTCTTACTGCCATACGCTCTGCAAAGTGATTGGTTGCAGAAAGAACCCCAATGAAGAGTTGGACACGACCTTTGGGTACGGGGTGCAATTTCCATTTCTCAGAGAAATCTAATACTCTTTGGGGTGAGAAACTTGGATGAGAAGTTGGCAGAGAGGTGGCATATACTGAATGAACGTCCACATCGCCTTTAACTGCTAATCCTGTGGCATCTTCCAGCGTAAACCCCTACATAATAATGATACAAATCAGGAAATAATGCAATGTTCTAGAGATTTTGGAAAACCATGGAATCCATCATTAGATTAGATTAGCATAGCTCTCAAACTGCTTTAAAGCATTTACGTCATCCAGATGGACATGCAGGAATAAACGATTATAACAGACACATCCGAGATCCTAATCGAGAAGCAATACAAGCTAAAGAAGAAAGGGGTCAACGACTTATAGAAAAATATTTTTTGTGCAAAGATTATCAGATCTCTTGCATTTGACCACATAAATGAAGGTCAGACTTAAACCAATAGCAGAACCTCAATAAACTATCACATGACGGAATCCAAATGAGACTACAGGTAATGTACCACTCGGTATGGAAATGATGTCACATGACGACCCCCAGCATTTATATGGAATCCATCAACTCCAGCACGTATAGTCAAAATAAACATTCGTCCTTCCCGGAAGGGAAATGGCCAAGTTACTTCTGGTTTTTTTGCACGTCCTATGAATCGGTCAAACCATGAAAGTACCTTGGACTCTTTTGTATCTATGATATCATTACGCACCCATTTTTCACATCGCATGTGTCCATCAACTGCAAGATAACATATCAGACATTTTATAAAACCAAAAAAAAGAAAACAAAAACTTACAGAAGCCGATACAAGAGCATCATATCATGAAAAATAATGACCACATGACAAAAGGATCCATGACTCTTATGGGAGCTCATGATACTTCGGCATCATTTCAGGCAAGTCTAGCATATTACAACATAAGTTCAGGATATTAACAAAATGTCACTACGTCTGATGAAACAAAGTAAAAATACAAAGTCAATAGAACTGCTCATTTTTATATGCACCTTTTTCTTTTCAACGAATCATTAGATGAGATGGGCTTATGGTCTAGGTTACACATAAAGAAGATGAAGGCAAAACATTACTAGTGCTGAAACCAAATGTGAAAGACACTGTCTTAAAGCTCCAGACAATATACCAATATCTAACACATAATTTGTTATAAAATCATAACAGACAAGTTTGAACATCAATCCATCAATTGATATAAGCTGCAGGTCAGAAGACATCCTGATACCTCAGTGCAGAAAATGTAATTAGATCGTGTAAGATTTTCTTCCATTTCCTGATGCCAAGTGAAGAAGCCTCAGAAGCTTCACATATTTATGGGGGTGCTAACACAATAGGAGAAGGTGGGATTTCATATCTTGGCTGTCCTAGAACTAAAACACCATTGAGTTCTAAGTCCCACACTAGTGTAATTGTACTAGCGTGCTTTCACACTTCCAACCACCATCATGATGTCAGGTTATGCCATATCCTCTCTTACAATGAGAAGTAAGGGGAAGATATTCTGAAGATGAAATTAAGGACACCAAGAACATGAAGAGAATCTTACCCAGCATATCATCGTCAGTTTTGGATGGTAAGCCATCACACCTCTGAGCTGTTCCCCACTGCATTCTATAACATGTATTGTGTTCAATTACTTGTTGATGGCTCCAATCACCTCTTAATCGAGGATTCAAATGCAAAATCTTTGGTGGATCCTCCCCATTCACAGCCTTCAATCCTTGCAGTTCAACCATGAACTGTGACACCAAAACCAATGCATCATCAGCCCTCATTTTGGCAAGCTGTGGCACATACTCCTGGTGAGCATAGCGCGGAGTTCCAATTACTGTGATGGAAGAACCTGCCGCAAGACCACATGGAAGGAACATAAGATAATCTCTCTTCGCCAATTCTTCTCCATTGATCGACACCCAAGAAGGACATGACTCGGGCTTCCCTACGAGTATGGTGCTCATGTCAATCTCCTTTTCGTCATACTTATTCACTTCATTCCAAGCCTTCAACCCCAAAGCCCAAGCCTCATCAGCCATTTTTTCCATCACAGACAAGTTATTGGTCCTATTCATTCGCCTCAATACTTCAGCAGTTATTCGACCATATTGCTGCTGTGACGGCTTTGCTGGTAAATGGCGATTACTCTTCTCTTGCAAAGACCCTTCTTGAAGCTTTCTAAGATCATCTTGATTTTCATTGTTTTGTAAAATTCTGTGAAACCCATCCGAATTTACATGTGATTTAGTTATCTCTGCGCCGTCTTCATCCCCAAGTGAGAATCCATCAAATCCACCATCGCTATTACCACCACTTAAAACAGAAGCACTCTCCAAAAATTCGGGGAACTTGAAGAAAATAAGAATCAAATATAGCGCAGCTGCACCCAACAGAAGGTACGATAATTTGAACCTCCTAACACTAGGAGATTCACCTTTCCACCTCTTCATCCTTAAAAGTCCAATAAACAAATAGAACTCATCAAAGGCCAAATCTCACTCCAACGTATGCCTCACAGACACTATAAATCCAAATACAAAACGCACACATCTCTCACAAATTCCAACTTCCAGACAAGAACCCAACTCCCACAATACGAATCAACTCACCAAGAATATCTCGAGCATAATGCCAGTACCCACACCTTCATAAAAACCTAAAATGCATTATTAACAAACAGGCGTTACACAAAATAAGATCAGTGGAACCCGATGCATAAAGTTAATATTCATTGAAAAAAAAAACAGGAATCAATGCCTAAACGGAAACCCTTTTCCTCCGCCAATAACTAATTTCAACGGCAGTTTCTATAAATGCATGAATACCGATAATACCCACTCTTTTTTACCATAAAAATATAAAATTAAACGTACCAACGGCGAAAATTCACATAAAATGCTAGGGAAAAACCAAAACGTCGCAGCAGATCGATGTTGAGAGTGATCCGGAAAGAGTCCCCCCAAAAAAAAAAGCCCTAACTTTTTTCAGCACAAAGTGGAAAGCGAAGTGCTGTAAAAAAATATTATACTGTGATTTCTTCTTTTCTCCGTTGGCTTAAAAGCAAAGAAGGTGTGGCAATCTGGAGATGGAAAGTGGATTAAGAAAAAAGATGAAAATGTAGCGCCAAAAAATGAAAACAATATAAAACAAAAAAAGAGAAGGTCGAGGCATTCTCTGTGAAAAGTAAAGATTAAAATAGCAATGAACCAATCAGACCGATCCAGAAGCCCCTTGAAAATGTGAAAATTATATATTGCCCCGCTGCTTTTCCAGTTTTGGAATTTCACCCCGAAATCCTCTCCACATGTCAAAACCGTCGGTTGCAATTGCTTGTTGTTTTTTTTTTTTTTGTCGATTCAAAGTATCCCCACACCAACCAAAAAAAGACAGACCACACGCTTCGGCGCATGGGATATCCGTCCTTCCTGGGATGGTCATAATCTCGGGGAGAGGGAAAAACCAACCCCAAAACTCCGCGGTAGTCAGGAATCGAACCTGAGACCTCAGAGTTGCAATTGCAACCCCTCAGCCACCAGGCCAACCCCTGAGTTACAATTGCTTGTTGTTGAATGCTGAATAATATCATTTTAACATAAAATAGAGATAATTATTTCATGATTTTTTATTTCTTTTTAGCTGGAACCTGACTTAACTTTATTATAGAACATATTTTCAAAGAGTTGTCAACGTGGTTAATGTATAGGAAAAGTCATATTTTTATTTTTTTTGCAAGAAGAATAGTTTCATTAATTCTAACTAGAAATACATGGATGTAAAACAGAAACAAATATGTTAAACACCATAATGAAACTATAAAAAGGTTCACAACATCTATGTTAATAACAAAAATTGACTTAAAAACTACAACTTTGAATATTTTATAGTGCGTATAATACCAATGATTCCGGATCTGTAACATGTTGAAGACCACAATCTAATTTGTTATTTCTGTCGGATCGAAACATTGCTTGTTTGAATCATCCACACAAGAAAAAACTATGCACCAAGAGGGTGACAAACCAAACACTGCACTAGACGATAAAATCGTAAACAAAAAAAATAGAAAAATAATTCAGGTCTATATGAGAACCATTTATTTAGAAAATAAATTAATTAATAAAATTTAATAAATGAGGCGATTTTAGACCAAAAATGGTGAAACTTCACCTCTTAACGGTAACAAAGATAAGTAAAAGAAAGATAGAATTTGAGACAAAAGGATGCTTAGAGTTCTTTTCGAGAACTTTCAACCACAATAGGTACTGGTCGATGTATCATGTATGGAAAATGTTACTAAACAAATACTTTATTGATTGTTGGTTCTTATTTCTATTTTTCTTTTCATAATAATAATTAGTAGGTGATAAATTCTTTACAAAGTATAGAAATATCAAACTTTTCCAAAACAAGGGGTATAATGGGCATTTGATGTGAAAGTTGACAGTGTCAAGAGTTTTAATGGTTGTGCGATATATACAATTTTTAAAAAATCCCTTTCTCTCTCTAAATTTATTTTTCTCCTCCTTCTCTCTTCAAACCCTAAAAATCTTTTATCCCTCCCCTCCCCCCACACCCCCCTTCCCCCTTCCCCCTCCCTTCTCCTCCTCCTCCTCCCTTTATCCCCTCCCCTCTCCAACCATGGTTCATGATGGGTCAATGAAAGCATATTTCTTATGTTTTTCGGAGGTGATCGGATTTTTCCGATCGTGAGTGGAGGCAAATCGGAGGTTGGAGCTACATAAAGGAAAGTTGGAGTCGGGTAGGTGATGAGTTGCGGTTGTAGATCGGGTGAGGGAGATGCAATTTTTTATTTTTTTCTGTATTTTTTTTTGTCTTTATTTTACCGGTTGATTTGCGAAAATCGTAGGCGATCAATATTTTCTGTCTTGCAGTGCGTGATGTAGCTCGTGCCCGGATTTGTTCGAATTGGGTAGTCTCCCTTGAGCAGTGTCTTAGTCCTCCTTTTGGAGGTGGTTTAGTTTCCTTTGGAGTGTGTAGTTTTCTTTAGTTTTGTGTAGCAACTGGCTTCCCTAGGGGGAGTATAAAGATAGAAGGACTATGGCAGTCACTCTCAAGCAGGAAAAAAGCCGGGACAGTTCTCAACCTATAGTTATTTGACTGGGTAGACAAGACCTCCCGCGCCCGCCGCCCGGCCCGCGTTATAGGGGACAAGGCGGGAAAAGACAGAGGGAGGGGGAGTTTTTTTAGTTGTTTCTTGTTTTGCTCCCTCGAATTACGGTGGTTATACCTCTCAGACGGAGTTCTCCCTGACATGTATCAATGTATGTATGTTCAAGGTGGCCATTTTTACTTGGAGTTAAGTGTAAGTTTTGTTGAATATTGAATATATTTCTATCGTTTCGAAAAAAAAACATAAGGGGGTTTTAGATTATTTTTTCACAACTGATACTCCATGGGTTAAATAAACAATTTACTTTATCTCTCTAACTAGTTTCTCTCCCACTTATCTCTACCTCACCAATAACCTCACCATTCACCAATAACAGTTGCATTTTTCTTTCTTCTTTAGTTATATGTTTTTCTCTCTTTATAAGAATAGTTATATCCCAGAGAAATAGGCATTATTCCCCCTCACGAGTGGAATTTTTTTTTCTCCTATCTTTTGGAAGTTTCTTTTCATCATATCTACAGATTTAGTTGGAATTCGAATTCTTTGATCATGCTAGAAATATATGATTCGAAGAGATTGTTAAGAGGAAAGCAACTAGGCTTTGATAACAAAGTTGGGCTACATTTAGTTCGAGATTGAGATTGTGTTTGATTAATTTCTAAGTTAATAATTGGTCATATCCAAAGGATACACTAAGGCCTAGTAACATGTTTGTTTGAATGATTAGGGTGTTGGATATGTGTGAAATTTGTAATAATGAGTTTGGTTGAAGTTAGATAATAATAGTTAAATAGTGTTAAATTACTTTTGGGCCCTTTATTTAGAATTAATTTTTCAGTTTTACCCCACATCAACAAATGCTCTTTATTTCGTATTAATTTAGTGAAAGATCGTCTAATTTTTTAAAAAAAAATTTAATATTTGCTAAGCTCCGCCTTAACCAAATGTCCAGCTTCTTCTAAAATTTGTCTTTGCATTCCGAAGTTAATAATTTGTCCATCTCAAAAAAAAAAAAAAAAAGTTAATATAGTTGGTCTTTTCCAAATATTCTGCCACTTCAGTAGGTATGTTTGAGTTTTGATGGTTTGAAAGTGAAGTTTACATGCATCTTTTGAATATGGTTTTTGAGGGTAGTTAGGTAATTTCAAGAAGCAAGTAAAGGAGATGAAATCTAGATCCCACCTCCAAGGTGGGATGTGCTATCACATTGTAGGTGTGATAGTTAACCGGGCCTTGCAATTTTTCAGGGCTTTGGGTGTTCGAACCAGACACAATAAAGAGAGGAAAATAATATATAAGTGTGTGATATCCCACCCATAAACCCCAACCAAACGTAGCCTCAATATAAAGAAGAGATACACATCACATGATAAAGGAGTTGTTAGTTGTTGTGCATTGCGAACGAGTATGGAGGCACTCGATCTACATCTTTCCACATAGTCCTAGGATTTCTAGGGTTTAAAGTAAGAGCCCGTTTGGTTGCCCTTAATGTGAGGGATATCACACACTTTTTTAATATTTCACCCATTTTATCTTGTTTGGTTCAAACTGGTCCAATTTTTTTATTATGCTTGGGCCCGGTCATTAATCAGCTGATTTGTGTTATACCATATCCCACCCTAGTGGTGGGATGTAGATTAACCCCTTTTATCCTTCAATATGATTTTACCTCATTACCCTTTAATCCCTAATTTTGCCTTCCAACTACATCAGACACATTATCTGTTACATTCATTCGAAAATTTCTTCACGACTCTCACTGTTCTTCTGGTCTGGTTCGAACCCTAGCGTCGCGCAACTCTTCTCATAGTAAGTACGCCAATCTCGGTTTAGTTTATTTTTTTGTGAGAAATGTCATGGTTGTATATGATTTCTTCATTTCCATTTCTTTAAACCCTTGCAGATTTTGTTCGAGTTCCCGGCGTCGGTTTCGTCGCCACTTCGGGAAAGGTTAGTACTTTCGTTATCGAATGGTTTGTGTTCATTATCGTTTGTGTTCATTATCGTTTGTCGTCAGTACTTTCCATTTCTTTACCTCCTTGTGTTCATTATCGTTTGTTATTGCCGAATGCTTTGTAATATTTTGCTATGTCGTTAGTTAGCTATTGAGAATATGATGGTTGTTGTTATTACTTAGATTCGGTGAAATATGGTGATTGTTTTTATTACTTAGATTCTCAGTGAAATATGTTGATGGTTGTTTCACTTCGGTTTAGCCATTTCATATATCTATGATTATTTTTTGTATCTACATTCATGTCTGTTGATTTTATGCAATAATATCGATTCATATTGCAGCGTATTTGTGAAAGATGGCTGAAATTTCGAGGAGAAGAGCTGAAGTTTTTCTAATAATTGAGGAAATAATGATTGAAAGTTTTTTTGTAATGAATTTGTTTACGAGGATAATTCGGTTGCGCTCTCAAAAGCGAATATCAAATCGCCCTGTAGGAACTAGATATCGCATGCTAGATAGGATTCCTAAACAGGTCGAACACTTGAATGACTTGATTGCAATGAATGATGTAGACTGTCTAGACAACTTAAGGATGACCCGTGATGCATTTGCTAGATCGTGTTATTTGTTAAAACATGTTGGGGGGCTGGTAGATTCTAGATATGTATCCATTACAGAAAAGGTAGCATTATTTATTTCTGTTCTTGCCCACCATAAGAAAAATCGGGTGGTGCATTTTGATTTCAAGAGATCCGGTCAAACAGTGAGTAGAGCACTTCCATGATGTTTTAAACTCGTTTTGAAGTTGCATACCGCTCCTAGTAAGTCCCAAGCCAATTGAGGACAATTGCACCAATCCAAGATGGAAATGGTTTAAGGTAAATGTCATTGTTATTTATTACTAATTTTAAAATATGACTAAATTTTTTGTAATCATAAGCATGATGAATCTATTGATCGTATAGGGTTGTCAGAGCTTTAGATGGTACTTACATCAAAGTCACGATTCTCGAATCAAATAAGGCGAGATATAGAACAAGAAAAGCGCTGACGTAGCTATTAATGTCTTGGTGTGTCGTGATATAAACATGAATTTCATTTATGTTTTAAGTGGTTGGGAAGGTTCTCTCTGCAGATTGTAGAATTTTACGGGATGCGATACTAAGGCCAAATGGTTTGAAAGTCCCCAAGGTATTTTATCTAAATAATATAGTTTTTCGAGTTATAATTGGTGTCTCCGGTTGGCTTGAGTCTTTGGCTAGTTTATTTTATAGTCAATAAAATTTTGTTACACATACTGATGACAGGTAACTATTACCTATGTGACAACGGGTACACGAACGGAGAAGGTTTTTTAACTCCATACATAGGAGTTATGTACCACTTGAATGAATGGGGGGAGGGCACTCAAATTCCTCAAAATTCCCGTGAATTTTTCAATATGAACCATTCAAAAGCTCGAAATGTCATCGAATGGACGTTTGGACTTTTGAAAAAAAGATGGGCGATTCTTCGAAGTCAATCCTTTTATGATATAAAGATCCAAAACAGTATAATAATGGCATGCGCTCTTCTTCATAACTTTGTCCGAATGGAGTTGCTTATTGATCCATTGGAGGATGAGTTGAGTGATGATTCGGATGATGACAACGAAGATGATATTGACACAAAATTCATTGACACTGTAGAGTCATCGCAAGCATGGAATAATTGGAGAGATAATTTGTGTCATAACATGTACAATGAGTGGAGAGGCATTTGCTAGGGGTTAGTTGAGAACAAGAATGAAACTGTATTTGAATTTGATGTTCTCGCCTTATTTCAGTTTGTAACAGTTACAAATTTGTTTGAACTTTGTACTTTAATGAACCTGGTTGTATTAAATGGTTGGTGTTTGATTATCAATTGAAGAAATCGAATGGTTGGTGTTTGAATATCAATTATGATATTAATTTGTTGTAGATATGACTATTGAATGGCTGATTGTTTGAACATCAATTTCTGAAATCGAATGGTTGGTTGTTTGAATAACAATTTGTGAATATTAATTTGTTGTGTGAATATCATTTTCTTCAGTTTGCATTGAAAGGTTGCTGCAAATGAAACAGGTTGTGGTTCGAAGAACATGTGCTTTATGGAGCCTGCTAATTGCAAAGGTTCTAAGGGTGCGCATAAAAGGAATGACAAAGGTAGGAGGAGTTGGTCTCGTCGTGAAGAAGAGGTCTTGATTGCAACGTTGAAGGAGATTATCACTATCGGGTGGAAGTCTGAAAATGGCTTTAAAATTGGATATTTACAAGCTTTGGAACAAGAAATGGCAAAGGCACTACCCTAAGACGGATCTCAAAGGTATACCGCACATCAACTCCAAAATACATGTGTGGAAGAAGGACTACGGCAAACCTCGTATCCATGTTATCACGTAGTGGTATAGCCGAACGACACAACCAAAATGATTGAGGCGCATGACGAGGCATGGGCTGACTATGTTAAGGTAACGGTTTAGGTTGTTGCGTGTGATTAAATAGTGCATGTGAGCTTATCTTTTTAATATTGTCAAGTAAGTAAACTGAATGGTGTTTGAACTTTGCCTTATTTGTAGGTTGATGCAAATGCACGTCTTATGACTTATGAGATTCAAGTCTTGGCCATTTTACAATGACTGGGTAAACATATTTGGGAAAGATAGGGCAATAGGATAATATGCGGAGGGCTTCACTGAGGCGGTTAACAACGTGCTAAATGGTAATGGTATGTCAAACCCTGACGAAGAACCCATGGAACAGTTTCCCAACTTATTTGAGGAGACAATGATGAAACCGAGACGATGTCTCGTCATTCAACTCAAGAACCCCTGGTAATTCTACTTCCACTAAAAATCAGGGCGTAAGAGAAAATCATCTCGAAAATGAAGACCCACTAGTGGAGATCATGGGTACATTTTGTCGGAACACTAATACCAGATTGGCCGATATAGCCAAACGCATTGGGTATGAATATGACATCTCTGTGGCAAGGAAGGAGGTTTATGGGATTGTCGCACTATACTGCGCCCGAGTTTGCAAGAAAAATTATTGGTGTCTAAGCTTTTGGTGAAGAATACAAAGGATCTGGAGTTGTTCTTCAGTTTTCCGGCTGAAGCCAAAGTCGAGTTTGCTAAGATGAAGCTACCAGGGAATCTGTAATCTTGGGGATCAATTGTCAGGCTATTTTTTGTCATTTTTGTGATGAAACCAATAGTATAACATTTGTGGTTCATCAAAATTGGGAGGAAAATTGTTAATTTGTCTGTTAAGATTATATGAAACATATTGTTCATTTGTAGGGAAGTAAATTTGTCTATTTATTTGCTACTTGGTCTGTTCATTTGCCGATTTGTATGTTCAGATTATATGAAACAGATTGTTCATTTGTGTGTCTCGATGGAATGTCTGTTAATAATGCTGATCGAATGTATGTTCATTAGGCTGGTTGAATGTCTGTCTCCAACTAATGACATCTTGACACAGTTGGTTTATAGGTTTAAATTTGAAATGTGTCTTGAATGGTGTTTGGACAGCTAATATTTGTTGTTTATAGGCTTTCATTATGCTGATTGAAACATACTCTTTGTAACAGCAGGGACAATTGAAAAAGTAACCCCAATGACAATTGAAAAAGTAACCCCATGACAATTTTCAACTACATAATCGATTGAACACATAGGAACTGACACCATACACAATGAAAGCAGAAAGACAACTGAAATCAAACAACTTCATGACGCTGTGATAAAAACTGACACAACCACAGACACCAAATACGAAGACACATACTAGATAACTTGAAAAGACACGACAATAAACTGAAACGGTGAGGACACCAATAAACTGACACAGCTTAAACGTAATAATAAAAACCACAATAGGAAGCTCGGGAAATAGCTTCATTTAAGAGATCATGGCTTTTTCATTGGAGAATTCGAAGCACTTGAGCTAACACCTTTAGGTGATGGTGGTGGACGAGCGCTAGAACAGGTTTATCCCAATGTCTCTTGATTTGCTTAGATCTCTTCAAGAGAAGACAACCTTGATGGGGGTTGTTAGGATCAGCACAGATGACACACTAGTAGATTGATTGATACCATGCCAACTCATCCCAAAATGAATTGTCTGTGTTGTCAGATTGACTTTCTAGCCCAACAATCCATCGACCACGGTACTCATCGCCTCCCGCTTCTTTCTCTCGATCTTCATGGTCGCTTGATATTTCAATAATTTATCTTCGGAGTTGCTCAAAGTCGGTATCTCCAACATTGAACTCGTCCAACACCGTCACCTTCGATATTGGCACTTTCGGAATCATTACCTTTTCGAAAAATTACACGCGCCCGTCAAGTCGATTCACCTTCAATCATGTATGCCATCCCAAGTTTTTCTTCCTACAAAGGAATCATGAAGATCGATTAATTAGTCCAAAACATTAAATTATTGGAAATATAAGTATTATGACAGTTACCCTTATGATGTAGTCCCACATCTTTTGATCACATTCGACTTTGTTAGTGAAAGGAATGTAAACGACACCGCTCAAATGAATGATCCAATTGAAAACTTGGTAGCGTTTTCAGCCTTTTGATCCTTTGAACGCAATAAGGGTAGTCAAAGTCGGTCCCAAATCGTTGGTTGATATTCTTCATGGCATTCGAATACCGAGTGTGTTTCGACCGCATTCCTTGAAATTTCCTTCGGTTGTTTGCTCCACCAACGCATGGATGAACTTTTTGTCAATTTCCTTAGTCCACGTTGCATTGTAGAATACTTTAGCCTGCAAGATGGCACATTTCGGAATATTTTTTTTTTGGAGGCATCTTATTGAATGAATGGATCGATGATTTACTCCAACTTGAATCAATTGCAAGGTATAAATACATGTTAGAGGCATCTTATGCTGCAGGCTCATCAATTCACGGGCATGTTCATTTCTATGTCACAGGCTCATCATTCACGGGCAAGTTCTTAGCTTGAAATCCAAAGTTATGGCCTCTATCAGTTGCATTGAAGTAGAACTTTGATGAACCCATACAACAAAAGCAAATTATTCTCCTTGCCGTTTTGAGTTCTGTAGCCTAGGAGATTTGATTTTGATTCCCCAAATCAAATGAAAAGTAATTTGAGGACTAGTCAAACGGATTCATTTCATTGGTTGTTTGTAAAGTATCATTCAAATTGAATCAGTTGCTGGAAATTGAAAAATGATTCTCTCATGCAGTAGTTTGTTTTTTCCCAGATCGCTTGAAAAAGTGAATGATTCTCTCTTCTTTTTATATGATTCTCACAACTCAAATAGATGTTTTGCATGTGACTAGATTCTTCTCAATACCAATAAACTGTCAAAAGCTCTGGAATCTTATATTTGCAATGCTTCCCAGTTGTTTCAGTAATTCGAATTGAACACATATTTTCCAATAATTCGATTATTGACCCCTGTGTCCCAACTTTTTCAGCAATTCGAACCACTGTCATATTTAGATGGAATTCGAATATTTTACCCCTGAATCCAAATTCTAACATTCATGAGGATTAATAATTTCATCCAACAGAAACATTCTCCAATAGAACACATCCAAATATTGGCCATAATTTACAATAATTCGAACATTGGCCCCCTATTTTCAAAAAAACCATACTCAAATACCATCACCTGCATCACCAGGTTCCAATAATTTACAATAATTCGAAAGTTGCCCCTATTTGTTTTTAAAAACCATAAACAATCCTTACAGATACAAAAAACCATAGCAACCCCTATTGTCCAACTGATTGAAACAAACTCAATACAATACTTTCATCCAACACTTTAGAAACAAAATAACAAACAACACCAAGAATGAAATTTTGATGCTTAATAAAATACTTTCATCCAACACAAGGTCTACTTTCATTCGAATACGTTCAATACCAAAACTACAGGGGCAATTAGATACTAAAAACACTTACATACTTTCGTCCCATACAAATTCCAGATAGAATGAAACACGTACATACTAAAAACTATAACTATTGTCCAATACATAAATACATCACAATGACATTTTCAACTATTGTCAGAAGGTTCACTACCAGAACCACTATCATCTCTAGATGAACCACTATCATATCTAACAACTTCATGACCCAGCTTATCATTCCTATTTGACTCATCATCATCGTCGACCATCAGTGGGTTGAATTGATGACATCCAACAATCTCAGTGATGTCAATCGGGGGAGGATTCCCAGTTTTGAATAAGTTGTAAGCAATCTCGTAGTACTAAAACCCCTTAGTCCTAAAATGTCGTTGAGTGGTATTTTCCTGCAAATAATATGACACCGTGTTAAGTAAAACAACAGGCTGAAAAAAATAATAGAACTAGACTTTTTAGTGTCATTACCTTGCCAATACGTTCCCAGTATTTGTCGTCCACAGTTACAACGTTTCGTTCAGCATCAAAAATAGCACCAGTAGTTTCAATGTACTGAAGAAAAGACCAAAAGTTCTTTCGGAATAATAGAATTTGACTCTGCAGTTTACTAAGCCCGAACTCCTTCCTAAATTGTCTCCTAAGTTCTTGCGCAACACAACGTAGGTACATATACCACTCATGTTTATCATCCATTCGGAGATAACGATTACATATTTTCAACATTTTGTATAGATAATCTTCTTCTTCAGGTGTCCAATTACTTGACTGAGGCATAACTATTAACATAGACATTTTCCATACAATATACTATTAACGATTATATGCTCGAAACATTCATAAAGTTCAACAATTATGTAATCTTAAAAACATAAAAATTAAAGGCAACAACAAGAAAATACTAAAAATATTCAATGCATTCAGGCCACACCATATCAAAAGTGAAGTACCAAAAACCAGTCTGAAATCTAAATAAGGTCTCATTAAAATAGTGATGCTAAAGTTCAAAAGGTCTCATTAGAATACTGAAGCTACAAGTTTAGCCATAAAAAAGAAAATGCATCAACCAGTTTAATTTTAAATGAAAATAGCAAGGAATATGACAACAACCATCACAACCCAAGAGATGATCACAACAATGTGATATTTTTGTTCACAATACTTCAGATGATTTATGGTGTCTCGTTGGGTATTTATGGTGTCTCGTTGGGTATTAATTGTCCTTAACAATCCTGGTATGATTTGAATTGACCGTCTGCACATCGTAGGATCATACCACTCAAAGAATCCACATCTACGGTCCTACATTTGTTTAATTATTGGCAAATTATTCTATTATATAAAACATTATATATCGTCGTTGAATTTTTTATAATTAATCTTGAATGATATATAAGATTTTATCGAAATTACACGACAGACAACTATGAAATCTACGCCCGTGATTTTTTTGTCTGTCCATGATGTTTGTAATGGCACTTCAATGCCACAATCACGTAACTTGGCATCCGGGGAGATTGTCCATATGAACGGCCAAAGTGGAGTTTGAGTGACTTGGTGACACTACATAATAAACACAAGAGTCCCAACAATGTTTATTTTGGTAAAATCGGGTTAACAAAATTTAAGAAGGATAAAATTCAGCAACTCCTTATAATTAAAAAAAATTAACTTTTTGTTGTTGAAAATACAATCAACTTAGATAAAAATTACAGCACCTCGGCCAACTGTCCTAAATAGCTATGAACAACAGAAAAATAAATATATGCTATCTTCTGTAATTAAGTATACTTACTAGCAACAGGTGTATTCCTTCTTTCTCTCGGGCCAATTGTTTGTTTACTGAATGCTTCACCTCAGAAAATTGAAAATACAGTCCAATCCAAAGAAACGATTTAGGGTTCGGTTAAAACAGAAAGACAAATAGGGGGCGATTTAGGGTACATGACTAATATCACAATAATTGAAATAACGGCAGATGTAGAGTACATAACTAACACAAAATCAAACAAACGATTTAGGGTTCGATTCAAACAAACGATTTAGGGTTTAGTTCAAACAAACAATTCAGGGATAGATTAAAACAAACGATTCAGATAAAAGAGTACGATTTAGGACGACGAAATACATACCTGAAATCGAGTTCTAGTGCGCGATTTTTGGTTTGGTCGGTACCCAGCGCCGTGAAGGTGAAACCGTGAGAAGAGGGTTTTGGCTTGTGTATTTTGATGAGTAAATTTGTTTCAGCAAAAGGAATGAAGAAGAGTACGATTAATGGGGCCAGGGGGTCAAAAAAGGAAGTCAAATGATAAAGTAAGGGCAGTTGTGTAAAATGAATTGTATAGATGGTATAAATCACACCCAACCAAACACTTTATTATTTAAACCAACCCAATACTAGAATTCAATCCATCAAACAAACAACTTATTAGCCCTTAAAATATCCATTGGATAAAAGCCAAAAAGTAGAGTGAGAATTAATCAAGCACAATACCATAGTCCAACCAAACGAGCCCTAAAGGAATATGGAGAAAGAAATAGCGTATAAGGTTGCAATTGGATATGTTTTAATGCTTGAAATTTAT
The DNA here is from genome assembly GCA_016081115.2 of Rehmannia glutinosa. Taxonomy (NCBI): domain Eukaryota; kingdom Viridiplantae; phylum Streptophyta; class Magnoliopsida; order Lamiales; family Orobanchaceae; genus Rehmannia; species Rehmannia glutinosa. The sequence continues at coordinate 76,705,919 of CM071933.1, read as the reverse complement.
AAAACCAATTAATAGTATTACTATTCATTTACACAAAAAAATTCATAAACCAAAAGAGATACTAAAATTAATTGTAATAATTTTTGTAATAATTAATTAATATAATATTAATTAAATGTAAATTTTTACTTAATTACATTAATAGTAATAAAATATACATAAATAAAATAATTGTATCAATAAACAATTTTTTTTACTATAAAATGAAAAGAAAAGAATAAATTATTCATTTAGTTGAAAGGGTGTTTGACTGAGCTCATTTAATAAATCTTATAAGCTCATACATCTTATAATATGTTTTTAGAGCTTATAATATATTATCTTATTTTGAAAATAAATTGTTGAAGTGTTTGAATAAAGTAAGATGATAAAACTTTTAACTTGTTAATAACAACTTTGTAATTAAAAGTTAAAACAGCCAAAATTAAATGAAGTTGTTAACATAAGATCCTATTTTGAAAAAAACAATACTAGAATCTCATATTTAATATATATATATATATATATATGTTTCAAGCTCATAAATTTCTTATTTTGAGAGCTTATACGATATTTTTCTAAAAACTTTACCAATTATTTTTAGAGGGTTTATAAGCTTCTGAATTGCTTGAAGAATTTAGCTCAAAATAACACCATCTTATTGTATTTAAGTCCAAAAAACGGATTTTATTTGAGATATCCAAGACGTTATCAATATGGTTTTGTAAATACTACACCAAATATATATATAGATGACAAATGGGTCGAACCAGACCAGAGAGTAAACTTGGGCCAAACTGGGCCGAATTTTATTTGGGTCGCTATTCTTGGGACTCAACCCTAATCATTAGGCTACGCCAAATAGATCCATCATTTTCATGCCTCAAAATTAGGGCCCAACCCACCTAATTATTGGTCCGCCCCGGCTCGGTTCATTGAGCCAAGCTCAAATTGCCAGCTCTAGGTGTACATACAGTTGATGTAGATGATGGGTCGAACCAGACCAGTGGTAAAGTTGGGTCGGACTAGGCCGAATTTTATTCGGGCTGCTATTTTTGGGACCCAACCCTAACCATTAGGCCGGGCCAAATAGACTCATCGTTTCCGTGCCTCAAAATTAGGGCCCAATCCGCCTAATTATTTGCCCGCCCAACCTGGTCAATTGAGCCGTGCCTAAATTGCCAGTTTTAAGTGTACATAGACTTGGTGTAGATCTAGGGCTGTAAACGATCCAAGCCAAGCCGAGCCGAACGTTGTTTGCCAAATGTTTGTTTATATTTGGTCATGTTCGAGCTCGGCTCGAGCTCGGTTTGGGTTGTTAAGTTTGTGTTCGTGTTCGTTCATTTAATGTTTGTTATGCTCGAATTTGTTCACGAACATGTTCATGAACATGTTCATATTTGAGTTCGTGTTCGTTACGTGTTCGTGAACATGTTCATATTCAAATTTGTGTTCATAAACTATTCGTGAACAATCAACAATTCTGTTCACGAACAAACAAACAAACAAACAAACAAATATCAATATTTAAATTAAATATTTTTAAATTAAATAATATTATTTATTATTAATTGAATAATAATCGAGCTATTAGCCGAGCCCTTAACGAGCTTGTTCACGAACAATTCTAAACAAACACTAAACGAGCTTGTTCATGAACATTTATAAACGAGCTTGTTCACGAGCTATTAATGAACGAGTATAGGATTGTTCAAGCTCTGTTCGTTTATTTAACGAGTTAGTTCGTTTATGTTCATTTAACTAAATAAACGAACAATATCCGAGCTTGTTCATGAGTATTTTGCCGAACGCTCTGTTCGTTTATAGCCCTATGTAGATCTAATAATAAAGGTGTCAAATACTCCATTTCTTATAAAATGAAACACTTGGGAGTAAAATTCTTCCAAATCTAATGCAAATACATAAGAGCAACTACAATGGTTGGGTTTTTTGTTGGGTTTTTCGTTAAAAACCGTGCCAAGGAAAAGGGCAAATTGTTTAAATGTTGTAAATATGAAATCAAATCGTTAAAATGTGGTAAATTTTGATAGTATCGCCTTTTTACTCGGTGGCGCTTGTTGCAGGTGCGCCAGAGTCACTGTTGGCGCACCTCGTCCTTGCGCCAAAATATTAAATATTTTTTTTTAAAATTTTGTACGGCTGGCGCACCTCGTATGTGCGCCAGCATTTTCATATTAAAAAAAAATTTAAAGCCTTTGGCGCACCGTGCAGGTACGCCAGCCCAGAATCCAACATCACGGATTCTGATGATTTTTGTCTTGTCTCCTGTCAGCAGACTGGGAAGGGCAGTCAAAGCCCCTGGCGCACCTGCAAGGTGCGCCAACCCCTTATAACAAAAAAAAAAGCCCAAAAACCCGGATCCCTTGCCATTATAAAATCCCCCCAAACTCACACACACATCACAAACACTCTCTATACACTCTCTATATCTCTCATCCCAACAAACACTTCCCACAAATACAAAAACACACACACGCACGCAGAAACACAACACACACATGCACGCAGAAACACACACACACGGCGGTTTCCGGCGAAGGCGATAGTAGTTTCCGGCGATAGTCGTTTCCGACTAATTTGGGCTTCCGGCGGTTTGGGCTTTTGGCATCTTTCGGCAAATTTGAGTTTCTGGCATTTTTCAAGTATGTCTTTAATTAATATTTATTTCATAATATATTATATTTTATTTTTTGTCCGAAAATATTATACTTTAATTTCGTCATTATATTTATGAGTGCATATTTTTTATGTAAATTACTTCGTATTGCTGAAATAAATTTTAATATTCGTATTATTTATCCTGTAATAATTTTTGAATTGTATAAATAATACTCGTATATAAACAATGTCAAATTTTATTTCAATTATTTAACTGTATTATCATTATAATATATAGGCGATGTCAAACATGATCACCATAATCGTATATTTTGGAGGGCAAATTGTGCAGACTGGGAGTGATGTGAGATATGACCGTAACGCAATTGGTGCTAGGAGAATTTCTCGCAGTAATCTAATTTTGTGAAATTGATGGAAATATTAATTTCGATAACGGGGGTTGATGTAAGTCAATGGAAGTTGAAGGTTTCGACTAAATATTGTTATAATAATATGTGTGGAATAGTATCTATTACAAGTGATGAAGATTTGTGGTCTTTTATAGATCCGTCGGTTGGGATTGAGTTTTTTGATTTGTTTGTTGAGTTAGATCCCCGTAATTGAGAATGTTGAAATAAATACTTCAGTAGGACATGATTATTATCAGTATGCTGAGTTCCTTAGAGGGGGTATGGTTCATGAACTATCTACATTGACACAAGGTGGACCTAGTAATGAAAATATTGATGTTGCTGGACCTAGTAATGAAAATGCTGATGTTGGTGAACCTAGTGATGAAAATGCTGATGTTGTAGATATTTGTCGAGGAGAGCAACGTCTAAATTATGAACCTGATGAAAGTGCATCCGAGGATAATGACGGTGATGGAGCGGATGAAGCTCAACAAAGATAGGCAACGACTCGTAATAATTCCGTGGTAATTATGGGATGGGTTCTGGAATTTCGTTCTACGAATCAAGGTACCTAGATGTAGACAGTGACTCTGTTGGTATGCCATCGTATGTACAATTCTATGACTTTGAGACTGGTGTGTTGTGTAAAGGAATGATTTTTGTAGATAAAAAACATGTGCAAAGTGCAGTTAAGGATTACCATGTTCGTTGGGTGAAACGAGAATTCAAGGTTGTTGAAAGCACACCAACCTTGTGGAAAGTTGTTTGCAAACATAACCCTGGAACTTCGGTAATGTCCAGTTTATCTTCCCAGCAATGCAACTGGTGGTTGAGAGCGAGTTTCAACAAAAAACTTTCGATGTGGAAGATCACAAAATATGGACCTTCTCACCTTTGTTTAATGAATGAATCTTTGTTTTCGTGGATCATGCCAATTTAGATAGAAATTTTATTCTTTGATAGCCTAATGGGGATGGTACAGTGTGATCCATCTTATAGTATTAAGTATGTCCAACAAAATATTAAAGACAAGTATGGTTATAATATTTCATATGATAAAGCATGGCAGTCGATGAAACGTGCCCGTGAAAATGTGTATGGTACTTGGGAGACCTCGTGCCGTTATTTGCCAAAATATATGGAGGCACTGCAGAAATATAACCCTGGTACAGTGGTTGAGTGGCAACACGTTGAACCTAGTGACAGTGAAGTGAAGACATTGTTGTATGTATTTTGGGCTTTCAAGCCATGTACCGATGGTTTTGTACACTGTCGTCCAGTGATTAGTGTAGATTTTAACACACCTCTATACTAAATACAAGCACAAGTTACTTATTGTTGTCACATCGACGCAAACCAACGAGTGTTGCCATTAGCTTACGCGATCGTGGATGAAGAGACTTTCGCATCTTGGAACTGGTTCTTGGGATTAATATCCAGACATATTATTCGAGGACGAGAAAGTGTGTGCCTTATTTCAGATCGTCATCCTGGAATAATACGGTCAGTTGAACGGATGCCAGAATTCCAACCTCCTTATGGGTATCATCGTTTTTGTTTGAGGCATGTTGTCTCTAATTTCCATAGTCATTTCAAGAATGTGAGGTTGAAGGATTTGTGTTGGCAAGCCGGGGCAGAACTAAGAGTTAGAGCGTTTGAGAAGACAATGGAGGAGATTAAAAAATTTAATGAACGTGCTCACGCTTACTTGGACGCTATAGACAGGAGCAAGTGGACTTTGTCGCATGATGAGGGGACACGTTGTGGAATGATGACAACAAACATTTCTGAGTGCATGAACTCGGTTCTAAAGGGTGCAAGAAGGTTGCCAATTTGTGCCCTTGTGCGTTTCACTCTCACGCGTATTGTCACGACTTTCTACGATAGATTGAAAAATGCAACTACAACTTTGGAGAAGAACCAGTTGTGGCCAGATGACATCTTGCGGAAATACCAAAAACAACAAAGGATGGCACTAAATCATATTGTGCAGATGTACGATTATCAAACTCAAACTGCAAATGTCACCACTGTCACACCAGGATCTAGTCGCGGTCGAACGTTCAAAGTCAACCCTCTCGCACAACAATGCTCATGTGGTCAATGGAGGAATGATGGGATCCCATGTTCACATGCAATGCAGACAGGTAAGTATGTTAACTTTGATCCGGCCACTTTTATGAGACCATATTACAACACATATACATATGTAGAGACATACTCTGGCCAGTTTACTCCACTCCCGAATGATGATGAATGGGATGATGCATCGTTTCAATTGCAACATAACCCATCCAGACGATTTCGGAGGAATCGTGGTCGAGATAGAACTACAAGATTTCACAATGCAATGGACTGGGCAGAGGAACGTGAGCGACAACAATACCAAGCTAGTGATCAAAGAGATATACGCACGCATGCATCTTCATCACGACACAACTGATGTATCATTCTCTGTTTGTATTTACTTCTACAGTTCTCTGTATTTTCTTCACACTGGTCTATTAATTAAGATATTTTCTGTACAGGATGGGTGATCCTCAGACATATGGACCATGAGATCCTTCAAGATTTCATCGCTCAGGCTACACCGTTCTACGGTACATGCAGAAGGGGGATGTCGATACGATCATCTCTGTTAGGCATGGAGGTGCTCCTTTTTTGTCTTTCGATGGCCAGTTGGTGCAGTTACATCCACGTGTTGTACACACATTGTATCATATGGGATTTTATGGTGTGGCACGTTGTGGTCGGATTGAAATTGACAACCATCTCATCACAACATTAGTTGAGCGTTGGCGCCCTGAGACTCACACATTTCACTTACCAGTTGGGGAGGCCACAGTGACTTTACAGGACGTTGCCATTATCTGGGGGCTTCCTATAGAGGGCCGCCGATCATAGCTAGAGATTCGAGAGAGGACCAGGGGATGAGTGGATATTATACTGTCAACAATGGTTAGGTTTTGCTCCAACCTTAAACATGTTCCGAGGAGCATCACGCCTTAAGTTGGTTGCGTTGAGATCTCATTTCGAGCTGATCGCGATTGCAGACTACACACCTCAGTTAGAGGTTGAGCAAAGACGCTCGAGGAATTGCGCTCCTACTTATGGTAGTTTTTGATGCCGATTCATCCGCAACAGCGTCTCTCGCATTACTTGGATCACCGCAGATGCTTCGCAAAGATAGTTGGGGTAGTGTTGTCTTAGAAGTACTGTACAGAGAGTTATGCACTTCAGCAGAGGTTGACAAGCTGGTCATCGGTGGACCCATGCTACTATTACAGGTAAATTTAAATTTAGCATCGTATGTCTTTATATTTGCATTTGGATAAATAAATGTATGTACTCATTGGTGCTTTATTTACCTGTTATGTTAGATTTGGGCTTGGAGCAGATTATCGTGATTGTTCCTCGCACCATACGTTCTCGAGTTCCCCACGACGGACGATTATATGGGAAGTGTCGATGTAGATGAGCTACCTATTCCGCCGCACGGTGTTAGGTACTACACTAATAATAACATTGCATATATTCAACTTTAAACTCCTTACAACAAAATATGTAATTAATATGTACTATTTTCACATTTAGGTGGATGCAAAGATCGCAGCCTACACACACACTGCTAGTCACTCTGTACGTATCATCATAGATATGCTCGACTGACTTACAGATAAACACGTAAGAATTTACATGCATACTAAGTAATTTTAACTACATATTCAAATTTATTAATCTACAATTCAATTTATCACAAAAGTGGATTTGGGAGCCATATGACATGGAGTCACGGATATAACAACATTGGGACCACGATGTATTTCGTGAGTCATGGAGGTCTCGGTGCCCATTGATAAATCACGCTATCGTGGAGATTCACCATCCTGAGCGAGTGATGAGGCAGTTTGGTCTTAGACAACATATTCCTGATGTGCCAGCTGAAACACACACATCACTCCATGATTTTACTCGCAAAGGGCGTTCCGGATGGGATCGGCCACGCACTCCATGCTACATGGGTCCGAAAGATTGGGGATGGCTCACCACCAATTATTGGGTGATGTGATAGGTCGGGGTAGGAGACACGATTCGTGGATATCGGCATGGTACAATCGTATTACACGACGATTAATAACTCCACAAAACGAGCATATGACAATCGGGTATCACCAAAGCGACACGCAGACTTGAGATGCCATGGTAATTTACCTATAAATTTACTATTATGCACATTTAAATTATAACATTATGTATCTATTTATGATATTTGTGTGTTACGACATCACTCTACTCGATCGGATGTGGATTAGTGTTCGGGATGTTAGTCTTCGACCCATGATGTTGATCACCTTAGACGTGATTTTATTGAGAGATGACTAGTGTGCGCGTCTCCTGGGATGCCTCCACCCGAGCCGTTTCGAGAAGAACCGATCCGTCACAGCGCATGATCGACACGCAAAGACACGGACGACCACTCTGCGCCCACGTACACCTCATACACATGTGGCAGTCCATCCGGATATGTGTTGAGTCCATCCGCATACGCGCCAGGTCCATCTAGATATGCGGGTGGTCCATCCGGATACGCGAGATCCTCCACTTCGCATCACACACCATATATGCCACAACCTCGTGAATTATGATCATTTATACCACCCCGGTTCACATCATTTATTGATATGCTCAACACGGATGTGGGAATGACAGTCCATCCACATATGCGGCGTCAAGTTTTCAAAGATTCGCCTGTACCATTTCCCGTGGATTTTGAGGAGTTATATGGACATGGATCCAAACCCGTCTACTTCCGACCAACATGATATTGATAATCGAATACGGTCTGGCCAGACGGAGCCAACGAGAGAGACATCCTCCGAGAGATGTGGCAATGGTGGTCATAGATATTAGGATTAACATTAGTCAAAATTATGTATTTAATTAATTTTGTTAAGCCATATTAATTTTGAATGTAAATTTATAATTAATGGACATATTTGGATTAATTATAAAAAATAGTTAAAGTTAGTCAAAATTATTTTATTAATGTTTGGAATAATTTGCATCCATTTTATGAAAATAGGTCCACAATTTAAACTATTGATTACTCAATCATTTTATAAATCAAAATGAATACAATTATTAATCCTAAAACTTACAATTATTATTCAATTATCTTTCATAACGGTTTGTCACTTTACCAATTTTTTTTTTCGTTTAACTTAAACGGTTGGCGCATGTTTTAATCGCGCTGCATTTAAAATATTTAAAAAAAAAAAATATCGACCCCTGGCGCACATGGGTGGGAGCGCCAAGAAGTGGCGCAAGACAACCCATGCGCCACCGAGAATTATTTAAAAAAAAAATTTCTAAGGTTGGCGCACATGGTGGGAGCGCCAGCAGAAGGGCTGGCGCACAACCCATGTGCGCCATCAAGTAAATCAACAATAGTATCAAAATCTGCCATATTAGCACAATTCAATTTGGTTTTTGCCATAATAAAGCAAAAAGCCCCAAGGAAAAAGTTGTCCATTGTGACACAAATTTGATGGTTTGTGGGTATCAACCGGTTTGTGCCAAAGAACCGGTTGATAGGCATTGAAATGTGCAAAAAGTAAAACCATGTGGGCCTTCTTTGTCTTGTGTGGGATGTGTGAATTTTTTTTATTCAATTTCAATTAAAAAATGAAAGAAACCGTTGATAGGCATTGAAATGTGCAAAAAGTAAAACCATGTGGGCCTTCTTTGTCTTGTGTGGGATGTGTGAATTTTTTTTATTCAATTTTAATTAAAAAATTAAAGAAACCGTTGATGCTCCAAATAATAAAATGGCCAATTGTGAATTGAATTTGGTCTCAAGTTTGATTAATTGAACTAGCCGTTTAGATATAGCCGTTGAATTCTAACGACTTTTTTTATTTTTTTTTATTTAATTTCACTTATAAATACACCTCAAATATGTTTTATTTTTTTCACACATTTCATTAATATCTACCAAAATGAATGAAAATCCAACAGAATTCTTTAGGAAATTCTTAAATTCTTCAAATGATGAAAATGATATCCCCCAAAATAGTAGTACTATTCCTAATCTCCAATCTTCTCAATTTTCTCCTACCACACAAAGCTCCCAAAGTTTTTCACAATTTCATCCAAATTTTCAAAGCCTCAAATTTTACCGATCCCATCGAGTAATGCTTGTCCACTCCATTTTACATGCCTCAATTCGATTATTGGTCTACCATGGCAAGCCAATATGGAATGATACCATATTCTAATGTATTTCTTCCTCAACATGCACCATTTGTGGCTCCAAACGAGATTAGAAGGGCTAGTGTTGATACATCTGGTACCGAAAAAGAGTCCTCAACACCGTCTTCTGTTCAAGAGTCACAATTTCCATCACATTCTACACAAGAGGGGCTTGAAAACATCTGCCTGAATACTGATACGGAGCCAGGAAGCGAAATGGGTATGAATGACACTAAACCGGTAACTACCCGTACATTTTGGTCAATGGACGAAGATAAACTTCTTACTAGCGCATGGGTGACTATTAGTTGTGACTCAAGAATCGGTAATGCTAAAAAAGATAAAGAATTCTGGAAATGTATTGGAGAATACTTCAATGAGAACAGGAAAAAAAGAATCGCATTGCGAGATCGTCGGTGAACCCGAAAACACATTGGTTTCTGATGCAACGAGATGTGAATGAGTATGCTTCAACATACAATAAAAAGCAAAGAAAAAGAGCGAGTGGATGGAGCGACGATCAAGTAACAAAAGAAATCAAATCAACAGTGGAGAAATTACATGGCAAACCTTTCGGTATGACCATGTGTGGAGAATTCTCAGAGATCGTCCTAAATGGGCCCCGACAGGAAGAAGGCACACGATGGGGCAAGAAAACAAAAGTATTTGAATCAAAGGCATATAATTCCTCTTCCAATCTGGATACGAGTGATGATGTTATTCTTAATGAATCACGAAGTCGTCCAATAGGCCAAAAAGCAGCAAAAAGAAAGGGAAAAAATAAAGTTGAACAAGTCGACGACTCACAAAAAGATCTGGATGTTGAATTGGAGATGCTGAAAGAAATACAAAAGGAAAAGATGGAACAAACTAACGCCGAGCTTTATTTAAAGGAATATGAGATCTACATGAAGGATACTAGTCAGATGACCCCCCAACAGCTTCAATTTCATAACATAATTTTAGAAAAAATTAAAAAAAGGCGTGGCTTGCCATAGATGTGTGTAGGTTGATTTTCATGTTTTGTTGTACTATTTCAATTTGATATGTTTTATTGTTTGAGTTTTATGCAATTCACTTTTTCAATATTAATGACAGTCATGTTCGAAACTAGCCGTTATAAACTAGCCGTTAAAAACTAGCCGTTATGAACTAGCCGTTAAAAACTAGTCTTTATATACACTAGTAGTGTTACAATCACTCACACTACCAATATTATCTTCTCAAGCACAATAATATCTTCCTCATCTAACCAAAAATGTCTCAAGATTCTAATATTTCTAAGAAAACCACTATTCGCGAAATGTGGAAAGATCTAGCAAGGCAGAATGCTCGAGACGATGTTGATCGAAAGATTCTAGAGCTCCTTGATAAGAAAGAGCAGAGATTTCAAGTAGCTCAAATTACTTCCAACACAAAACGTGTGAGAATGTATATAGACCGAGATCGTGAAGATGCACACAATCGTCTTGTCAATGATTATTTTTCTGATGACCCAACATGGCATGATGGTGTATTTCGACGACGATTTCGCATGCGCAAACAATTGTTCCTTCGCATTGTCGAAGCTTTACGAAATCATTCACCATATTTTCAATTGAGGATCGATGCAACAGGGAAAAAAGGCTTCTCACCCCTTCAGAAATGCACGGTTGCTATACGCCAGTTGGCATATGGAGCACCTGCCGACCATTATGATGAATACCTACGGGTTGCTGAAACAACTGCCATTGAGTGCTTGTCCAACTTCTGCCAATGTGTGATTGAAATATTTGGTGATTACTATTTAAGAAGACCCAATGCCGCTGATACCCAACGTTTACTTCAAATGCATGAGAAGAGACATGGATTCCCTGGCATGTTAGGTAGCCTAGATTGTATGCATTGTGAATGGAGAAATTGTCCTGTTGGTTGGAAAGGCGATTCACTCGAGGAGATCATGGAGTCCCAACAATTGTACTTGAAGCGGCCGCTCTACGATTTGTGGATATGGCATGCCTTTTTCAAGCGCCGCAGTTCCAAGAATGACATCAATGTGCTTCATGAATCACCTTTATTTAACAATGTCATAGATGGAGATACACCGGAGGTTAATTTTATGGTGAACGGCTCACATTATACAAAAGGATACTATTTGTGATGATGGAATTTACCGAGAATGGTCTACTTTTTTGTTAAGTGTTTTCAATGCCCCGAGGATCCTAAAAGGAAAAAGTTCAAAGAAAAAAACAAGAGTCCGCAAGAAAGGATGTGGAACGAGCATTCGGAGTTCTTCAATCTTGTTGGGCAATAGTTCGAGGCCCTGCACGATCTTGGTACATGAATAAGTTGAGTGATATCATGTCTACATGCATTATTTTGCATAACATGATTATTGAGGACGAGGAGAAATAGTAGGTGATTGGCCGGACGATCAACCAATAGATTCTTCACCACAAATAATTCAAGGTCCTACACGAGAATTCAGAAACTACCTCCGCGACCATTACGAGCTACGTGATAGTGAAGTACATCACCAACTTCGAGCTGATTTAGTTGAGCATATTTGGACACTCAATGTGGGTGAATGATTAAAATATCAGTGTATGGAGCATTAATTATCTTATGTTTTAATTTGTATGAGTTGTTTGTAACATTTCAATTTGTAATGTTGTAACCCATCTTTTTTAAATTTATGAATTTAAAAAAAAATTAAAATTATTATATCGAGAATAAATATTAATTAGATATTTATTAAATATCAATTAATAATTAAAATTATTATTTTTGAATATTTAAATTAAACATATTAATTAAAATAATTATGACAAATATATATTTATATAAGATGTCAAATGAAGTGAAATAAAGATAAATAGTATGTGAATTGGATTGTGGGCCAATTAAAAAGTTGTGAAATATGTTTAACCATTGTGGAGAAAAAATTGTAAAATGTTAAATTTTTACTTTTGACGTGACAGATGACATGACGCTCCGAAAACTGTGATGCCCTAATAGAACATCAACGATAATTTATTGCACGAATGGCACAATAAATTAATTATCCATTTTCAGCATTCATTTAGCATTTAGGGTATATCTATCTCTCTCCGTCTTCTTCGTTTTGGCAGTTTCACATTCACTCACTATCTTCACTATCTCTCTCTTCCCATTAAATTGAGTAGTACGTTGGGGTACAAACCCTACCTACACTGCAACGTTTTTCTTCTTCTGGAACTTTGTCAGTCATCCGGAGGAGAAAGAACGACGCGAAAATGGGTGCTAGCAGCGATCCGAACCAAGACGGGTCGGACGAGCAGCAGCGCCGCTCCGAGATCTACACATACGAAGCCCCATGGCACATCTACGCCATGAATTGGAGTGTTCGCAAGGACAAAAAGTACCGACTCGCCATCGCCAGCCTCCTAGAGCAGTACCCCAACAGGGTCGAAATCGTCCAGCTCGACGATTCAACGGGTGAGATCCGCTCTGACCCGGCCATATCGTTCGACCATCCGTACCCGCCCACCAAACTCATTTTCATACCCGATAAAGAGTGCCAGCGCCCCGATTTGCTTGCGTCTTCCTCCGATTTCCTCCGTCTCTGGCAAATCTCCGATTCCGACAACGGGCGGCGCGTGGAGCTGAAGAGCTTGTTGAATAATAACCGTAACAGCGAGTTTTCCGGGCCGTTGACTTCGTTTGACTGGAATGAAGCTGAGCCGAGGAGGATTGGGACCTCGAGTATTGACACGACTTGCACGATTTGGGATATTGAAAAGGAGGTGGTGGACACGCAGCTAATTGCGCACGATAAGGAGGTTTACGATATAGCCTGGGGCGGGGTTGGGGTTTTCGCGTCGGTTTCTGCTGATGGTTCGGTTAGGGTTTTCGATTTGCGAGATAAGGAGCACTCAACCATAATTTACGAGAGCTCGGAACCGGATACTCCCTTGGTAAGGCTTGGTTGGAATAAGCAGGACCCGAGATACATGGCTACTATCATAATGGATAATAGCAAGGTTGTGGTGCTGGATATACGTTATCCAACGATGCCAATAGTGGAGTTGCAGCGGCATCAGGCGAGTGTGAACGCAATTGCCTGGGCCCCGCATAGTTCTTGCCACATTTGTACGGCCGGGGATGATTCACAGGCTTTAATATGGGATCTTTCGTCGATGGGGCAGCCGGTGGAGGGTGGGTTGGATCCAATTCTGGCCTACACTGCTGGGGCGGAGATTGAGCAGCTGCAATGGTCCTCTTCACAGCCTGACTGGGTCGCGATTGCTTTTTCGAACAAGCTACAGATTCTGAGGGTATGAGTAGATGATTCTGTTTATGAATTAGTGGCACTTTACTGACCATCTGCAGCTTGACCTTAGTTGTCGAACGGGATTTATTTTATGCAAACTTGGCATTGTTCAGTTTGTTTAGTGTTTGAACTCTAGTTGCAGTTTCCTGTGATTAGTGAAAGGAGGAAACTGCTTAATTCCGTTGTTTCTTGTTTCTGACAATGATATAATTTTCTTCCTGGCTTGTTTTGCCATTGTCAAGATAAAATCTGCTTTGTTCTTATATGTCTAGATAGTTTTTGATGATTTACTTGTCACATTATTTGCAGTTCAGGTTTTCATGTTGCTTTTTATTTGACAAAAAAGAGCAAAAGTTTACTGGCACTGCTGAAAGTATAACATAACCCACACTTTTATACACATTTTGTTATGACAGATAGATGGTTAACTCTGCTGGATATAAACACTTTTGCTGAATGAAAACTAGATTTGAAAGCTTTTATTACTGAATATGGCCAGAATATGGCCAATATTCTGAGATTTTTAACCATAACTCAGTACTGAATCTCAAATGCACACTCTTAAATAAGAACCTGCAAGCTTGTGGACTGTGGTGGCTTGCATCAGTTCTAACACTGTTCAACCCCTCAAAGCATCTCTGTCACCCGCGCCTTGGAAATGCAAGTTGTTTAGGGAGAGGGATGGGATTAAATTTATGCTGGTTATGCTGTGCTGGTTAAAGACAAGCACATGTGAATATATAGTTTCCTTGAATTTCTTATTGATGAGAAATGACCAAATTTGGAAATCAACCACAGAAGTTTATACAGAAACTTCCTCGCTGCATCTCAACAGCACACCCTTAAGTTAAAAGGCTATAAGCTTGTCGTAATTACATCAGTTCTGCCAGCAGTCAAGCCCTCTCTGGGCCTGACAACAAGATAACAGAGAATTTTTGTCAGGATAAGTGACGGTTTGCCTCAAGACTCATTCTGCTTGGTGTTTGAGGTGGTCAGCATCTTGAAGAAGGTGCGCTGTGGATTAAGCAGCACAAGACTGGTCAATTATTGCGCAACAGAAAGTGAACATGGTTGTAAGTTACCTGCTGCCTTCAATGTTTATTATGTGAAAATTAATTTGGCAATGCCTTTAGGCAGCAAGTATATTCCAATAGTCCTTGAAAATAGCACATCGTCAATTCACGCTTGTGCGCAGTTATTTTCATCAACAGTACCCTGCTTTTTATCTTAAGTGCTTTCTTCCCTCCCAGCAAGGGCATGTCATATGTGTAATTTTCTAGTGACTTTCATTAGTAATCTTGATCTTAAGCAATAGAAGGATACTTGTCAGCTGTATACTTAAAAAAAGTGGGGATTCTTTGACATGGTCTTTTCCTTGATGTCTTTAAAGATTGTGCTTTAATATCCGTACCGAATGATTTTGGAGCTTGTGAGTCATGGATTGAAAAAGCTCATGAGTTGCCTACATGTTCTGATAGCTTAGATGCTTTTAAATTGTATGTGATTGTACTCAGCTGTTACTGGAACTTTAGAGGACAAATATTCATTTCATGGGGGGATCAAATGTCATATTTTGTTGGAAACATTTTTTGATCTTGCTTTTCGGATATTTTTACATTTTTATTCTCGATGTAGTATGAGTGTATGATCTTAAAGTGTTGCTAACCCATCCTCCCAGCAACCCTTGCACACACTTTTTCAAAAATCAAGTCTCAACCTGCCTTGATTTCTATAATGAAAATGTCTTCTAGCTAAGTGATGACTTGTATATACAGTTATATTATGCCATGAGATGTGTTGGTGTTCCAGAAGTTTTCGAGTTATTCACTTGGTTGAAAGATAGAACATTGATGCTATTAACAAACATGCAGATGTGGGAATAGCTTCACTGGTGTGGACTTCAGTCCGTCAAGTTTATGAAAGCCTTTTCGCCAAATGCATTTATTTTGCAAAGTCAATTGTACCCCAAGATTTTGTTGTTATTGGTTTACCAAGTTTCATTTATCATGGCCTCTAAGGCAAAGTCAATCTCTAATGCATTATGTGGCGTTTGATGTATTGTTTGTCTACGTGCTTGGATTTTGGTTTTTTATCCACTCAACACCAGTAATAGTATATGGAGAAGATTCTATATTACTGGTGAACAAAATCCAAGCATAATCAGCTGCATAAAGAGTGAAGACATCTCTTGAGGGGCCAAATGATATGCTTGCCTTGCTAGTGGATGAGGTTGTTCGCCGTTGCAGACTATGCCAAGGTTAGGAACATTTTCTGTAATTATGTGTTTTAGTCCCATGAGAATGGAAATGAAGTGCTGGAGCCTGGATGATTCCTTTTATTCTGAGTTTGGGTAGAAAGTTTTCCATGGAGATCACCCTTCTTTGGTATGATTTAAGTCAATGACAGGCCTCCAGGGGCACAGGCGAGTTGGTAAGTGGCAAGGTGACAAGAGTGTAGTGCTCTGACGTCGCGGGTTCGAATCTTAGTCACAGTTCTTTGCTGAAATATTGCAAGGGTTGTTTCTGGGTTCCTATCCCGTTGGTCCTCTCCCTTGCAGAGCTGCTACTCGTGCATATCCCTCGATTTACATTATGTCTGGTTAAGGGACCTCTAGTTCAGGTGGGGAGGTTTGGCCTTCGGGAAAAATCTTTTAAAATAAAATTTAAGTCAATAACATGGTTGAAATTGCTTTTGGAGCTTTGGGGAACTGCAAAAAGGTTTTCCATGGAGATCACCATTCTTTGGTTAACAATTTCAAATCCAAAATAACAATCTCATTGACACAATGAATTCAAATCCATATGTATTGTGGTGGATTTCAAATCTATGTTATATGGAGTCAACTCAAATTTCTCTTCCATATATCCAAATCCATCAATCCAAGTGCAATCTTAGTTCACGATGAGAGTAATTGGACTATGTATATATTGTCTCTCCCCAAGATGATGTTCGTAAGCGGTATGTCGCAACACTATGTGAAAGGGTTTTTCCAAAAACGAATAATGTTATTTTTTCGGATTCTAAATTTGATAATTTTTAAAAATTGTACTTGAGATACTTTTCCTAACTCGAGCTTTATTAAATCTGCAAGCTGCAAGTTTACAAAGGTGTTTGATTACATTCATTCAGAAAAAAATATTCAAATATTTTATTGAGTTATTTTTAAAATAAGATTCAACATTATAAATTATAAAATATAATTAATAAAATTTAAATCAATTGAATTTGTTAAAAGTTTGAAAATAACTTTGGATTTCTGTCTTATAAGCTACAAGATGTTATCATCTTATTTTGGGGATTCACATTTTGCATTTTAAGACATTTTACAAGTTATCGAAAATATTATTAGACATCTAAACTTATTGATAAGCTTAACTAAATACCATTTTTTTTATACGGTCTTGAAAGGGGTGGAAATCGGATGGGTGTGGATGCCGAGGATCAAATTTAGGTGGAAACCTTAGAAATTGAGCATTAAACTACTTGTTAAACTACTTGTGCAACACTCGATTTCCAAATAAATACCTTTTTAATTATAAACTTATTATCAAGAACTTCGATCCATGAATTGTTGTTATAAAAAAAAAAAAATCAAATAGCCATCCCATCGGCTCAAAATGCAATTTTTGGTTTGTTTGAGTTCTTCAATTTACTAACCACTAGTTTGTAGCTTAAGTGATATCACTAACTCTTTATAAGGGTGTCAATCATGGTTCGAACCATGTATCTTTCAATTTCTTTGAAATTTATCTACCTCATCCAACTAGTACTCCCAACTTATTAAGAGTTCTTCAATTTACTTAATATTAAAATAAAAACAGATTTAATTACTTTGTTAAGACAAAGTGTTGATTTGTGACAAAAATTACCGCATTAGTTCTTTAATTTCGTCAAAGAAAAAGTTAAACGTTAAAATAAATAATGTCAATTGGGCGGAAAAAAAAAACTGCAACGGTAACAAACAGTAAAAGTCGGTTTTACATAACCATATTACCACGCGCTTTTGACACTAATATAAAACTTTTAACGCACCCTTCAACCTTTTGTAACTCCACTCTATCCTCTAAATTCTGTGCTTAAACCCAAGCAAACTTTCTTGGGTAAGAAATACCAATAGAATTCATTTTGCCTCTCCCTCTTCTGTAGCCCCATTGTACTGTCTAATGCAAAACTTATTTTGTTGAAGAGAAAATGGCGTCTATCTCACCCTCTTGGTGTTTTCAAGGTCATTCCGCGTTTCGCTTTTACTATGAAATTTTTGCGCGTATATTCAAGAATTTACTCTTTCTTTTCTTTGTTTCAGATGGATTAAGAAGGACGGTTTCTATAGATGGGGTTATTACCAAGAAGTTCCTTGCCAAGGATTTGAAGGTTAGCCTTTCTGGGTTTTACTGTTTTAACGATATTTTTGGAAATCAAGATTTTTTTTTTTTTTGTTGATAAGCAAGTGGTAGTTGTTTCTTGATTTACCAAGATTACTGGAAATCAAGAATCATATTGTATTTTTTTAGTAAGAGAGTAGAAATTGTGTCTTGATTTTAAGAATCCTCTGCTCTTTACTTGACTAGTTGATAAATAATCGTTTTCTGGAATTCAAGAATTATTCCTGCAATTGTGGCCAAGAATGATATGAATTGAAGTTAGGATCCACATTATGTTTTGGGATAATTACAAAAGCCCCCCTGAGGTTTGTGCTAATTACAAAAAAGTTCAGAGACCCCTCAAGTTTTATTACGTCTTGAACTTAAAGGGGATAATTGTAATATTTCTAGAAATATTAGAGGGTTTTTTGAAATATTTTTTCCTTATGAATGGAGAAATGTAAACGGAATCAAACCTCAAGTGGTTTTTTGCAATTTTCAAAAACCTCTGGTTTTTTTGTAATTAGCCCGAACCTCAAGGGTTTTTTTGTAATTATCCCTCATGTTTTTATGAAAATTTTATGTAAACCATGCTTTTTAGGCAATGGGAGTTATAGGTTTGGCTCTTAAATTGCCATTCTTTAATATTTGTTTCATCCTTGTTTTCTCATAACTAATCACGCCTGGTTTTGTTTTTCTCTTGTCGTATGATTAGTCCATACTCATTTATTTGCTTAAACTACCTTGATTTTGAATTCCACAGAGCATCTTTACCATTTGTTAATTTATCTTATGCCGATTTCTCTTCCAAAACTTCACACTGTTTTCTTACACTTAGTGCACATTAGACATCTTGCTGAGCCATTACATTAACGTGTAGAAATTGAATCTAAATAGGGATACTTGTGTTTTATATTATGCATGGTTATGATCTTTAGAGATGCTATTTAGTCTGAAGCATGATTTTCTTGCTTCCTTCTAAGATCGAGTGAATTCATAATCTTCTTTGCTATATCCCGGGTGAAAGAGAAGCCCTATAAATCGTTAAATACACTTCTATCACTGATGGAAATTATCATGACAATAGTCCTTTGTTAAAATTTGCTAAAGCCAGCAAGATACTTACCATTTGATTTCTGTGTTGAAATTACAGACTATGATCAAATAATTGTGCAAATTTATTTTTAACAAGCATTAATTGAATAATCAGTTCAAATTATTTTGTTGCTTCAGGGCTGGTATTTATGTGTTGAATGCTCTCACCTTTTTTCTATAGCCGATTCATTTATTACCATATCTTTTTACTATGTTTAGAACTTTTCTCATTAACATTTTATCCTTTGTTCCCCCCAGATATCATTTGCAGTTCCATTTGTCACCAACACTCGGCGGAAAAAGACTCCTTTGCTTCCTCACATAAAGTGTGAGAAAACTGATAAGGAGGAGGATCCTATCAAGCATGTATCAGTCGAGCGTTATCCATACCATAGTTATATGGACTCTACGTCTGGACAGCTCGAGCCAGCTTCTGGTGCTCGTGCAAGTATTCCAGGGGAAGAGTATTGGCCAGAAGGCACATCCAGTCGAGTGAGGGCTGCCAGGGCTCCGGAACCAACCGGTGTGTCGACTGGAAAACCGTCTTTCGGGAAAAATCCCGGAAGTAGGAGGAAAAAGCACAAGTCTTCAGCTTCAGCTTCGGCTTCTGAGTCTTCAGAAATGAGTGTGGTTCTAAGTGATCCAGTGGAAGTCGAATCTCAAGAAGATTCATCGGATGAAGGTAGTGATCTCCCTGAGTACGTTGTTTACCAGACGGAACCTCAGGAAGAGGAGTTGAGTGGGTATGATTTGGACAAGAAGGTCGGGCTTCCTCACCCGTTTATTGATCCAAAAGTTAAGAAACCGATTGAAGAGCCGCTTACAAGCGAAGAACTGTGGTGGCACTGGAGAAAGCCTGAGAAGGAAAATTGGTCCAGATGGCAAAGGAGACGACCAGATGTTGAGACGGTGTGTATCTTCCCCACCTTCTCGTCTGGCCGAAAATAAAAATGCAATTATTCTCTACATGAGAGGATAATAAAATAAGTGATTACTTGTCAGGAACCAACCAGGGTAGGTTGACTTGAATAATACCATCACTGTTCTAAAAATCCCCACCTAGCCCCGATTAGTCCTTGCCTAGGCGCTAGGCCACCCTTGTCTACGTTTTTCTTCCGATTAGGCCCCGCCTAGGCGTAGGCCCCAGTCTGCCGCCCGACTAGTGCCTAACGCTTTTTAGAACACTGATACCATGCGATGAGAAATATTCTGCTGAAACTCTCACTCTAATCACTATTTTCTCTTATTCTGCAGGCTGAGCTTTCCTAAAATAATTTTTTATAGTGGGTCATAATATGTACCATCACATTCGATGTCATTTTTGCAGGTGTTTCTCAAAGCTATGGCAGAGACGGGGCAAGTAAAGCTTTATGGAGACCAGCCAACACTTACCGAGTGTTCTCTTTATAGAGCTAGACGACATATTTATAAAGAAGAGAGGTGCAGCATTATTTCTTTAACTAAAACTTGCACACATTTTATATTGACTAATTTTTCCTGAACTATTGGTCTTGAAATGGTGGAGTATCTGGCTTAATTTAGTGAGCTGATGTTAGTGTTGAAGAAACCTCATCTCTTTTGCATAGGGTGTGTATTAGAACTAATTTAGCTTACTAATATTAGCTATTTCATGGATCAGGACAGATTAGAAACCAAAGAACCATTAAAGCCCTATTGCCATGCATTATAAAACCAGAATAGAAAGTTGTTAAGGAAAATGAGTAAAATAATCCATGATATATCTTGCAAAGACATATCAAGTGCATTTATGCTTTGATTAGAAGTATTAAATTTAGGGATAATTACTAAAACACCCCTGAGGTTTGGATTAATTACAAAAAACCCAGAGATGTTTCAAAATTACAAAAAACCCCTTCAGGTTTCATTTTGTCTTAAATTTAAGGGGGTAACTGTAATATTTTTGTAAAGGTGAGGGGGTTTTTTGAAATATTTTTGAAAATCATTGGGAAAAATGTAAGACGGAATCAAATCTCAAGGGTGTTTTTGTAATTTCAAAGAACTCTGGTTTTTTTTGTAACCCAAACCTCAGGGTTTTTTTTGTAATTATCCCTAAAAATTATGTACATTAAATGAAGAAAAATATTCCTTTGCTGTGAACAAAAGAGATCGATCTTTTATGTCCCTATCAGTTTCTCTGTTTTCTTTTTCAAGTAAGTAGCTGTAATATAATTGTGTTTGGAGATGTGAAGTGTGGAATGATTTGTAGGCTTCAGGCAGAACAAGAAAAACTAGAAAGAATAGGCCCTATGGCATACTACTCCGAATGGGTTTCAGCTTGGAAAAGAGACACCTCACGGGAGGCCATACAGAAGCATTTTGAAGAGACTGGTGAAGACGAGAACACCCAACTCATTGAGATGTTCATGCATCAAACGGATCGAGAATACCGCATCATGATGGGAACTGATAACCGTATTCGTCGGGACCCACTAGCAATGAGAATGCGGGAAGATCAAATAAAGCAAAGTATATGCTTCTCCTATCAGTTTATTATTGTTTTAGGGATAATTACAAAAACTACCCATGAGGTTTGGGGTAATTACAAAAAAAACTAGCGAAGTTTCAAAATTACAAGAAAACCCGAGGTTTGAGGATATGCCTTAAATGTAAGGGGATAACCTTTATATTTTTACAAATATTAAGGGGGTGTTTGAAATGTTTTTGCTTATGAAGGGGATAAAGTGTAATACAAAATCAAATCTCAAGGGAATTTTTGTAATTTTCAAGAGCCTCTAGTTTTTTTTTGTAATTACCCCAAACCTCGGGTAGTTTTTGTAATTATCCCTGTTTTATGTTGTCCTGGTTGAGTTCATAATCTAGAATGTTACATACATAATTTCCATAAATATAAGGGATAATTACAAAAACACCCCCAAGGTTTGGCCTAATTACAAAAAAATCTAGAGATGTTTCAAAATTACAAAAAGCCCCCTCATGTTTGATTTTGTCCTAAATTTAAGTGGTTAATTGTAATATTTCTACAAATATCAAGGTGGTTTTTGAAATGTTTTTTGCTTATGAAGGGGGAAGATCTAAGTGGAATCAAACCTTAAGAGTTTTTTTGTATTTTTCAAAAATCTCTGGGTATTTTTGTAACTAGCCCAAACCTCAGGGGGTTTTATGTAATTATCCCTAAATATAATAAGATCATTAGAAGATGCACTGATTGTGAATGTTTCCTAGCTATCTCTTTTACTTAAATTATCTGCTGATTTTTGCAGTATGGGGTGGAGACCCTGTCTACCCGACTGTGAACTATATTCAGGATCCAGATGAGGTGATTGATTACAGGGGCCCAGATTTTCACGAGCCAACTCCAAACATGCTCGATTATCTTAAAGAGGTTTGGCAAAGTTGATTACTTTGATATTTCTTTTATTAAATATCTCATTTCATTGTTTTTTTGTTAGATCTAACACCCTTTTGTTATCGAGTTTTCTTCTTGGTTTTGCTATTAGGTTGAGTTTTTAAATAGAAGTGTAAACGAATTTAGTCAAACCGAACATGTTACTGCTTAAACTTGGTTGAAATTTATTGAGCTCAGAGCGTAGAACAATGGAGTAAAACAGAACAGAGAAAAATAAAAGAACGAAAATTTGTTTTCAATGTGACAAGTCAACTAATGACATATTTGATTCCTTGGCATGAAATTATTTCTATGATAGTTTCTTTAATGATATGTGCAAAACTTTTTATCAGCATGGAAAAGTAATATCAAGAGAGGAGCTGAAGAAAATACAAGCTAAAGAGAGGACAGAAGAACTCGAGGTAACGGGACAATGATCGATAATTTCTGCTGTGACTATAATTATGCATCATATACGAAATTCGCTTGTTTTTTTTTTCTTAAGTGTTCCTCTTCTGCAACAGATGACAGATATGGATGACGCTATGGCACGGGCTGTTGACATAGGCGAAAATGATGTGAGATTGTTGTGTCATGCTTTTGGAATTCTCTCAAAAAAATTAATTTAGTTTTAGGGATATTTGCAAAAATTACCCCTGCAGTTTAGCCTAATTACAAAAAAAACTCAGTTGCCTTTCAAAATAACAAATACCCCCTTGACATTTATTTCTATTTTACAAATTGCATCCTTGGGAGGGGGTATTTGTAATTTTGGAAGATAATTGGAGTTTTTCGTATTTGGGCTAAACCTCGAGTATAGTTTTTGATCTATCAAAAAATTTAGTTTATTTTTAGGAATATTTACAAAAACTACCCCTAAAGTTTATTCTAATTACAAAAGAAACTCAATTATCTTTCAAAATAACAAATACCCCTTTACATTTGTTTCTAGTTTCAAATTGCATCCTTAGGAGGGGGTATTTGTAATTTTGGAAGATGATTGGAGTTTTTTGTAATTAGGAAACCTTGAGGGTAGTTTTTGTAATTATCCCTTACTTTTATGTATTTCTATTGACTAGAGTTTCTTTATTGGTGTACTTGAGAGTTGAGATCATTGCTATTTTTTCTTTTCTTCTCTTTTTCCATTTTCGGGTATTACAACAGGATGAAGGAGAGGACAGTGAAGCTGAAGGTGACGACGAACCAGAAGACGAGAAAATTACACGCAATTGGAGTATTTTAAAAAGCAATCCACCAGAACTGCGCAAGACAAAGGTGATTGAACTTGTAATAACGAGATGGCTTACATACATCTTGTTTCTAATAAAAAGTTAGTTAAAAAATTGGGATAATTACAAAAAAAAACACCAGAGAGGTTTCAAAATTCCAAAAAGGTTTGATTGTGCCTTAACTTAAAGGGGGTGACATGGGGTTTTTGAAATGTTTTTTGCTTATGAAGGGGGGAAATGTAAGACGGAACCAAAGAAATTGGGATAATTACAAAACCTCCCCCTAAGGTTTGGGCTAATTACAGAAAAACACCATAGAGGTTTCAAAATTACAAAAAGCCCCTCAGGTTTGATTGTGTCTTAAATTTAACAGGGGTTTTTTGAATTTTTTTTTGCTTATGAAGGGAGGAAATGTAAGACGGAATCAAAGAAATTGGGATAAATACAACCCCCCCCCCCAAAAAAAAAAAAAAAAGGTGTGGGCTAATTACAGAAAAACACCAAAGTGGTTTCAAAATTACAAAAAGTCACTCACGTTTCATCGTGTCTTAAATTTACGGGGGCAACAAGGGGTTTTTTAAATGTTTTTTGCTTATGAATGGGGGAAATATAAGACGGAATCATACCTTAAGTTTTTTTTTTTTTTTTTTTTTTTTTGTAATTTTCAAAATAATCTAGGGTATTTTGTTATTAGCCCGGACCTTGAGGGGTCTTTTTGTAATTAATTATCCCTAAGAAATTTGATAATTTCTGGGAATGCAAGTGACGTGTCCCCTTCTTATTCGCAGGCCAAACCGAAAAAAGATAGCATGTCTCTGGATGAAGCTATCGATGATTCGGAAAATTTAACAGACTTTCTTTTGGACTTTGAGGAAGAAGATTAATTTTCTTTGAACTAAATTTTATGAGGTAAGATAATCCACAACTATGAAGTATATCATCTTGTTTGATATTTTGGATAGGCTATAGCTAGGATTGTGTACATAGATGCTTTTGTTTGTACTAAATTTTATAAATTGTGCCTTGGAAAATTATTGCAGACATGTTGAGAAACTATTTGTTTGATTCTACGTGAGTTTTTTTAGTACTAATTTAGAAGTGTCTTAATGTCTTATCTTTGTGAATTATTTTGACACCTAGTGTAATTGGAAGCATAGTTATTTGTGATTTTTTTTGTACACCTGGCAATATATAACCTTATTTTGATCTAATGGTTGGGACAAAGTAGGGTTGGAAAACGAATCAAACTACTCGATATTCGATTCAAGATCGATTGTTAAAAACTCTTATGAGCTCGGTAGTCGGTTCAGTAACATAACGAACCAAGCTTGAACATGTTTTTTCGTTCGATAAGATGTTAAGCTCCACTCAATTAGTAAAAAAAAAATGTGTGGTAATATCATGCTACTCGAATATAAATCGTGTTCGGCTCGACTAAAGCTCGTTTGAGCTCGATTAGATTAATAATCAAATTAAGCTTAAACACATTTTTTGAAATTCGATTAAAATTCAAACAAGCTTGAATAGCTCTAGGTTCGGCTTAACTCACTTACACCATTAGGGACAAGGCATAGCTTTACACTCGATGGGGCTCCCATTTATTTAGTCTGCTCATATTTGAAGACGGCCCATTCGCCCTGTGTGTCTGGCCCGTCATTGGAAACCATATATGGTCCAGCTTGTCTAACTGGGCCCAATATTGTGTCTGTGTAAATAAAAACCGATATAAACTACACGTGCACAACTTTTTCTGAACATTTTTATACTCTCATTTGATAAGGAATAAGAAATTTTAATTGTGAATTAATTTCAACAATATAGTTATCTTCTAATATTAAAAATTATAAACACCCCCTTATATTATTGCAAATACCGCTGATATCTCCCTCACTCATTGCAATTTGTAAAATAAAAACAAATGTCAATTCAATATTATTTTTTTGTAATTATTCTAAATTTTAATAATGACTTTATTTGAACACGAGTATCACATATATTAGAAAGGATACTATAATTGGTGCACTTCATCAAATGTTGCATCGAAGAAACCTGCGGGAAAATATGAGAAAATAATATTGCATTAGTGAATGAAAACTATTGAGTGGTTAAGACTTTCAAATCCAGACGAGAGATTTGGAGTTCGATTCCATCACTCTTCCCTTCTCAGATATGTACTAAAAAAAACATTTTAATTAGCACACCAGTGTAGAATGTTAATTTAGGCATGCCGGCCCCTAACCAGGATAAGGAATATTTCCCCAAATCTTTGGCACTTGAAGATTGTTGGGAGGATTGTTTTATGCCTTAATTACTAAAAAAACATGTTTAATTATAATGATTAATGGCACTAATTAATCCCCTAGAAAGGACCCCACTTTTTATATTTTTAAAGCTCTTATCCAACCTCCATTAATACATGATCTCAAGGACTATTTCCTCTGGCCTACACTATCTATGTGATTCCTTTGAAATCTTAAAAAAGTGCTTTATTAGTAATTCTTTTACCATCCCTTTTTCCCTTTTCATCATACATACATATATACATATATGTGTGTATATATAATATAAGGGATAATTACATAAAAAAAACCTGCGGTTTGGGCTAATTACAGAAAAACCCAGAGATTTTTAAAAATTACAAAAAGATATTTAAAGTTTGATTTTGCTTACATATTTCCCTTCATACGCAAAAAAATATTTCAAAAAACTACTCTGATATTTGTAAAAATATAACTCTTTAACCCCTTAAATTTAAGACAAAGTCAAATCTGAGGGGATTTTTTGTAATTTTGAAACATCTCTAGATTTTTTTATAACTAGCCCTAACTTTGGGGGTGTTTTTGTAATTATCCCATAATATAATTATTAACTTTAATTATGAAGTCCTCAGTAATGCATGACAAGGCCTACCATATGCATCACATTAGATGTGTTTGGGATATATGGTCCCCATCATGTGTGCTAGATTCTTACTTTCAGCTCAATAATTCTCTTGCATTCATTAAATGTTATTTGAAAATCAATGTACTTCCTAACCACAAAAAAATAGTAATATTGTTCATGTGATTGAAATTCATTCTAATATTGCTTTCTGCATTAATGACATAATTTAGAAAGGGCTTGAATTAAGACCCATTGGTCCCTCATCTATTGGGAAATGAAATGAAAGCGAGTGCAATGTTTGTACTTTCGTTCCGTTCATTTTTATTTTATAAGTGAATAATGATGATTTTTTTTAATAAAAAAATAGACAATATAGATCTCATTTGTATTCCTTTTATTATCAAGATTGGGAAAAAATAATAAAAATGATGATAAATTAAAGAAATTACGAAAAATCTTTATATGAATAGGATGGAGAGAGAGAAATAAATAATATAGTTAGGTATTGGGAAGTGTGAGAGAGATAGAGAAAAACAAATTAATTTAAAAAAAATAAAATTTTATCTATATATATCTTCTTCCACAAACGATCAGACATCCCACAAAAATTTCTCTCAAATATGAAAATTATGGAAAATAAAAATACAAGCAATCAAAGCCAAATATTTTTGGATTAATTGAGAAAGCAATTTTTTTGGATTAATTGAGATTTAAGGTAATAATTTGGCTCCTTGTGTTTTGGAGTGATGATATAGAAATGATTAGGGAGGTCGGATTTATAACAACATAATTAAAACAATTGTTGTTCATAGATTTATTTTTTTCCCTTTGATATAATTGTATTGATCTTCTGTGTCACCAAAAACACATTATCAAGAAAAAAGCAACAAATGAATTGTTTTCTTGTTTCCTTGACATAAATAAAAGCTAAACCAAAAAACATTTGGTCAACCCCTATATAGTTAAACAATTTGGGGGGACACTAATGACCAATAATTATATTCTTAATCATCATTATCCTTACTTTTAGTACTTTCATTTGCCAAAAAGATTATCATTTTCTTGATACACACGAACATGATTAACACCTGGGGCTCCACTAATCATAAACAATATATTCTTCCTATATCTAATCCATATTTAATTAACTTTATTGGTATGGAAAATCCATAATTGACATAATTTAATTATATAAATAAGTAGGGATAATTGCAGAAACTACATTTGAGGTTTAGCCTAATTAAAAAAAAATCCATTTATCTTTGTAAATTACAAATATTTCCTTAATTATATTTATCTAACAAATACACTATTTGGCTTATCTTGAGCCTTAAAGGTTGCAACTTGTAAGATAAAAATAAATATAAATGAGATATTTATAATTTCAAAAAGTAACTGAATTTTTTGTAATCAGGCCAAATTTCGAATGTTTTTATAATTAATCCAAATAAGTATTCATGTTAAGGAATTACTATATAACTTGCATACAATTTTTCAATGGTACAATTTATTTTATGCCCCTCGGGCATAGTCGAATGGTGAAGGGAGAGCCAATAATCTGCTATGTTTCTTTGTTATGTGGGTTTGATTCCAGACACTAGCAATTTTATTTACTCTTGTCCTGGGTCAATCTGACAATGGGTAATTGGACATGGTCTGACTCTAACCATTCGGACACATCATGTTGTTTATCTGGTGCAGTTTACTGAGATCCGGACTGCCATTTCGGGACTAGTCGGACGTAAGTTTGGAACCTGGTTATAAAAAAAATGGTACAGTTTTTTTTTCTATTGAAGAACGAAAAAGAAAAAAGAATTGTACTAAAAATTTCGAGTCATTTGTCAAATCAATCTGCAATAAATATACAAATTACATGTGACCACATCGTATGCCGACATTTATGACTGCTCATTTAAATTCAATAAGGACATAGTTAAGTGTCATTATCAATTGTTAATTAATTAATAAAATTAATTAAAGAATCATTATTATTCCCCTAATTAATCCAAAGGTGAGACACGAGATCAAAAAGTTCCAAGTTTTCTGGTATTTCCACTTCCCGGACCCAAACCACTAGATTGGGCCGGGGGTGAAGGGCCCATTATGTCCCATCAATTCATTCTACAGCCCACTTTGGTGGGTCCACGTGACGTCCAATATCATTATATCATTGAAGGAAAAGTACTAAGAAGTTTGGCAGAAAAATATCATATGCAGAAATTCAGGACCAATTCATTAGACTAGGCACTCATTGAGTATTTTTTGTTTTGTATTTCATGTCTAATTTTTCTGTAATTAGCTATTTGTGTCCAAAATGCCCTAGGATCCGCGGTCTTTTTTTACGGATCCCGACCGCGACCCCTCCACGGTCGATGGAGCGCACATATATGACGATCCACATTTCATGGTGAACATTATTATAAACATGACACAAAAATCAATGTAAAAAGTAATTTGTCATTATTCTAAATTACATCACTTTTTAACTTCTTAGTACCTCAATTACCTGATTCTGACGAGAGCCTTAGCTGAGGTCCACCCCGGCTAGCTTAACATGTACTCCATTTCAAGTTTCCTCGAATAAAGTACCCCACCTCATTCCCTGGGACCCTATACCAGATACATCTGATTCAACTTTTCTAAATCATATACACTCGGTGAATAGTACATGAGATGTGTTGACGACGAACAACAATCTCGTTTCACATAAATTAAAATATTTATTGATTATCTAAACATTATACTTCATCCGTCCCAAATATCTAGTTTATTTTGATTTTTCACACATATTAAGAACAATATTGGAAACCACAAATATGCCAATAATTACTTGATTTGCCCTTATTTAATAAATGGTGTAAATTATAAAATGCATATTTAATAGGGTTATAATAGTAAACGAATAGAAAATGTACTATTAAATATATAAAATGAACTATATATTTGGGACATCCAAAAAAATAAAATAATAGACTATATTTGGAACGGATAAAATAGTTGATTTACTTCATCCATTCAATCTATGAATGGTGAGAAGCATTGCAAGGGAAAAGACCTACAAATTTCGTGGACCAAATTGGTAATAAAAAGAAAATTGGAGTACCCAAATTTAATAAAAGGGCGGCTTAGAGGAAAGTGTGAAAGGTTTGGAGGGTCATCGTCAAAAAGCAGGACACAATTGCGGGGCCCACCAGGCGAGGAAATCTAGATTTAGCAGAAATCGGGTGGGTCCCGCAAATCTAAGAGGTGAGCTGTTCTTTTCCAGAGCGTCCTCTCACTTTTTTCCACCGTCCACCTCCTTCAAATAGTTTTCCCACCCATGGTTCCTTTGAAAGCTAGATAATTAAATTAATTAATAAATGTTATTTTTATAAAATAAAATACCAATTAATATTGGATAATTTATTACAAAATATGAAAATATATTAACAAGGTGTTTGGCCGAGCTTATAAGATGTTTGAGCGTTTATTTCAACAACCTCCTTTAATTTTAATTATTTTAATTACTAAATAGTTATTACTAACATTTTAAAAGTTACACCATCTTAATTTATTAAAACAGTTCAACAATTTATTGTTAAAATAATATCTAGCGTCTTATAAGCTCTAAAAACATCTTATAAGATATATGAGCTTATAAAATCTTTTAAGTAAGTTTAGCCAAACACCCCCTAAGTATAACATGTACTATTTGATGAACCATGCTCTTATATAAGCGTGTTTTCTCATTGTTCTTGTTTCCACCTATAATAGTGAAAAGCTATATTTGATTTTGTTTTCAATGATTTTAGATAGTGTATTAAGAAGGTATCCACATAAAATATGTGTTAAAAGATAATATCAAATGACCTAATAAAAAATACACTTATTGGACTGAGTCACAATAAATGAGATTCGATGAAATTTTGATTTGGCCCGATTTTTCCAATTGGTCCACTTGGCTAGAGTCGAGATGCGCGTCCCGTGCCGGTCCATTGACATTGACAACTTTATGTATATTTTTTTGGGTTATTAGCTATCATAATTCATAGTGACAACTTTATGAAACAACTTTTCGTTGCCGACTATCAACAACAACAGTTTTCTTACATTCATGTTACATAATATAATACTTTTTATACATATATACTTTGAATTATTTTTATATAAGATATAATATCTTTAGTTTATACAAAAGCTAAAATATATAGAGTGGAGAAAAATAAACCTTGCCAGAAAAAAAATGAGCTACAGGTGAATATAAAAATAATATTTCTTGCTATGGCAGTGAGAAGAAATAAAGTTGCCATTGCATGGAATAGATTTAGGGGATTTTAAGCTTTGGGACTGAAGTCTCATTTACTAGTGGAAAATTTGCAGGAAAAATACATTTTTGATAAAGATATTGGTGATGTTATTTAAAAAAGCATATATTAAATATTTTTAAAATTATAAAGTAGATCTAATGGGTCTAATCCAAATTCGGTGAATCTTAGTGCAAGATTTTTTAGTCTTGACTAAGTATATCCCTCCATTGACATTCTTAATTTTTCAATAAATTCGGGTAGGTTTAAAAATAAAAAAATGCCAATTTATGTAAAGGGATAAATATTTTTATCAAGTTTAAATAAAATTAATGTGTTTGCACCAAAGAATGTGTTTGAGTTTGCTGCCCCGAAGTTCCATGGAAACCCCTTGGAAATAAAGAAAAAAATATTAGCAAAAATGAAAGGAGTACAAGTAAGTCGAGTCGAGCTTAATATACTGTTATTTAAATTCATATTTGAGTTTATATGAATTAATGATCGAACTGAATTTGAGTGAACTTTAATAGAGTCAAACACAAACTTCATATATGTTTTATTATTGTCTTTTTGTAATCAAGTCGAATTCGAATATGACTTCAGTTCTTATCTAACTATATACAGTTCTTTACTTGTATGCTAAATTTAAACAAAATCTTAATAAATTTTCCTAAGTCGATAATTAAATCTCAATCATATTATATGTATATGTGGGCATGGTCTAAATTATTGAGCTATGAATTGTGACACTCGACCAACCTAAATTATGGCTAGATATGAATGGACACATACCCTATTATTTGTAAGAATGGACTTTGTTGAAATTAAATGAAACAAACAAACAAATAAAAGGATTAGGCTTTTGGTGCATGAAATGGAAGGAGGGGTGGTGGGTGCGGAGTGTACGCGTACCATCTTTAGCCCATCACTTTTTCTAGACCCACCAAAAACCTCACATAGTCACATAGTACTTTAGTGGGATTATTATTATTATTATTATTATTATTATTATTATTATTATTATTATTATTATTATTATTATTATTATTATTAGAATAATATTCGTTGTTATGCTTTAATAAGTTGAGAGTAGTGGTTGGAGTGGAGTGGATAAATTTCAAAAAAAAATGAAAAATACAAGGTTTAGACCCTTATCAACATTCAACGCCCTTATAAAGGGTGAGTAATATAATTTGAGCTACAAACTCGTGGTTACATTATTTGCTATGAATTAATGGTCATATGGAAAAGTTACAGCACTTTTCAGGAATATAACATTTTAATTTCTATTAATAAATTTATTGTATATACGTTGCTTAAAGCTAGGAAATAACTCGTTTTGAAAAAATCCATGGGGTTCATTGACCGACAAAATAGAAAATATTGTTTTCTAAAGACTACAGTTACTTGCATAATACCGACAGAATATAAAATATCGTTTGCCCGCAAATTATACGACAAATCACCGACACTTTTAAAGTTATCGACATAAATACTGAAGGTATTTACCAATAGTATCATATTTTATTAATACTGACAGAATATAAAATATCGTTTGCCCACAAACTATACCGACAAATTACCAACACTTTTAAATTTATCAACATAAATACTAAAGGTAATTACCAACAATATTAAACTTTATTGGTAAATATTTACCTACAACAATTTTACCTATACTTTACAGTTATCTTAATACCTACCAACAAATTTTTCTGTAGGCAAAATATTTTTTACTGTAGTATCAGAATATCTCATTTTCCCAAAAAAAAAAAAAAGTCATCGTGTTGGTCCAATTACAGTTGAAGCTCTATAAATTAATAACATTGAGACTGTTAATATTTATTAATTTAGCGAGATATCAAATTAACAAATTATTAATTTTGTTTGTTGTAAGTTAGGACCTACGAAAAAGTATTATTTAAATGAGGTTATTAATTAATCTAGTATTGACTTATTAAATTTATACAGTATGCTTATTATTTTAAAATATATAGAGTGTTTATAACAAATTTGAATTTCACGTGTAATTAATTTTACTAAAAAAATATATAACGGACTCTTTGGAACGGTTGTTGCAGCCTGCAACACAATCATAACGTACCCCCCCTAAAAAAACAAAGAACAAACTAATAGAGAAGTAGTGGCCCATTGCCATAACCAGAGCAAGTACGGGCCGTACTAAGCTAGAATTCCGTATCCCGTTCTCTTTTTGTTTGTTTGGTTTTGTTCTTAATATTTTTGGTTAAGTTTCTTTTTTTTATGAAAAAAGAAAAAATGTATTGTAATGTTTAAAAAAAAACTACATATATTAATTTATGATATTTCGATAAATTATATGAATATCAAGTGTATGAAGTGATGTTAACTACTTCCTCCTTCCCACTAAGATACGCATCTTTTTCTTTTTCGTCCGTCCCAATATAGAAAATACCTCTATTTAACTCAATATATATTTAACAAATTTAATTTTGTCCCATTTAATACAAGAGTAAAGTAGGAAGAATATGGAAAAAGATTGTCATCCCAGTTATATATGTATATATTTTGATAACCAAGATTTTATTTTTTCACATAACTATACATCGGTGAAATATCTTGTCACCTTAAGAACTGTCTTAGATAAACCGCGAGAATAATGTATAATGGTCCCAAAATAGTTATATTTACTATGTATTCTTAGTCCGTGTGAATTATTATCTCGGCAATCTTAGTGGGACAGAGAAAATATTGAATCCAAATTCCATGATTAGGACACACTCACTCTCTCTTAATGCATGGATGAACCTACAAATGTACAACTACAAGTGTGGGTCCATCGTACACTTGGGATTCCTGATTTATAAAAGCAATACATTGTTTGTTGTCTGGTTTTGTTGTTTGGTGACAGTTTACCTTCCATTACCCAACTCCAACCCATGAAATAAATGGGTTTAAATGAGGCTGCACAATTCTACTTATTTCATACGTGTTCATCCACCATTTCTAAGGGCATCTCCGATCCAACTTCAAAGACCACACTATTACACCAAATATGCAAAAAATTCTCTCCAACCCAACTCTAAACCTTTCACTAAATTTGGTGTAGTGAATAGTATTACACCAAATTTGGTGTAACACTATTCATTTACACCAAATTTGGTGTAATGCAATATCACCAATTTGCCCTGCAATTCTCTTATATTTAAAATTAAATTTCAATTGTATCCTCATTTTATATGTACATAATTTATAAAACATGGTTTTAATAATTAATTAATATTTTATGTAAATAATAATAAATAACAAATCATTATAATTTAAACTAAAAAGGATAATAATATTTATTTTGTTAATATAATTAATGAATGTAATATTAATTAAATGTAAGTTTATAGTTAATTATATTAACAATAATAAAATATTAGTAAATGAAATAATTGTATAAATAAATAAATTTGGTTACTATAAAATGAAGAAGAATGAATAAAATATTCATTTTGTGTAAGATTTGGTGTAATGGGTTGAAGATGGTTTTGATAAAATTATACTAAAACACCAAATTTGGTGTAGTTTTTACACCAAATTTGGTGCAATGGGTTGAACATGGCCTAAACGGAACATATTTCATATTCCATATTTTTTTGTGTTCGATTTTTTTTGTTCCACTATATTGGATTGTGGACGTGTATGTGTCAATACAAATAACTGTGGTAGTTGAATTTTTAGCTGTAAATATATGTGTCAAACATCCAGTAGAGTAATTGAACACAAAATTTGATTCCATTAATTCATATTTTTAAACAACTTACTTTTAGTGAATGTCTGTTTTAACACGTAATCTGATTCTATTATATGTTTATATGTAAAAATTATTTGTCTTTTTAAATATTTTTAATCTCGCCATCCATCTTTAAAATATTTTTAATTTTGGCTCCCTATGCTATAATTTTTGCGTCCATTCCTGGTTTTAAATGTTTTCTTTTTTAGTTTATATTTATCATATATGTATTTTTTTTTTCAAAAAAGTAAAAAGAATGAAAAGGAGAAGCCAGAGAAAGCGAAGTTTGAATTGGTCTCCTTGGGGATATAATAAGAACCTTTTTCAACTAGCTAGTTATAGATACCATGACAAAAAACCATTAATATATCACTGTAAGTGGCAACTTATTGCACGTGTTGTGTCAAGTTGATATATGCAAGAAAGATAAAAACGAAAAGGCAAAACAAAATTCAATTGAAAATGAACTTTTGAGTAATTTTGATTTGACCACAATAATGTGTTGATTCCTTCTTATTATTATTATCTTTTTTTGAAATGTCTTATTATTCTTTTCTCGTAGTTAGATTCATAAACACTTGCCAAATTACTTATGTGACTTTTATATCCATGCATGTAGTTGGCCGTGTTAACTCTTTATTCCAAATTTAGGTTTAGAATTTAAGGTTCATGCATATACATCATTTTGCATAAATCTGTTTGACAAAAACTCGTATGAGACGATCTCACGGTCATTATCTATGAGACAAATTCTATATGTAAACAAAATTGAACTCAAAACCAAATACAACCCAAATTCATAAAAAAGTATCCATATTTTTATGTTTTGTAGGATCACTATTTCTTGGGATGTCATTTGCCTTTATACCATATTGTCCATGAATTTTCATATGTTTACTGGTCATTGCATAAAATTAGTTTAAATGTTAATATTCCTATTGCACGTCTTCTAATATATAGGGTGAATATTAGGTACCGTATACAATAATAACATCATTTTATATTTTAATATTGACGCATGACTCGTGCCTAATGTTGGGCCGTGTCAAGAAAATTCGAGGCCGGCTTGAGGAAATTTTTTTATTAGGAGTCTAAGTAAGAGAAATAATAGTTTTGATATCCATTTTCATGTTTAACATATTAAAGATAGGAAAGATGAAACCTGGAGCTAGAAATGAGAACAGAGTGCTCAAAATTGGACTACAGGTTCTGTCAATATTCAAGAATTTCTATCATAAGCAGCTGATAATTTTTATGATTTCTGTTATTCTAAAATCTGGATCTCTTATCATTAGAAGTTGTTTTTTTTATGGGTATCAATTATTGAATCTCGTTTATGACTTTATGGTGGATAAGAAGATTTAGGATAATTATTTTTTGAGTAAAGATGAAGGGATAATGACATAGCAGACTACACATACGCAAATAAGAGAAAAAAGACGAGTCTAATACTCTAGATTTTACAAAAAATAAGCATTATAACCCTTTAAACTAATACAAATTAAGTAAACACCTACCTATTACCTAATTTTTACTTTTTAGGCCTATAAAGAAGCTAATCATTTCCTAATTTTCTAGACTCTTAGTATCTCTACTCTACTGTTTCTAATTTGTAAGTTGCTGTCAAATTTTATAGGTGTGGTTTGTGCATATAATATTTGTATATTTGTGTGCATATATATATATATATATATATATATATATATCATGGGCAAAATTAGGGCCCCCAAAGAATTTGCGGCCTGATGCAATTGTCTCAGTTGTCTCAACTGCTGACACGACCATGGCCTGATGAGTATTTTGAACAAGTATTTAGACATGATTTTTAGCTTTTTGCTCGAAAAAAGTTTGTATTTTTAAATATTAATTTCTAATTTTGCTCATACTTAATTTAATTAGAATTTGAAACCGTGGGTGAAGTAGTTTTGCTTCTCTAGAAGAGTGTTGATTCGCGTGGCTTTTGACATAACTTTTTTGTGCTTCATTTATTTTTGTAAATGTATAAAAGTTTGTTTTGACATTTCCCCCCTCAAAACTTTTGCAAATCCAAAAGGCGCTTGTGACATTTTTGTTAATTTATTGAAAAAATAAAGTGATATCGCTTTTTATCAATATTTAATTTTTCATCTTTTCATTTTTTTTTCCTCTAAAGATCAACAACTTTTGCTTTTCCCCTATTTATCAACAATCTCTAAATGTAACGTACACTCTTTAAAGTTCAAACATTTAACAGAATAAGTAAAGTGAGGAAAATATAAATGAAGAAGAGTTTATCCATCGAGGTTGTGTACATGCTATATGCCTATAAATATAAGCGAGTATGATATTAATGAATTTAACTTGGAATTCCGTAATTTTATGCGGATGGTTCTCACGTATATAATAATTACAACATTAGTTTTCAAGCACAAATTATGAGTTTTTATAAAATCATAACCTTTTAAAAAATATGTGATAATCTTTCTTGTAGTGAAACAAGAGATAAAATATCATTTTTGAATATAAGATCCAATCCGAGTTTTATGACATTTCAGAGTATCAAAAATTAATAATTTTTATACATAAAATTGATGCTGCTATAGAGTGTATATCTCTCCAAGTCCAAAAATTTGTGTTTGGTAGTCTAAGTTCAAAGTCCAACTCCAAGTATTATGATAATATATATTCTTCAAGTAGGAACTAGCACGTCAGACTATGTAATACACAAACAAAGTTAGAAGAGTCAATGAATTGTCCCAATAAGATCTCTCCGATGCTTAATGAGAAAAATTCAGAGCAATAGAATATAATTAAATGAAATCAATTCAGAATACTTACAAATGAAAAAGAATGAATCTTTTATATATGAAGATAATGAGTCTTATGAGACTAATATGAAAAAGTGGACCTCATACGCTGTAACTGATTAATCGAGCCTCTTGGGCTGCGTAAATTTTTTTTGATCCAATAATAATAATGATACTTGGCAATAATAAATAATTTTGTAAGTAGTAAATGCAACAATAATAAATAAGAGAAAAATCAACTTTACCCCATCAAAAATATTTGTCAATTATTTAAATATTTTACAAAAAAATGGTGGGGTTGGCTACTTTAATGATATTATGAGCCGTATAGGTACTTTGAAGGACCTGCCTATTGGTAGGCTCACTTAAATGTGTATTCATTTATAGTGAGATGACACCCGGAGAAAAATTCCATTCCCGTCATTTGCCTCAAATGGTTTTTCTTTTATAAGAACATTTAATTTATGTTATTCCTAAATACATAATTCAAGTTAGATAAAAGGTGAACCCAAATTCATAGAAATTAGGGGTGTAAACGAATTGAGATGAACCGAATATAGTACTGTTCAAACTTATTTTAATTTTTATTGAGCTCCAAAACTTGTTTGAATTTAGTTTGATTATTAATCCAGTCGAGCTTCAACGAGCTTTAGTCGAGCCGAACACAGATCGAACTTGAGTAGCTTTAATATTTTTACACATAATTTATTATTTTTACTAATTGAGTCGAGATTGGACCGAATTTTACATTTTATCGAATGAAAAAATGTGTTTCAGTATGGTCCGTTATGCTAACAAATCGAGTTCAAACAGGCTTTTAATGATCAATTTCGAGTCGAGTATCAAACAATTTAGTTCGTTTTTTAGCCATACTTGCATATACTTTTGTAGTATTAGAGTGGAATTGTGAATTGATTATGATAGTATGAAAATTTCACTTAATTACATTCGAATGTACACATTCAATGGTTCATATTAATTATATTATAAGATGCAAGCAGTTAACTTAAGCTTTACCCAAAATATTAAATGCCGAAATAGAAAGAAAAGAAAGTGAATAAAGTGCATTAATAATAATAATTCCTTGTTGGGCTGGCAATGGCCCATAAATGACCACTATCCAGCAAATCTTTCATGCAAAAAAACCCAACTACTAGTCCCAATCTACGAAGGCCCACTTCACTTGGCATTTATTGAACCACAGCCCCACCCCCCAACGAGAGAAAATTAATTCAAAAGAAAGGTGGAAAAGGGTACAACAGTAATTTAATCGTCCTAAAGGTCTAATTATTGGAATGGTCCACTGCTCCCACCACATCCTCTCTCAAGAATAAAAATTAAAAAATGACGCACTTTCTCTCTCTACCATGCCTTAAATAAAAAGTGACATCTGAATCCTCACACCACTTAGTCGAGCGTGTCCCACATGACTTGCCTAATGTAGTTTACATGGTTGACGTAATTTGCATTTTCATCCAAAAAAAAGTGACATCTGAATCATTGTGTATTTTCGGGATTACATGGGTCAATTCCTGAGGGATCGGAGTTGTTTCCCCAAGACTATTCATGTAGAAAAATAGAATCCCAGGTATAAAAAAAATAATATATGAAGGCTTAGCCACCACAAGGGATTCAAAGTCTCTTGTGGGGTGGAAGTGAGGGGTTAAAAGCCCCACTTTATCAAATTGCTTCCCGAATATATACGAGTTGGTGAAAATTTGGTGGGAACTTGATTTTCAAGAAGAGATCAACTATAATTAGATTGAAGGACAAACATAATTGTTAGATTTGGGGTGTCTCGAACATAATTGTTAGATTTGGGATGTCTCGAACATAATTGTTCTCTTTATTTAGGATGATTTGATTGTACGTCATCAGATCATATCATAACACTAGTCACTTCATGCACATCCTGGCTCTCACGGTTTATCTTGATGGCAGCAATGAGAGGTCGGGGCTGATGTCCTCAAGCATAGTCAGGTGTGAGCATGAAAACTGAGTTAAAAAATAAAAAAAATGACATCTGATAAAATGGGAAAAAGGATGTATTTAATATTTGACTGATTGTAGCAGATGAAAGAGAAAACTGAAAAACATGGAAAGAGAAAAAAACATAATATACTACTACTTGTGAGCTGCAAATCTATAATACTCCTAGATATTGGTAGATGTATGTATTTATTTGTAGACTATGATATGAAGTGAGAAGCAGAGCAAATACGTACTGTGTTATCTCAGTTTCTCCATTTCCATATATATACATATAGATAGATAGATACACGTTCGTGCTTGTGTTGAGTGGAGGCGCACGCGCATGCATAATATATCGGTGGAGTTGGATTTATCATTTATAGTCTCGTGTGAAAATCTGTGTTGGTGAAACGGAAGACCCTTTTGTGCTTGTTGAGGCAAAAATTGGGTTTAGTATATGCTTAATTCTGAGCGAAACCAGTTGAATTTCGTTTAAAAAAAGGAAAAATCGGGTTTCGTGTATGGGCGATTTTGCTGGTGCTGGAAGATACTGAGATCTGAGAGGGTTGGGAAGTTTGTCCTCGTTCTGAATTGCAAATTGTTTGAACCCAATTTTGTTGGATTCGAGCGTTTTTTTGGGGGATTTTGAGCTGAAATGTGGTGGTTTTTTAGTTGACGAGTTGGCCTGTGAGTTTATCGATTGCATTTTTCTGTATTTGGGGGAATTTGGTGACGAAGATTTCGAACTGATGATGCTGAGTGGAATAGGTTTTGGTTGAACAATTTTTGGAGGGAACCTAATTTTGCTGCATTATCTTCATGTGAAGCAGTGAAGGGGCTTTATCTTCTGTTATTTCATCAAGTTTTGTATACAGCTGGTGGTGAATTGATGAGAGAAAAGGGGAACTAAAATCACTTCATGCTTTGGATTTTCGGTGGGTTTATTCAGAGGATTTAGGTTATGTTGGGGTAAAAAGGAGGTATAATAAGCTACATTTTTTTTCCCTTTAATTTTAATTATTTTTAAAATAAAATTGGGGACAATATGTTTTAATTGATTTATTTTGATATGTTGTAGTTATTGCTGTTTTCTTGCTGCTCCAACCTTTTATTGAATCTGCAACATGAAACTCTCTGCTACCTTAAATCAGGAGTCTCCTGAAGGTAAAATTGCTTTCTTCCTTTTTTGTTTCAAGTTATTTTTTAATTAATTTCTTTCAAGGCTGCAACTCTGCAAAGCAGAGTTTGATTATCTTTCTTCAATTTTCATTTCTTTTCTTTTTGAGGAATGTTTGACCATCATGTCTTTACTTTTGTAAAAAAAAAATTATAAAGTAATTTTGTTGCTAGGGTATCTTTCCCACAAAGGTCATCCTTGTTGTTATGGTTTCTAGTTCTTTTTGCATTTTTTTTTAAATTCAATATATCTTGTAGTTTGCAAATATATATGAAAAAATGGAAAATTGAATTGTGGCCAAAAACTGATAATTTTCTTGAATTTGATTAGCAGGAGAAAAGAACTGCTTAAATTCTGAACTTTGGCATGCCTGTGCTGGTCCTCTTGTTTCTCTACCTTCTCTTGGAAGTCATGTGGTGTATTTTCCTCAGGGCCACAGCGAGCAGGTTTACTTTCTAGCCTTTTTCAATTGCAGCTTGTGTTAGCAAACCAAATTTATTTCTGGGCTTAATTGCAAAATTGGTCCCGTAACTTTAGGGCTGTGGTATTTTAGGACTTTTAGTTTTTTACTTTGCAAAATAGGACTTCAGTTTAAAAAATCCGGCACATTAAGGACAAAAATTGCCGGAAATTTTAGAATTTGGACGGAATCTGATGACATGGCCACATCATCACCCTAATTGGGGATTTCCAATTTTTCGGCGGAATTAGTGATGTGGATGCTGACTGGGATGCAAAATGCATACGTGGCGCTTATATGCAAAATGCATCCCAGTCAGTATCTACATCACTAGTCCCACCGGAAAATTGAAAATTCTCAATTATGGTGATGCGGCAACCACGTCATCAAATTCCGGCCAATTTCTGAATTTCTGGCTATTTTTGTCCTTAATATGCCTAATTGTTTAAATTCAAATCAAATTTTGCAAAATGAAGAATTAAGTCTTGAAATGCCTTAGCCCTTAATGTTACGGAACATATTTAGCAATTAATCCTTTATTTCTTTGTTCCTGCAAAAGCCTGCTTCTACAATGAAACTGAAAAAATAAATAGTTAGCATCTATAATGAAACGTCAAGGTGTCACGCCTATCCCTCTTCAAGAACATTCATCTTCATTATCGAACTCTAATTCTTTTCTTGGATTTTGGATTACAGATGAATACATAGATGTCTTACAGGCAGAATGTGTTAAATATAGCTCATTGTTTTTGGATGCATATACTGCACAGGTCGCTGTATCTACAAACAAAGAAGTTGATGCTCAAATACCTAATTACCCAAGCTTATCACCGCAGCTCATTTGCCAGCTTCATAACGTGACGATGCACGTAAGTGATCATGAAACTTTCTTGTATTCTTATTACTCTTGCATGCTTGTTTCAGAAACTCGTATTTTGTTTAAATTTAACCAGGCTGACATAGAGACAGATGAAGTTTACGCTCAAATGACCTTGCAACCTTTGAGCCCAGTATGTTCACACAGCCTTATCTTAATTAGTTTTCTATCATATTTCCTGTGTCCTCAATTTTTTATGGGAAATTACAAAATACCCCCGTGGTTTGGGCTAATTAGAAAAAAAAGATACTGTCTCAAATTTAAGGGGGCAACTGTAATATTTTTATAAATGTCAGGGGTTTTTGAAATGTTTTTTTGTTTATGAAGGGGATAATTTTTTTTTTGATTATCCCTTTTTTTATTTATTTTTTTAAATTTTTGTGGTCCTTCTACAGCAAGAGCAGAAGGAGGTTTCCTTCCTTCCAGCAGACTTAGGTGCCCCAAGCAAACAGCCGACGAATTACTTCTGCAAAACTTTGACGGCCAGTGACACCAGCACGCACGGTGGATTTTCAGTTCCGCGCCGTGCAGCTGAAAAAGTATTTCCACCATTGGTAAGTATTCTTTAGCTCTTGGAAATTAAAAGTTGTCCAATTTGTTATCTTTCTGTTGTCTGGCGTGTATGGTTGATTATACGATGCCCTTTTACAGGACTTCTCCCAGCAACCTCCAGCTCAAGAGTTGATTGCTAGGGATCTTCATAACAATGAGTGGAAATTCAGACATATATTTCGAGGTGAGTTTGGTAGAAATAAGGCGAACGGAGATAAAAGAATAGAAGATAAATGCATTTCATAACGTCTTGAGTGTCCATGTTTTCTTATATGAAAAAATCCATGCCCTTTCATTTTGGATGACAGTGTGTACTTTCGCAACATATGATTTTTCTGATGTGTTAGGAAGTTAGATAATGTTCTCATAAAATGTGTCCTTATTATGTGAAAATTAATATTTGAAGCTGCAAAAATCTGCTTCACTGTAGAACACAGAATTATTTAAGGTCCCTGATAGTTATTTCCAACTTAGTATTTAGATTTTTTTTTAATGGACTAGTTTTTTAATATGGTAATATATTTTTTTATTCTATGGAATTTGCTTTTGTGGAGGTAGAACTCTGCTATATAGTTCTTAATAATTTGTTATTTTATCCTTATTTTAGGTCAGCCAAAAAGGCATCTTCTTACAACAGGATGGAGTGTTTTCGTGAGTGCAAAAAGACTTGTGGCTGGTGATTCAGTTCTTTTCATATGGTAGGCTATTAACTTCTCTATAACATGGCGACATACCTTTCAAAGTTTCTAATTTCAAGACTTATTGTAAATCAAATGGAATGTGACTCCATTTGTTGTTTGTTTTCTTTGATCAGGAACGAAAAGAACCAATTGCTTCTTGGCATACGACGTGCCAACAGGCCACAAACTGTGATGCCTTCGTCCGTTTTATCGAGTGATAGTATGCATCTCGGTCTGCTTGCTGCTGCTGCTCATGCAGCTGCAACAAACAGCCGTTTCACCATATTTTATAATCCCAGGTACGGTGTTTCTCAATAATCAATGCCTGCATGATTCATTTTATACTCTAATTTTACTAACATAACAACTTTTTTTTTTTCAAATTCAGGGCTAGTCCTTCTGAATTTGTCATACCTCTGGCCAAATACATAAAAGCAGTATATCACACTCGAATTTCTGTTGGTATGCGCTTCCGGATGCTGTTTGAAACAGAAGAATCTAGTGTCCGTCGGTAAGTTTCAAATATTTACTCTTGGTACTTTGTGCATTTACATTTGTGTCAATTGTAATTTGATTTCTTTTTAATGTCGAGTGATGCAATTTACTTATTTCTGTTACGTCTTCTAAAATGTGCTTGGTTTCAGCTACATGGGCACGATAACTGGGATAAGCGACTTGGATCCTGTTAAGTGGCCAAATTCACACTGGCGCTCGGTTAAGGTATATGCACACATCATAAGGTTCCTACTCGTTCTTCTTGGAGTATGTAGTTACAATACATGGGGTGTTTACAACTCCCACTACTTCAAAAGGACTGTAATGATAAGATGTATTAATTGGGGCCAAATTATGTTTGTTTGTATTTTAAATGTGCAAAGAGCCAGATTTTTGGCTGCAAAGCTGTGGGTCATGCCACTAGGCATGCTTGCTTCTTCTTCTATTGTTTATAGGTATAATTAACTACCCTTGTGGTTCAGCCTAATTACAAAAAACTGCATTATCTTTCAAAATTACAAATACCCTCTTAAAGTGGTACACACACGGCGTGGAGGTTTATATTTACCTAACAAGTAGAGGGTGCAATATGCAAAAGAGAAACAAATGTCAGGGGGTAATTGTAATTTTGAAGGATAATGATAATTGTTTTCTTTTTTTCCTTTAAATATGTTGAATCTTAGGGTTAGTTTTTGTAATTAACCCTTGTTTATATGTTTTAAATGGTCTCAATCACAATTAAATCCAATGTACACCTCGATTTATTTCTAATTATGTACGTTAAATCAAATTTCACTGTTTGATGCAGGTTGGCTGGGACGAATCAACTGCTGGGGAGAGGCAGCCAAGAGTGTCTCTTTGGGAAATCGAGCCTTTGACAACGTTCCCAATGTATCCATCGCCATTTTCGCTACGACTAAAGCGTCCATGGCCACCAGGTCTCCCCTCCTTCACAGGTACGACTCCTTTTTTCTCTTCCTACACACCACAAATCAGTAAGGCCACAAATTTGATCTCCAT
The DNA here is from genome assembly GCA_016081115.2 of Rehmannia glutinosa. NCBI lineage: Eukaryota > Viridiplantae > Streptophyta > Magnoliopsida > Lamiales > Orobanchaceae > Rehmannia > Rehmannia glutinosa. The sequence continues at coordinate 76,661,369 of CM071933.1, read as the reverse complement.
GTTAAGCTTTGTGCTTTAATCTGCATTACTTATTCTACCTAGGAATGAAAACCGACGACATGGGACTAAATTCTCCCCTCATGTGGATCCGTGGAGATGGAGGGATGCAATCTCTCAACCAAGGATTGGGGCCCACACCCTGGATGCAGCCGAGGCTCGACACGTCAGCGCTCGCCATGCAAAACGATATATACCAAGCTATGGCCACTGCCGCTCTTCATGAAATGAGGGCCGTCGACCCATCCAAACATATCCTTCCATCAATTATGCAATTCCAGCAACCCCAGTTTGTTAACAGCAGGCCTCTCGGTTTAGGTCATCCTCAAATACTACAGCAATGTCAATCTTCGTCTCCCTTTCTTCAAAGTCTTCAGTCTCAAACACAACCACAAACGCACGCTAACCTTCTTCAGCAGCAACTGCTCCATCAAAACTCGTTCAATAACGTTCAAATCCAACAGCAGCATCAGCAGTCTACTCCAATGCAACACGTTATCGATCATCAATTGTCTTCAAACTCTCAAGCTCAGTCTCAAACAACACAGTCCATGTCTACGTTGCATCACAGCTTTTCGGAGTCAAATGTCAAACCCGTTGTTGGCAATATTAGTTCTCCTTTACACAGTTTATTGGGTTCGACTCACCAGGATGAAGAGGGTTGGCCAACAAAGAGGGTTGCTCTTGACCCTCTTCTTTCTGGTGGTATTTCAAATTCAACCCAGATCGATCATGTAGGGTCGTCAAACACGAATATAACCCACAATTCTGTTTCGTTGCCTCCGTTTCCTGGTAGAGAGTGCATGATAGAGCAAGAAGGAAGTAATGATCCACAAAACCACTTTCTTTTTGGGGTTAATATAGATTCGTCCTCCCTTCTTATGCCGAACGGTATGTCGAACCTTAAAGGAGTTGGTAGTGACAGTGATAATGCAACTATGGCCTTTGCCTCTTCCACCTACATGAGTAGTTCTGGTGCTGATTACTCGCTCAACCCTACTGTGACTTCGAGCAGTTGTATGGAAGATTCAGCTTTTTTGCCGTCTTCCGAGAATGTGGGACATGCAAATCCACCCAACAGAGCATTTGTTAAGGTAAGTTGCTATAATATTGTTACCTTGGGGTAAATATTGTTATTTTTGGAACTAGTAGGAAGGGCAATTTTGGCCCGACCCGTGACCAGCTCCGGATCGGGGCAATTCTGGGTATCGCTTCCGCACCGCCCCTCCTAGCAAATTTATTTTTTTATATACATTTAATATATATTTAGCATATATAATATATATTATAATATAATTCTTTTGTATTTAGTTTTATGTCTAGCATAAATTGATAATGACAACTTTTATAAGTAATATTTTATAAATATATTTTTTTTTCTTTTTCCAATTTTCTGTATTTAATTTTATTTAATTTAGGCCAGGATGGGTCGGCCCGGCCTCCCCGTTCTCTAGATACCCGTCCGATCCGCCACATTGACATTCCTATTTGGAAGGGATAATTACAAAAAAACACCCCTAAGGTTTTGTGTTAATTACAAAAAAAAACCAAAAGTTTTTGAAACACACTCCCCTTGCATTTGTAAAAATAATGCAATTACCCCCCGTAAATTTAACACAGAATCAAAACTCAAGTTTTTTTTTTTTTTTTTTTTCGTAATTTCAAACATCTCAGGTTTTTTTAGTAATTAACCCAAATTTCAGGGGTATTTTTTGTAATTATTCCTTTTTGGAATGATTGCTGGAAATTCTATTTTTTTATAAATACACTAACCGACCAAATGACTAAATGGCTATTTTGATTGGATTTGGAAGGATTGCACTTTGTTTTCGTGCTGTAATATGTGTGTGTTCCAACTTGAGCACATTCTAGTGTAGTAGAGTTATAGCCATGTCGATATTTAATGTGGAAAACTATCATCAACAGGTATACAAGTCAGGGTCCTTTGGAAGGTCACTTGATTTAACCAAGTTTAGCAGCTACCATGAGCTGCGCACTGAACTTGCTCAGATGTTTGGCCTTGAAGGCCAATTGGAAGACTCTTTGAGATCAGGCTGGCAGCTTGTATTTGTGGACCGAGAAAATGATGTGCTTCTTCTCGGCGATGACCCCTGGCCGTAAGTTTTTTCGTTCAACTTGTGTTTATTTACAAAAACAGATGTTTCGAAATTACAAAAAGTACCATTTGGTTTGATTATGTCTTAAATTTTTGGGGGTAATTCTAATATTTCTAGAAATATCAGAAGGGGTTTTGAATTTTTTTTCGCTTATGAAGTGGGAAAATGTTATATCTAGAAATAAATGAAAAATATCGCTTATGACCGTAAACGATGGCGTGATATGATCCATATAGCCGACCCCACATAGTGGGATTCAGACTTAGTTTGTTGTTGTTGTTGTATGAAGTGGGAAAATGTAAGATGTGATCAAACCTCAAGGGTTTTTTTGCAATTTCAAAAACCTATGGGTTTTTTTGTAATTAGCCCGAACCTTAGGTTTTTTGTAATTATCCTAAAAAAGTGATTGTCGCTTTTGGCTGATAAAAAGTAGTTTTTAGTGCGTTCGAATACCAACTTCTACTTTTGATTCGGCATAATTTCATTAGAATCTGGAAGCAGGGCGAGGGGGTGAGGGTACTTTAGATTCGTGATTTTGCTTCTAGTTTGACGTTTACACTCAAATAAAACACTTCTACAACTTATTCACCGCACACTCCTAAGAACTTATTCAACTTTTAGCTTCTACTTGCAAACATTACCAACTTTTGATTCGCAACTGCCTACAATAAATCTTGTAGCATCACTTTTTCTAAAAGCAGAAGTTTTTGCGAACACTCCCTTATTATCAAACGGGACTTTTCTCGCAATTCGTTGACCCTAATGCACATGTTTAACGGTTTTTCTCATAATCTTGCAGGGAATTTGTAAACAGCGTGTGGTGTATCAAGATTCTGTCGCCTCAAGAGGTTCAGGAGATGCGAAAACGAGGACTCGAACTTCTGAGCTCTGTTCCTCTTCAGAGGTTGCCACACCAAAATGGCAGTTGTGATGGTTATGCAAACAGACAGGAGCCCAGGAATATGGCTGCTAGCATACCATCTGTTGGGACTCTTGATTTCTGAACAATTTTACACCAGTTTGTGTCTATGCTTTTAGCAATTATGGTAGGCAAGAAAAATTGTGTTTTTAACTTATGTCTTGTTAGAAGCTATGTTACTGTAAGTAAGTATGATAGTACAACCTCCTTTGTTTTCTGCCTTTATGCAAGAGCACTACCCATGTGTTAGGGGTGCTAATATCTGTGAAATAGCTGTAGTTTCTATTATCAATCTATTTAAAGCTCTTTGCAATTTTTGCTATTCACATGTTTTTTTTTTCTTTTTTGAATGATAGTCTTTTATTAGAACAACTCAAAAACTAGAATTACAACTACAAACGTAGCCAATTGGCTATGGGCCGACTTGACTAAAGAAAGCCAAGCGGAGAATTGGTAAGACTAATTCAGATGCACTTCACAAACAAAAAACTCCACACCCAAAACTAAGAACACACCCACGCTGGGAGATATCAACACTCCTAAATGAAGCCTGTAAAACAGTAAAAAACTGAAATCGGACACGAGCAACCACTACATACTACAGAACAATTAAAACTGATCGGCTTACGAGATTAAGAGTATTTCAAATAGGAATTCAAGTATTTGAAATGCATTGTTAAACCAAAACCCGGCACGAACAACCATTTCGCATGTTACAATGTTTGAAATAGGAGTTCAGGTATTTGAAATACATTGTATTAAGAGATTATCCAACTAAGCTCAATGGATTTATTATTACATAACATCAAATCCTTCCATCCAAGAACAATCATCGGTTGCATCTGGAGCTGATAATTTTGAATACATAATAACAAATACATTGAGCATGTTTGTGTAATCTCATATTTTTAACGGATTTCAAATCCTTAGCTCATATTTTGAGCTATTTTTGAGTTATTGTGGTGGTTTTCAGATCTATCTTATATGAAATCATTTGAAATCCTTTCTACAAATCATCCTCTCAAATTCAAATCCTCTAATTGAAATACAACCTAATAGAATTGAGCAATTAAGGTTTTTACAGATTCAGCCATGAAAGTTATAAATAATCACAGGGTTCTCATGGATAGAATTTCCTTATCTTTGTCTTCCCTTATCCCAAGCCTTGGATACTACTGCTGATACTGCACGTTAACAAAATATATTACAAAGCAAATGTGGGGTATGCATTCCAAGTCCAATAATTCTGATATGACTCCACCTTTTTCTAATATATGTGGTGGGTTAATTTTTTTGTCTACCCTCTAGAAGAGTTTCTTTTTTTTTTTTTAATAATTGAACTTCCAATCTTACACTTAACTATATCCGAGGACAGTTGCTCCGACCCTTCATCGCTGCCACCAAGGTAAATTACGGGATGTGCAAGCATTGACCAGTGTTATGGTAGGGTCATCGTTGTCACCAAGGTAAACCGTGGGATGTGTAGGGTCTGCTGACGTATAATTAGATCCTCCCAGGTAAAGAAAAAGAAAATAATTATGTTTGACCCCCCAAATCTAGTAATAGTTGATCTCTCCCCAAACCAAACCCTCACAGATGCTATTTAGTATGAGTTCTCACCAAATCATCATCAGCTCGCATATGCTCAAACGAGCAATTTGACGGAGTGTGTTGTCTTGTAGTGGCCAGGTGTATAAATGCTTTACTTTTTGCAGTAAATGTGGCGTATCAACTATCATGTTTCATGTATAGGGGGTTGCAGTAAATGTGCTACTATTCCAGGGTTCTGCTTTTACTTTTTCCAAAATCTTTTACTTTGACCAGGTGAAATTCCTGAATTGATGGGGGTTAAATTTCATATCCATACATCATCATTATTGGATCTGTCAATTTTTTATTCGTTCTTGAAATCCTATTCTGTAGCCTCAACTGTGTGCTAAACCCAGTTGAGGATTAGTCTGAATCATGTTTTATTCCGAATGCTGCTTTATTTTATATTCGAATAGTAATAACTCACGTCAAATACGTATTGATGATGCAATTTTATATACTTGATTGAAACAAAAAGAAAAAACGAAATAGAAGATCCAAATTGCTATCATTCCAATTTTATGCATAGGGATAATTATAAAAAACACCCAAGGTTTGGGCTATTAACAAAAAAGTCCACAGACTTTTCAGGGGGCAAAAAAAAAAGATCGAGGTTTAATTTTATCTGAAATATAATGGGTGTACCTAATATTTCTATAAAAGAAATATTAAATATAAGGGATTCGTGAAGTATTTTATTTTTACTTATGAAGGCATATAATGTAAGAAATAATCAAACCTTAGTGGGTTTTTTTGTAATTTTTAAAAATCCTTAAGTTTTTTTGTAATTAACCCAAACTTTAGTGGTTATTTTTGTAATTATACCTTATACATCTCAAAAATGTCAGCTCTGCCAAAATTGCATCAAAACTGTATATCATTGCCCATTAGAAAAGTGTTTCTTATATAAAAAGGTGACAATTGGATCAAAAAGAACTCAAATTTCATATAGGAAAGCCCTTTCTTGGGTACAACATAAAATGATCTCATTTACTCACTATGAAATTGAGCAACAAGAGGTTTCAAATCAACATTGCACCACATATACTAAAAAAGGGGCAGTCATTAATTACACCTTAACTTTACAGGGTGTAAATTAAAGGCATGTATAATTGCAGAATTGCAGTCCCATTGATGAATATCAATAGATACAAAGGATGGATAAATAATACAGGACAGCACTGCTCCAATGGTAAATGACTTAACACAGACAAATTTCCTGGCTCAAATTATGACCAACCACAGCAGACAAAAGGAGACGACGGAATTCGACCTGTTTGGCGGATGTACTCGGCCTGAGCTGCAGTTTTTTCAGCCTGCCGGTTTTTTCTAGCTTCTGCCGCGGCCCGTTTTTCCTCTGATTTTTGCCTTGCCATTGCTATCTTCTGTACCATCTTTGCTTGAGCTTGTGCTCTCATTTGCTCAATTTGGGCCTGAGTCAATTTATATCTCCAAGTTATAATCAAATACTTCTATTATGTCAATTTCCTTCTATTCTATCATTAAACAAAAGCATCTAGATGCCTTTTGAGAAATTGCATGCTGTGAATATATTGAATTCATGGATGGGGTAATTACAAAAGGGCCCTTGAGGTTTGGGCTAATCACAAAAAAAAAAAAAAAAAAAAAAAACAGAGATGTTTCAAAATTATAAAAAAAAACCTCAGGTTTGATTCCGTCTTAAATTTAAGGGTGTAAATGTAATATTTCTGTTTATATTTGATATGTTTTTCGCTTATGAAGGAGGAATGTAAGAGAGAATCAAACCTCAAGGGCCTTTTTGCAATTTTAAAAATCTCTGGATATTTTTGTAATTAGCCCGAACCTGGGTTTTTTTTTTTTTTCTTTCTAATTACCCGTCATGGATAAGAGATGAAATATCTACCTCGATTTTCCTCATTTCAGCTTCAAGCCTTGCTTTCTGCTGACTCTCCCACGCTTGAATTCTTATTTCTTCTCGTTTAAACCTGACAGCCATTTGATTCATTCACGACTCGCATTTTATAACATAAATCACTAACTCAAAAATAATATCCACAACAAAACTATCAGCATCAGCTTTTAGAATGAACCTGGCAGCATGTTTAGACTTCTCAGCTTCTTCCCACGCAGCCGCACGTTTCGCATACTCAATTTGTTCAACCTCATCTCCATCCCCATTTTCATTTCCAGAATTACCCTTTTCTTTCTCATCCTTGCTCGCCCATGCAGCAATATTCATTTTACCAAGCTGAACACCAAGAGCTACAATCTCCCTTCTGGTTTTGAGCTTCATTTCTTGCTCGGACAATTCTTTTTTCCCCATTTCAGCTAAATGAGGGGTAGAATTGCCGATCGAGTGTTCTGTTGGTGTTGGTGCTGGCTCTCCTCTTCGAGGAGTGGACGGTATAGACGAAGTTGGGCTTCGGAGTGGAGTATTTGCACTTACAGGAGTAGCACTTCTTGACGGTTCTTGACTTGGAATAGGCGTCATTTCTGTTCCCATGTCTCTCATTGACACTGATCTTATGGCAGGAGGTACTCCTGCATGATTGATTGCCAAAAAATCAATCAAAAAAGCAGTTTCAGTAATTCAACATATTGTTTTTTCGGGGGATAATTACAAAAAAAAAAAAAAAAAAAAAAAAAACAGATATGATTCAAAATTATAAAAAGCCCCCTCAAGTTTGATTACGTCTTAAATTTAAGGGAATAACTATAACATTTTCATAAATATCAAGGCGGTTTTTGGAATGTTTTTGGTTATGAAGGGAAAAATGTAATACGAGAATCAAACTTCAAGGGTTTTTTTGCAATTTTCAAAAACCTCTGGATTTTTCTATAATTAGCCCGAAACTAGGTTTTTTGTAATTATCCTTTTTTTCCCCTTAACTACACATTTTAAACTTCACCAATTTCCCTAACAAAATGAAGGATGATAAACAGTGACAGATATATGACAATGAGACAGAGATCACTTAGCTATAGGTTTTGTGTAAGGCCAAGTTTTTTATCAAGGTTGTCCAACCAACTATAGGTTTATGCTTCTGTTTTAGTGGTAATAGATATCACTTCCTAATTCAACTTTTTGAGAAATCAAAAGTAGTATTCGAACGAATAACCAAGTTTCCGACCTAATTAGGATACAAATTTAGCCATGTGGAGCTTCGTGAAGGTGACTGTATTTAAGAAAAAAATTGCAGAACCAGGTAAATGGGTAAACATCTGACTTCTTTCCGCTACAACTTTATTTGGATTGATGGATTTAAAGTCAACGATTTCAAATTCATAATAACAAATCCATTGATCTTGTTTGGGAAATCTTATTTTGAACTTATTTCTCAAAATCATTATAGTGGATTTCAAATCCATCTGAAATCATTTTCCCAAATCCTCCACTCAAATCCAAATCCGTCCATCCAACCGCAGCCTAAGTTTATTAGTTACTTTTTAAGACAAAAGGTAATTCCCCTAATCGCCGAAAAATGATCGAAAACAAAACCAATTCAGGTATAACAAAGGCATTAGCAATCAATCACCTGTGGTTTCTTCTGTCACACTCTTGGTGCAAGCCAAACCCGCATCATCAACCTCGGCCAAATCCTTACTTTCAGGGCACAAATCTATCAACGCATTCGCTCCATGTACTTGGCCCGAAATCTGTCCACCTCCATGGTTAGCAAATGCAAACTTCGCCGGTCCTGTCTGTGACGCAGGCTGACAAAAGTCGACCCTTTTGACCGACGGCTTATTCTCAGAACTCGTTGACTCTGGAGCCACTCTCACCATTCGGTTCACTTGATTTTGCAAATTGGTCTTCTTTAAAATATTGGATTGCGTATTTTGCCTGTTCATAATCCACTTTTCAGCGTCGTTCCATTTGGACGACATGGGTCTTGATAATGATCTTGTCAAAGAATGGTGCAATGGTCTTTCTCCCTTATGGAACTCGAAGCTCGATGTGCTATCGTAATCGAGATTTTCGTCTTCACATGTTCTAACAGGGTGGACTGAACTAGAATTACTGCTATCACCCTTCGAAACTAGCTGTGTTCTAATTCGGCTGTTATCTCCATTATCCCTTGCTATGAGATCCTTAGACTGTAATGAATTTCCATCACTTTGGGTTGTATCTGATGTAGCACTATCAGATTTACTTGGCAGAATTTCTAAACTTGAAGCTGCCATGAAAATAAAAATAAAAAAACTCTGGATTATTAAAACCAAATCATTCATTCTTGGAAATAAAATTGAGGGATAATTACACACAAAAAAAAAAGGTTCAGACTAATTACAAAAAAAATCAAGAGATTTTTTAAAATTGCAGGAAAATCCTTGAGGTTGACTCAATCTTACTTTTTACACTCAAAAATCCCCATGATAGTTATAAAAATATTACAATACCCCCTTAAATTTAACACAGAAGCAAACATGGGAGGCTTTTTGTAATTTTGAAACATCTTCGGATTTTCTTGTAATTAGTCCAAACCTCAGGTTTTTTTGTAATTATCCCTAGAATTGATGCCCAAGATGATTCTTCAAAATTTGTAATTACTTCTGAACCAATAAAAACAGTAGAAATCAGGTTCAAGCCCCCATGCTGACTTGATGTGGTTTACAGTGTTTGGAAATTAATACTAACATTTACCATTATATTAATGATTTAAGGCGAAAATGGAAAAAGGGGCAAAAATCAACAAACCTTCCTCGGTAAAATCTCCATTTGGAGCTGCTAACAAGCTATTTTTTACAAACTCTGAATCCTCAATCCTAGAAGGAGATGTTCTAGAAGAATTACTGGTTGATCCATCTTTTTTCCTCTGATGGTGTGACCCTATAAGCTTCATTCTCAGCTTACTTGGAGATATCATTCCAGTCTGCATTAACCAAAAAATAAATATAAATAAAAATGTTCAATATGACTAATTTTTCCCCAAAATGAGAAAATCTAGAACATCCCACAAGGAAAAGGATGAATTTCAAGCTTATTTTCACCCAATATTCAACACGAACAATCTAATTTACCTTATTCAAATCCCATTAACCAAAAAAAAAAAAAAAAAAAACAGAATCGGTACGCTCATTGCTCAGATCAGAGAAACTTTGATTCATTAAATAAAAATCTCATAAGAATTTAATTGAAACCCTTCTGAGATAAAAACATAAAAACAGCTCTCAGAAACAGAAAAGACAAATGCATGTATGTATGTGAAGAAACAAAGCTATGATAATCATATTAAACGCAACAAAAAAGAAAACAGAAAAAAAAAAAGAACAAAACAAACCTGAACTTTGTGTATCCGCTCGTACTCCATTTAAGATCCTCTCTGCTTTCCCCTTCTCTTTCTCTCTCTCCCTCTCTCTCTCTCTCTCTCTCTCTCTCTCTCTCTCTCTCTCTCTCTCTCTCTCTCTCTCTCTCACACACACACACAGAAAAAACACGCACTCGCACAACAAAATCTTGAGCTGAAGTCTAGAGAGAGAAAGAGAGAAGAAATCAAGAAATAGCCAAAGCTCATTTAAGAGCACAGCTCTACTGATCTGATGCCTGTGTGAGAGAGAGAGTATAAAAGATGGTGATAAAGGTTGGCGATGTTTTACCGATTTATTGACTCTATACTCGGCGATTATTTGCATTTTACCCTTTTTTCCTTTTTTGGCCTAAGCAAATTTGGGCATGGATCCTCTCCATTTAGGGGGTGTAAATTTCTTGTGCATTTGGAGAGAGAAAGACACATGTGCATCTATAGATACACCTATACATACATATACATATATATAAGTGTATGTATAGATGCACATGTGTCTTTCTCTCTCCAAATGCACAAGAAATTTACACATCCTAAATGGAGAGGATCCATTTCCAAGCAAATTTTAGTTTGGCCAGTCAAGTCCCTAGTCCCTACCAAGCATGTGTAAAATCCTCTTTTTTCACTTCCTTTTTCCTTTTTTCTTTTTCTTTTTCTTTTTAAGTGAATAAAATTCCTTTTTTGGTTTTTGTAATTGACACTAGGGACTCCAAAGTCCAAAGTTACAGCATTTATTGTTAAATGAACCAACCCAAAAAAAAATCTACTCCAAATAGGAACAATAATTATTCCAACTACTAGAGTTTTGGACTAAAACAAATCAAAATATTCGATACTTAATTCGAGGTCGGTCGTTAAAAGATCGTTTAAGCTCATTTCGTTAATATAAACCAAATATGAACACATTTTTTTTATTTGATAAGATATAAATCTCGGCTCGAGCTCGACTCGACTAGTAAAAAAGAATAAAATTATGTGTAAAATATCTAGCTACTCCAGCTCGATTCGTGTAGTCTCGACCAAAGATCGTTCGAGCTCGGTTTGGTTAATAGTCAAACAAGCTTAAACATAATTTTTGAAGCTCTTTAAAATTCAAACAAGCTCGAATAATATCATGTTCGGCTCGACTCGACTTGTTTACACCCCTACGTAGAGCTATATTTGGTTTTTGTTTTCCTCACTCATTTTTTTTTATATTTCCGAAGTATAAATGTGTTTTGTCACTTGTATTTCACATAAATGATATTTCTGTTTCAAAAAATTATATTTACTGAATATAACATTTCATTAATCAAATAATTTGGTGTATACTCACTAGCCATAACAAAATAATCTACCATGAAGAATATTACTTAATAAAACAAATTAATCATCTACGGTTGTAATTATTTTAATTATTTTTTTTCAAAAAAAAGCACACCAATTATTTTATCCAAATAAAACAATCAAATGTATTTGTATCTCCTCGTATATTTCAGTGAACAGTATATTATTTGAAAATAATTAATAATTATTAACTATATGCAATGAGTGATAATAATAAGTGATGTTGTAAAGGCAAAACTTTTAATTAAATTGCTCTGCAAATATTAATTGCTTTAAATTGAATTTCTGTCAAATGCAATCAAATTATTCAGAAATATTATGACATACAATTATGAGTCTAAAAATGACTCTAAACTATTCATTACCCACAAGGACAATTTTAAAGTTTTGTCTTTTACAATTATTACCACAATTAAGGTGTGATAAGCAATTATGACTTTAATGTTGGACCATTCGGTCTTAAAAGTGAGTTGAGTCAAATCAAATACAATCAATTGTAGCTCGCCCTACTTTTAGTAATGAAATTGCGGTGATTTAAATTTTTATAGGGGGCAAATTTTTTAAATTTAATAATTATATAATATATAAGAAATTTAATAAATTTAACAATTATATATAAATAATATATATTATTTTTGCAAGTTTTAATGGCGTTGAGGAGGCATCCGTTACCGCCTGTCCCCTAGCTCCATGCCTCTATCATCTTTTTTTATTAAAAAAAATATTATATGTTTTTATTTGTGTTATTTTCTTTAAAAATATATATTGTAGATGATGGTTTAATAGTTTTATTGTTAACAAAAATATTTTTTAATTTTCATTAAGAAAAAATAGCCAAATAGGAACTCATTCACTCAAAAAAAAATTCGGGATAATTACAAAAACACTAGAGATTTGGGCTAATTACAAAAAAATCCCAAATATTCTGAAATTACAAGCTGACCCTTTAGGTTTGATGTGTCTTACATCTCTCTCTTCATATGCAAAAAAATAATGCAAAAGCTCCCATCACGTTACCAAAATATTACAGTTATCCCCTTAAATTTAAGACACAACACATTCAAACCTCAAGGGTGTTTTTGTAATTTTCAAAAACTTCTTGTTGTTTTTTTTTTTTTTTGTAATTAGTCTAAACCTTAGATGTCTTTTGTAACTACCCTAATTTTGAAAAAATGGATATGATTTGTGCCTCAAGAGTTTAAGTTGAGCTAAAAGAAGAGAGGCTATTATTATTAATATTAATTCAAAATTAATTTGTTCTTTTTTTTTTTTTTTTTTTTTTGGGGGGTAGGGGGGGGTAGGTTAGTTGAATTGGAGAGGGTGGGTAAATGATTGTACATTGAGTCCAGAAGTGTGAAAGACTTTGATATATGTGTAGCATAGTAGTTCGGAATTGGGATATCTGATTCTTTTTTTACTTATTTCAGAAGTTATGTTGTATATATTGTACAAGTTGGTATAAAGGCTTGCAGGGCTATGAAATGAAAACAGAGCATCATTTCTCACTTTTTTTTCTTTTTATGTAATTGAAAATAGAAAAGGCCAAATTACCATCTAGAAAAATATTAATTAAGATATTCAATCAAAAGATAATTTTTTTCCAAAAAAATATAATAATAATTTTAGGTAATAGGAGTTGGGTTCCCCAACTACAAAACGTGGGCAATAATAGGAATGCCAATGGGATGAGACAGGAACTTAAATACTCATGCCCGTGCCGGGTCATGGGTTGGGTAGCCGCAGAACGGGCCGCACCGTGTTAAATGAAAAAAAAAAGTTACTATATAATAAAATATAAACAATTCAAAAAAAAATGAACGAGAAATAAGAAAAATAAATTATTTCAAACTTGTAATATATTTATAAGCATTTTTATAAGTTATTGTATCTTGTATTTTGTTTTATTAATTCATATTACTTATAAAAATTATTATTTTTAATAAATCCATGTTAGATGTAATAATAGCTACATAAATCTTAGTATATTAGGTGGGGCGGTCACGGGGCGGGGCGGAACAACCCAAACTTGTCATCCCTAGTCAATAATTTGATGATATTAAACGATGTATATTGTTATATAAATAATATTTATATAATATTCAATTATACTATACATTAAAAAAATATTTTTAATGGATTAAATGAATTATATTATTCAACGAAGAATACATGAATATAATTTTCTTTCAATGTATGCTTTTTCCTACACAATTGTTTGGTTATTTCAAAAAAGTCTCATGCTTTTACTCCCAACAATCTCGCCACTATTATTGGTTGATTTTGGATTAATGGATGGAGCAAGTTTTTAATGAAGCAGGTAAACTTTAGGACTATCTCAAATTCCTCGCAGAGGTTTTCACGATTATTTAATGAAGAATCAGAAAGCAAATTATCTTTTTTTTTCTCCCCACAAATTTGGCACTACGTCACTAGCTAATTTACTTCATTTTAGCATATTTATGCAAAAAAAAAAATTTATGCAAAAAAAAAAATTGACATATGTTAAAAGAACTTTAAAAAAAAGTAAATAAAAATTTAAATCTAGACTTCCATTATGTGAGTGAATGAATCAGTGTGCCAGGAAAATCAGGAAATAGGATACTGAATTCCATAATGTGATCCTTCCCATTGGTCATATGCTCCACCCTACGGTCCCTACCCACCCCTCCATGACCACCCCGGGGTGCTGTATATTGTAGTGATAATTCTTGACACGACACGATAGTACAACATGGAAACAGTACGAAAATAACGGGTTAGCGTTTTACCATTATCGTGTTCGTGTCTTTATTGTATCGACATGACAAAGACACGAAAATCTCATGTCATGTTTTTGTAAACGCGATAAATCGGAAAAAAATAACACATAGAAAGCTAACATGCTAACGATTTGTTAATCTGTCAGTAACACGATCTGCTTTCAAGCTCGTATATGATAATGACACGTCTACCTGTTAGTAATACGATAACATGATATTTTGTATTTCTTAATTAGGTCCTTTGTAGTCAAGGGCGGAGCCAGGGCGAATTAGTAGGGTGGGCGATATACGAAAATGGGGTGGTCGGATAGAAAATCCAAGAAAAAACAATACAAATTATAACTATTTTTTTTTCCAAAAAAAAGGGTTGGGTCATGGCCCAGGTTGGCCCAGCCCTATCTACGCCCTTGTTTGTAGTTTGTATCATGTATTATTATGTAAAATCATGTAATTTGTTATCGAATATCAACGTGTAATATCGTATCGTTCAAACTTGATCAATTTTTTTACTTATGGTGTCAAATTGTGTCGTGTCGTATCAACATGGAAGATTTTGTATTTGTGTTCGTAAGTACAATCCTTTATCTTATCATGTTCGTATTTGAATTTATCATGTCATATTATCATCGTGTCGCGACATGAAACATGAAACAATTACGCGATTTGCCACCTAATTGTATGTATAGTGATGAAGAAAAATACATGACATGCCCTAGAAACTATATACAAATAATAAAGTGAATTAATTTTTTAAAGTAGTATGAAATTAAAGTGCATGGCACAATATTCAAAGTGTAAGGGAATAGTACTGCTGTAAATTGGTCAATACCTGATCCACTATGATATAATGATAGTGACCCTAAAATCACTCTTTCCAATTGTTGCTTTAACTGAGAAAAGTTTATTAAGGTACTTTTATGATTTTCTTTTTCTTTATTAAAAAAAATTATAAGTTTTGCACGAGCAAATTCACAATTTACACATAAATATAAAGTGATATATTTTCTAAATCCAGATTTTTCATTATAATTTTGTTACATCATATATTATATATCACATACTCATGCTTATATATATATATATATATATATATATGACTAACATTTAATACAAGATGCATCACAAAACTGTAATATAAAATTAAAATTGATATTTACTAGTTCATTATTTTATAATTAAAAAACTCTCTATTTTTAAAAAAACACGAGCCCATTCGATAGTTCAAAAATCAAACTAAATCTACTCATAAATCAACACAAATATTAAACACAATTAAAATAGATATTATTTTGTTGTTTCAAATGCAAAAACTTATGCAAGACGGTGATATTTTATACTAAAAATATCACCGTCTCATGATCTAATAAGAGACCTGTTGTTTTTCAAAAACATGGAACAAGGCCAAAAAGAATGACCCCAACACCTACGCACAACACATACCAAACCCCGCAGTTACGAGCTACATATCATCAGTTCCTCACCACACCACTACAGAATAATCCCATACACCTCGAGCCATACACAAACCTAAACACACCATATGAGTTATACCCAACTCCTTTGATAACCCAACCCTCCTCCAGACCCTGAATAAGACAAACGCCCAGAGAACCGTCAAAATCGCCAGAAAAAACAAGACCGAGACGAATAACCAAATCACTGAAGATAACGAAACAAAAGAAAAAAAAAGAAATGGTGATGGTATGCTGACTATTGAAGAAGAAGAAAGAGATCGAAAAAAGAGATTGCTCAAGAAAGATGTTGCTATTGACAACCTGTTCCCAACGGCGGAGGCTGCAGGGCAGCCCCGCCGACAACCATGAAAATCTTGAGCTGGAACTGTCGCGGGCTTGGGAACCAAGCGACAGTTCGATCGATAAAGAAGTTCCTACAATCTGTAAAACCTGATATCATATTCATTATGGAGACCAAAATGGAGGCCAGACACGTAGTAAAATTGAATAGATATCAATGGGGTTATGCAGGTTGTTTTCCGGTGGATTGTAACGGTAGAAGCGGCGGTATTTGCTTACTGTGGAATTCAGAAGTACAGGTAGATTTACTATCCTTTTCGAACAACCATATTTCAGGCAAGGTGAACTCCAAGTCGACACAACAATCATGGATTTTCTCTGGGATTTACGGCTGGCCGGATAACACACAAAAGTGGCGAACAAACAATCTAATGCGCCAAATCAAACCGACCAACGGTATACCATGGATATGTACAGGGGACTTCAATGAAATTATGTGGTCTTACGAGAAGAAGGGAGGTAGATTCAGAATGGATAGTACGATGGAAGAATTTCGAAAAGCAATTGATTTTTGTGACTTGTCGGATTTGGGATGTTCGGGAAACAGATTCACGTGGACTAATATGCAGCAGGGAAGTAACAACATTCAAGAGAGACTGGATCGATCCCTAGCCAATGATGCTTGGACGAATTTATTCCCATTCTACCAAGTGACACACCTTATCAGAATAAATTCGGATCACACCCCGGTGCTAACTGAATTTGACTCAAACCCACTCGAAACCAGACAACCAAGCCAACAAAGGGACAAATTCTATCGTTTTGAACGTATTTGGCTCCAACACCCGGAGTGCGCAAAAATTGTCGAAGATTCTTGGTCGAGCGGGAACAACGAACTAAATTTTAATGATAGAGCAATCAAGTGCGGGGAGTTGATGAATATGTGGGGGAAGGAAGAATTTGGTGATATTGGGAGACAAATTAAAGAAGTTACTGCACAGCTCCAACAAATTCAAGGTAAAACACCAAACCCAGCCACGATGGAAGAAAACAAGGCCCTGGAGACTAGGCTTAATGAGCTGTATAAGCTGGATGAAATTTGGTGGATGCAACGCTCTCGCATACTATGGCTGAAGGAAGGCGATCGAAACACACGTTTCTTCCACACAAAGGCTACAGCCCGACATAATAGAAATAGTATCCAGCGACTCATGGGGCCAAATGGACAGTGGCTAGAGGATCACACAAAGATATCGGATGCACTGGTACATTTCTTCAAAGACCTGTTCTCCTCTGTTGCCCCGAGCCAAGTACACAACGTCCTTGAAGCTGTCGAGACTAAGGTAACTGACGAAATGAATGATCTCATTATGCAACCATATTCGCCGACTGAAGTCGCAAAGGCACTCAACCAAATGCACCCCTCTAAAGCACCCGGACCAGACGGTATGCCCCCTTTCTTCTTTCAAAAATTTTGGCACATTACTAAGAATGAGGTCTTACATACTGCTTTAAATATTCTCAATAATGAACAAGACCCATCTTACATAAATCACACACACATTGTTCTGATTCCAAAAACTAAAAATCCTGAACAGCCTAAGGACTACCGACCAATCAGTTTGTCTAATGTCATCATGCGCATAATTTGTAAAACCATTGCAAATAGGCTAAAGACGATTCTCCCGAATATCATTTCCCCATACCAAAGCGCCTTTGTTCCGGGAAGACTGATTACTGATAATGCCATGATAGCCTATGAAATTTTCCATTCCATGAAAAAACGCAAAAAAGGGCGTAAAGGCTTCTTAGCATTAAAGCTAGATATGAGTAAGGCTTATGACAGGGTAGAGTGGTCTTTTCTTAAAGCAATCATGGATAAAATGGGGTTCTCAAATAAGTTTATAAACCTTATATGGAAGTGCATAAGTACTGTATCATATTCGATCTTATTTAATGGGCGTAAGACTGACACATTTTTGCCGCAGAGGGGCCTCCGTCAAGGCGACCCATTATCCCCATATTTATTCTTATTGTGTGCAGAAGGATTCTCATCATTACTCAAGCAGGCAGAGGGCAGGGGCGATATACACGGTTTTCAAATTGCAAGGCGTGCACCAACGATATCTCATCTATTCTTCGCAGACGATAGCCTACTCTTTTTCCGAGCAACAATACCTGAAGGTGAAAAGATTGCAGAAATTATTCAGATATACGAAAATGCATCCGGGCAAAAAATCAATCTGGAGAAGTCCGAGCTGTCCGCGAGCAGAAATGTACCGAGCGAGACATTTCAAAGTATCAAAAATCTACTCGGGGTCCGTGAGGTGGAGAATCATGAAAAGTACTTGGGTCTCCTATTCTTTTGGAAGATCGAAGAAGGCCATATTTCAGAATACCATTGAAAAGGTTATCAGCAAAATGAAATCGTGGAAGGAAAAATCATTATCATCGGGCGGGTAAGGAAGTCCTCATTAAATCGGTCATACAAGCTATACCAACGTACATAATGACATGCTTTTTGTTACCAAATTCGGTATGTGAGGAGATTGAAAAAGCTGTCGCTAGATTTTGGTGGGGATACGAAAAAGGGGAGCGTAAATGTCATTGGGTGAGTTGGAGTAAAATGACGGAGCCTAAGAGAAGAGGAGGATTAGGATTGAGAGAATTTCGTTGTTTTAATTTAGCAATGATTGCTAAACAATATTGGAGGATCCTAAATAACCCCCAATCCTTAGCTGCCCAAGTACTAAAATTCAAATATTTCCCTAAGGCACACCTTTCCAAAGCAACAGAGAGACACCAACCCAGTTACTTGTGGAGAAGTATATGTGCCTCTAGAGAGATCATTGAAGAGGGAGCAGCGTGGCGCATTGGAAACGGGGCCTTAGTCGATATTCAAACAGAAAAATGGATCGGGATGGGGCGATGGAGAAGACCGAGATCAGTCGGCGAGGGCTTACATCCGAACTCGAGCGTATCCGAATTAATCGACCATGAATCAGCAAAATGGCGGACTGAAGTCGTCAGGGCAAACTTTTCGGAAGAAGATGCGAATGATATTCTCTCTATACCACTAAGCGAAAGGCTACCTCCAGATAAAAGATTCTGGCGATTAAATAAAAAAGGTTTGTT
The DNA here is from genome assembly GCA_016081115.2 of Rehmannia glutinosa. Lineage (NCBI taxonomy): Eukaryota > Viridiplantae > Streptophyta > Magnoliopsida > Lamiales > Orobanchaceae > Rehmannia > Rehmannia glutinosa. The sequence goes on along the minus strand of CM071933.1, from coordinate 76,642,484 downwards.
CACGGTAAAATCGGCGTACCACTTGGCCACATCCATGTATTCCAAGCTCACACAAAACAGGCCATCATCCAGCACACAAATAGACGTGTGGAGCAAGCACTGGCACATACCGGTCTTACCAAAAATTAAACACTTCATTTGGCGTGCTTGCTTGGATTCACTCCCTACAAGGAATAATTTGGCGAGTCGGGGCTTCCAAATTGATTCTATCTGTCCTTTGTGTGGCGAAGGAGCGGAATCTCTCAGACATCTCATGATGGAGTGTAATATTACAAAACAGGTATGGTTTTTCTCTCCTTTACGCCTTGACATGAGCCAAGTAGTTACCGCCTCCTTCCGTACTATGTGGTGGAATGTATTAACTGAAAAACCAGAGGAGTATGTAGCTCTTTTCAGTGTGATGGCTTGGGCAATATGGAAGGCTCGAAATAAACAGGTGTTCGAAAATCGAAAATTCGGGGTCCAAGAGGTAGTAAATGACGCAGTGAAGACATGTCACGAGTTCCGTAACATTCAAACGGCAAACCAGATGTCTATGTCTTTAGAACACCTAACGCAACCGACCGAGCAGGATATGGTGAACCCGACACAAAAGAAACTCTTTTCTGATGCAGCTGTTTATAAAGATGGAACGATGGGATTCGGTTTTGTGATTATTAACCAAGATGGTTGCCCAATTATTGCTGCTTGTAAGAGAATAAAGATGGGGGGAGACAGCATTTTGGCAGAAGGACTTGCACTACTATGGGCATTACGAACAGCCACGGAACACAGAATATATAACTTTGTCGCAATGTCGGACTGCAAGATATTAATTGACGGGCTGATGAAGCGGAATCCCCTGACGCTTATTGTGACCTTATTATTGAAGATATCTTTGGATAGAGCTATTAGCACGTCTTGTATGTCTTTTTCATTTTATACCTAACGCTTAATATTTCACACACACTAAAGACATTATGAAGAATCGATAGATGTCGAAAGGGTATGGAAGCATGATTTAAAAGCCCAAATATTGCGAGAATTGTTGAACAATGATGTAACTCCCGATCTTTTCATTGAAATGAAATGAAGAGTGTTTTCTATCAAAAAAAAAAAAAAAAAACTTTTCTAGGGTTGGAAGCCCATAATGTATAAATAAATTTTTTTTTAGAAAAACAAGAAAAATAAACTCAACTAATAATAAAATTCCAAAGTTCAAAATTTTATAGAGAAGCTATGACTAATGATTGTGTACTAGGCCTTTGGCCTACACTACAAAGTGTATTAGCTCCATTTTTTGATGCCATATAATTGTATTCTTTGGGTATTAATTAGCTGCCATTTTATACTTTTTATGCTATGATTTTTTATTTTATTTTTTTTGAGGGATTTTATGTTATGATTTGATATTAACATAAAGTTATGCCCATGTGATCACATAACCCAATACCACAATTTTGTTTGTTCCGATTTGCAATTAGACACGTTAAATGTGACGATCACACGTGCATAGTCATGTGACTTTGGGAGTTTTTATATTTTATTTCTTGCATTAATAATGTACTTATATATTTTAAATAAAGAATTATTCCCAAATAAGCAATTTGAATTTACTGGTGATTATATATCGAATAATTTTAATTTGCCCCAATCATATATATATCTTTTAATTTTTTATTCTTGAACTTTGCAAATTATTGTATTTAACCCTATAATTTTTAAATTTATCCATCATCTTTAGTTAGTTGATTGTATGCGTAGCTATTACACCTCAGACAATTAGTTGGATCAATTTTCTCTTAAATCTCTTCATATTTAGTAGGGCTGTGCACGGGACTTGAAGATTACTGAAATCGAACCGATATTCGGACCGAAAGATCTCCGAACGAAAAATATCCGTTGACTTTTTGACTTTCCCCGAACCGTACCGTACCGAAAATATTTATGGTACGGTTCTGGAGATTTCTCAAATACCCGTACCGAGAACCGTATCGAATCGTACCGAACCACTCCGAACCGAGGACCCGAAGTTAGAACCGAATTTAAAGATTTTATATAAATACATATACATTATTTCTATGTTGTTTTTATTTTGATATTGAATTAATTACAAACTATTTGAAATTAAATTGATTATAAAGCATATTTATGAAAAAACCATAATACTGCAACTATTATGAAATTTAAAAAAACTTTGATATTAATAATAGAGTATATCATTTGAAATTGAAATTAGTTAAATGATTAGTAAATTGCACTTAAAAGATAAAACAAGTAATAGTACCATATTATAACAATATAAAAAAAAAGACATATTTTAATTTTTTTACCACATCACATAAAATTATAAATAGAATTTTATTGATTATGTTAAGTTGTTAAGTATGAGACATTGAGATTATGAATTTACACAATTTTTTATTTCATGTTCATTTATAAAAATTATTAGTTAATTATATTTGTTCTATGTTAATAGAAGGACAAATACCCAAATAATAGACTATTATTGTATTATAGAGGTTATTAAGTTTAGAATTTTGGATTGTGTTACCTATTATAGTTTTAGTTTTTATTTTGAGACAGTTAAAAAGAGACTAGAACTCAGTAAGTATATCCATTTGGTGATTTTTTATATTGTTTTTTTTTTTCTTCCAAATTTGTATGTTTTATTTATGGCTAATCTCCGAATCTCCGTCACGAACCGAACCGTACCGTCCCATTAGAACCGAATATCCATCCCAAATCGCAGGAAGTTTGGTACGGTTCGACGAAGATTTTTTTCTATGATTCGATTACGAGATTTATTTTGAGAATCTCGAACCGGGATGGTTCGGATAATTCCAAATCTCGAACCGTCCCGTACCATGCACACCCCTAATATTTAGTCAATATACAAATCGTATTAAATTATAGTAAATTTCATTAATAAACTTATATTATAATACCATTTTCAAAGATTTGTACACAAAATAAAACAATCATAAAGGTTGAGATTTGAATATTATAGACTTAGTGCAAGACTTTGCAAATTGACAGATTAAAGTGAAACAATAGGACAAAGTAAAGAAAAATCACTTCTTATATATTTATACACAAGTTCATGAATGTACAAGTACATCAAGTAAACATTCATTTTATGAGAATTAATATCTAATAAACATTTTGTTTTTGCTAATTCTTGGGCACAAAACCCTAAATTATGCTCCCTGACTCTCTGTAATCCACCAAATTAATAACAATATCCATTAACTTAATTAATAATTATTCTCCCAAATTAGGCTCAAAGCCCTAGGGTAATCAAGGGCATCCCTTTACCATTATTGACACCCACCCCACAACTCCACTTTCTATTCAAAGTGGACTATAATTTTAAGGAACATTTTTTTGATTAATTGGTACGTGATTATGCTCGTTCGAGGTTAACTAAAAATTGATTGATTTGGATTGAGCTGATAATCAATACCTAAAATTAAAATATTTTTACATTTTTTTGGCATGGCTACTAGTAAAAATTCTCTTAAACTCGTTTGCGAAAATGATAATGAGATTGAATGAAGTGACAATTTCTCCTTTACTGTATTTTTTTTTTTAAAAAGGGGATATTTAGAGAGATTTTGCAAATATTTTTTTTTTTTTCAAAAAATGATTTATCGTAATATAAGCAAATTTAATTGAGAATTAGAAGTAGTAGTGTTTGGAAATAAAATGTAAAAGCTGGGAGTGTTTGAGAAAAAAAAATCAAAATCAGTTTTTTGATAAAAAGACAAAAACGTGCATATATGATGGTATGCGTATTTAGGAAGAGAAAATATATTTTTCGATTATGATAAAAAATCGGTGATAAGATTGTCAAAAACAAACTTTTTCTTATTTACAAAAATAATGAAAGCACTTTCCCAAAATCAGAAATGCCATTTACTGCCTAATTTTAGATGTTGACTAGATGAAGCATAAGCAAAAGCAGAAACCACATTTCCAAACATTAAAAAGTAAAAAGTAGTTTTTTCAACCAAAAGCTAAGAATTACTCTTTTCTTTGAGTGTTAGCAAACACTATATTGTAAAACCGAGTTCATATGTTCAACACATGACCCATGTCATATGTGAAACGATTCCTTTTTTTTTTTTAATAAATCTATATTGTATTAGTAGGAAAATACACAAAAATTGCCGAATTTTATGATTTTTTTAGTATGAATCGTGGGAGAGGAGGGGTCATGAAAATCGAACTTCAAACCTCTAATTTGGTCTTGTAAATCGTTAACAACTGGACCACTATCCGATTCCCGATAATTTTAACTATCTACCGGGATCAAAATAAGTATATACACATGAGTACAAATAATAAGGTGTTGAAACATGAGTCAAAACATTCTTTCTAAGGGTAGGCCAATCCTATCATTTCTAAGGGTTTTGGACTGTGGAATTTGGAACTACGTTCACATGGAGTGTTCCTCATATTTCTGGGCCCACATTTTCAAATTGGGCCCCAAACGTATGGGTTCACATTTTTGTCCTTGGCTGGCCAATGTTTGACCACGCTTTCATTTTTTTCTTACTAATTTATGATGACGATATTGATAGGGAATTGAATTTGGATACTCAAAATTAATGTACATCTTTGACCAATGCCTCCCCAATACTTTTTTGAAATTATGTTTGCGTCATATGGGGTCACAAACAAATTTAGGGACTCAAGTCTTGTAAACTTTATACCGTCCAAGAACCACCATAAGGTTAGTCCAGTAACCACGAATATTACTATTTAGTGAAGGAGTACGAGTTAGTCTTAGCGATAGGACCGAGGTTAAAAAGAAAGAAAGCTTTATACCATCCAAGAACGTAATTTTAGATTCTTTTTAGTAAATGTAGTTATATTTATCATCTCACTCCCAACAAAAAAACTAATATAAAATTAGAGAAACGTTTAGGTCTTGTATGAATGTATTTTCAAGTCCAATTTCTAGTTTTCAATGTTGAAAAATGAATTTTCATATGAGAACCGAGAATATATTTGGTATATTATGGTTATTTTTGGAAATAAAAAATTGTGTTGGTTATAATTTTCTGAATGTATCTTTGACATAGATTCGCGTATTATAGTGTATTTCACATAAATTTGTGTAACGTAGCGAAAAATTATTTGGTTGTATTTTCAAAAGAATATTTCCATAAAAAGTGAAAACTGAAAATGATTTAATTTTACTAGGAACTTCAACAAACATAAATCCATTTTTCGAACTAGTTCGAAAGTGGAAAATCACGTTTGAAAACACAATCATACGTGGCCTTAGACTTCTTGGTTAGTGATTCGGAGTGTATGCATGAAGTATTAGGAGGAAGAGAGGTTTGATACGATTTATTGAGAAAATTGAATAAATGTAGAAAAATAAATTGAAAAATATACTATGTTTGGTTTTATTTTGGGAGAAAACAAACAAATATAGCATAACTTTCCAGTATCAAGTAAGGGTAACTGTAATATTGAGATAAATATTTGTAAAACAAAAAATCTTTCAAACTTGTCAACAAAAGATTGTTATTTCGAATAAGAATACTATTATCTTTTTTTCTGAAAAACAGACAATTAAAAAAAGACAAAAAAAGTTAAAGGGCCAATGTGGTAAAATTAGAGAGTGTTGGGGTTTTGTGAACCCCACACAAATCTTCCAGTAAAGTACAGAGTGCAGTTAAGTTTACAGTACTTTCCTATGCATTTTGATGTGGATTGGGAGGCATTGGTTCCTCTGTACGCAAACCTAAATTTGAACCCCTGAATACAATCACAAAAACCACCAACCCCACAAAGAGAAAATAGGTATAATTATGAAACTGCCCCTAAAATTTAGTCTAATTACAAATATCCCATCAATAGTTGTATTTATCTAACAAATACCCGTCTTTAGGGTGTGATATGAAAATTACCATATTGACCTCGCCTAGCTTGAAATTACCATAATGCCCCCAAGATCAACGGTCTTTTTTATAAGGGTCTCGGCCCTACCCGAAGGCCCGGGTTGGGTCGTCCGCTAACTCTCCATCGTCGATGGAGCGCCACATATGTGGCGGTCCACATTTCATGGTGAACAATTCTATAAATACCGCACAAAAATTATGGGAAAACGTAACTTATCATTATTCTAAATTACCTCGCTTTTTAGCTTTCTAAGTAAATCAATTATCTGATTCAGACTTAAGCTTTGGAGAGCCTTAGATGTGTGGGGGGGATACTGCTAAGCTAGCCTAACGTGTCTTTCTGTTCAGTCTTCTCTCTAACAAAGTATCTCACATCACTCTTTGGGACCCTAGGTCAGATACCCTCGAATAAAATACCTCACATCGCTCTCTGGGACCATAGGTCAGTCTGTCAGGTACATCTGATTTACCTTCCTAAATCAGAATGAAATTTTGTAAGGTAAAACCAAATGTCGGGGGCATTTATAATTGCATTTTTTATAATTATGCTGGACCTTAGAATAGTTTTTATAATTAACCTAAGAAAATAATTGAAAAAATAAAAGGTTCTTTTTTATTGGTATAATTACAAAAAAAAAAAACTGAGCTAATTACAAAAAAACCGAAAGATTTTTGGAAATTAGAAAAAACCTTTGACGTTTGATTACTCTTACATTTCTCCCTTCATAAGCAAAAAAAGTTTAAAAATCCCCCTAATATTTCTAGAAATATTACAAACCCCTTTAAATTAAGACATAATCAAACATGAGGTTTTTTTTTTTTTTTGTAATTTTAAAATATCTATGAGTTTTTTTGTAATTAGCCCAAATCTCAAGGTTTATTTTTAATTATCTCGTTTTTTTTTGATCGGTTAATTATATACTTTTTTTTTTTTTTTTTTTTTTTGCAAGATGGTCGGCCAAATTAGCCAACCATATAATTGAGAAAAAAAGAAAAGGTTTATATCTTTGTTATGATAGTTCACATGTTTTGACTGAGATGGCATGTTTTCAATATGCTTTCTTTTATGGTCCTTCAAAATTGTCCACTTTTCCTACCAACCTTTTGAAAGTTTTTGGCAAAAGCCGTCTTTTTCCCCCATTTCCCATTATCACAGGCACAATAGCAGCAAGAAATCAATGGAAAATAAATAAATAGAATTGTGGGGATTCAATTCAAATATCTCAGTCATTCTCTTGGTGGGCCTTGGCATTTATCACATTTAGGCGTGTAAACGAGTCGAATCGAAGTGTTCTAATATAATATTTGTCAAGTTTGGTTGAATTTTAATCGAGTTTCAAGAACTGTGCTTGGGCTTGATTTGATTATTAATCGAATCGAGCTCGAATGAGCTTTAGTCGTGACGAACACGAATCGAGCTCGAATAGTTTGGTATTATTCCATATATTTTATTACTTGTTTGCTAATCAGTCGAAGCTCGTAGCCGAGCTTTTCTGACTTATCGAACAAAAAAATGTGTTCGGTCTTGGTTAGTTATGTTAACGAATCAAGCTCAAATGAGCTTTTAACGATTAATTTCGAATCGAGTATCGAGTAGCTTAATTCGTTTTTTACATTTTATTTTATGTTATAATGAGGAATATGAAAAATCAGAGCTAAGCCCACCAAAACGAGTTGTCGGTTTGTCCTAATAAGTGTTTCAAAAAGGTAAAACTTTGGTTAAAAAGTTCCTTCATTAAAATATTACTTACCATCTCCATCTCGATACAATCAACATAAAATCATGGACAATTAAGTTTATCTTTTTTGAAAAAGTGAAAAAATATATAAAAGAAAGGAAAAAAGTCTTGATCACAAGCGGATCAGGTAGCTTAAATATGGGCATCGTTAAAACTTACTAAGGTAAAGTCCACCCTTGTAGAGAAATCCCTTGGCAGAAAAAGGATACCCCTGAAAAAGCCAAAACGCCCACATAAAAATCCATAAAAGAATCCACAAAAATGCATAAAAGTATCACTAATCAAAAGATCAAACCGAAATCCAGGGGATGGCCCATAGTCATCCATAATCCTCATTATCGGAAGAATCTACTTTGTCAGCATAATCCTCCCAAATCTTGGTAGCATCCACTTTTGGGAACTTCAAATTATCTGAGAGGGCATTGCCCAAAATAGTGAAGCTATGAATTGGAGGCATCTGGCCTTGATTAACATCATGAATAAGTTACTGCTTAGCATCATCTAATGATTTATCCCGAATAGCCTGACAAAGGTGATGAATGGGCTTGGCCAACTTATGCGGATTCAAATCCTCGGGCGTCACTTGATATCGACGAAAAGTAGGTATATTCAATGCGGTGTGATTCAATTAAGTGTGTATCTAAAGTAGTAAGTAAAAAAGCCGCGATAGAGAAGGTGAAGCAAAGATTGGCATGCCCTTGCGCATGCCCTCAAGGCCGCACCCGATGAGTTTTCCACAGAATTAGAAGCTATAGTTTTGTTTAGAATCTCACTGTCGCCCACTAAATCATTCACATCCTCTAAAGCAACAAAAGAATTCTCCAAGGCGACGATAGGAGAAGAACCATCATGTCTACGAGAATGAGCTGTTGTTTCAACAATAGTGCCATCATACTTAGTAGAGGTCGCTTCTTCCCTTGAGGCGCCAATGGTCTTGTCATTATCTTGTGTAATCTTAAATGGTTGAAACACCTTTCTAGCCATGGATCGACCTCTAGAGGAAGCCCGAACCAGAGGTTGTATTGTAGGATTATGACGCATAATCCGATTGCAGGAGGCCGAAGAATGTCCCATAATGCAACAATGAGCATAATATTCCAGTAATTTCCCGTAACTAAGAGAAACAAATGAGCAATGACCCACCCTTTCAACTATGACGTAATCCTAAAGAGGTTTGGGCATATCAATATCAACCAAAACACGAACACAATATCCCAGAGATCCATTCAATGAACATTCTTGTGTATCCTTTTTTTTGGGGGTCCCAACATAATTTTCATTAAATAATTCATCTGGATTGTATAATTATACTGATAGATTATACATTGAAGCTAACAATTATAAGAAATCATATATGCAACAACTATCGAACTAAATAAAATTTTCATTCATGAAATTATTTTTATACTTGAAACTTTGGAGAGCCTGAGCGATATAAATACTAAAATCATTTGGGCCCAAAACATAAAGCCCAATCCAAAGCTTGACCCACGAACACTGATGAAACACGTCAACAATTTGGGCTAATGATAGCAGCTGGACAATTAAAGCTTATGGACTTTTTCAGTCATAAATTTACTTTTCAAGGTTGTGGCCCAAAGTACTCTAGAAATCAGAACTTTTTAAAATTAGACTATTAAGGTTGGCTAAACTTATTTAAAAGATCTTATAAGTTTTTACATCTTATAAGTTATTTTTAGAGCTTAAATAAGATGTTAGATCTTATTTTAAGAAATAAGTTGTTAAAGTGTTTGGATAAAATAAGATGGTATAGCTTTTAAGATGTTAGTAATGATAATTTTGTAATTAAAATAGTCAAAATTAAAGGAGGTTGTTGAAATGAGATCTTATTTTGAAAAAATGTTGGGTTCCCCTACTTTATTTTTGACAAAAAGGAAAAATAATTTCATTAAATAATTCAAACTAGCAATACATCGATAGTAGACAGAAACAAATATGTTAAAAACCGTGGAAGATTAACTATGAAAAGACTCATAGTATCTAGGTTAATAACAAAAACCGGCTTAAAGCCTATAATTTTGAAAATTCTGTAATGTCTAGAATACCTATGATTCCAGATCTGCAACCTGTTGAAGACCATAATCTGATTCGTTATCTCTGTCCATTTGGATCGAAAACTTGCTTGTGCGAATCGTCCACACAAGAAAACACCGCACCAAGACGATGATAAACCAAGCGCCGCACTGCACGGCAAAATCAAAAACAACAAAAACAAACAAACAATCCAGATCTATGTAGGAAACCACTTATTTAGTAAATAAATTGATAATAAGATGTAGGTGGGGTGATTTCTAGCCAAAAATCACCCCTAAACAATGAGGAACAAGAAGAGAAACAAAAGAGAGAAGGTTAGAGAGAAAAGGAGGCTAGGGTTTCCCCTACTTTTTAAAAACAACTTATAAGCTCCTGACATCTTATTTTAAGAGCAACTTATAAGCTCTCAAACATCTTATAAGATGTTTTGAAGAGCTCATAAGCTCAACCAAACACCCTCTAAACTCATGCCCATATTTTACAATGGGATAATTACCAAAAAACACCCCGAGGTTAGGGATAATTACTAAAAAAATCCATGGATTTTGAAAATTACAAAAAATTCCCTTTAGTGTTGATTCGTCTTACTTTTTTCATTCGCAAAACATTTCAAAAGCTCTCATTACATTTATCAAAATATTACAGTTACCCCCATAAAATTAAGACACAATCAAATCTCAAATTTTTTGTAATTTTCAAAAACTTCTTGATTTTTTTGTAATTAACCCAAACTTTTGGGGGCTTTTTGTAATTACCCCAAACATTTACACAACAAAAATTGAGGCAAGTTCACATCAAGAAACTTCATTCTCCTCCACTTCATTTCCCAACATCCTATCCTGAGTACAAAACCCAAAATTCAAAACACTATCTCCACTCACATAAACCACCCGAAAAACATCGTATTTAACATCGGTTGCAAAACCGTCGAGATAAGGCAAAACCTTCTTCCTATAATCCGACGTCAATAAATAGCCGTAGCAAAACTGAAGTGATTTCCACACAAAGAGGCCAACTAGCTGTTTCTGTATTATGCTTTGAGACTTAAAGCAAACTCCGGCCATCGCGCCGTTCATTTTTTGGAACCGATCTTTAAATATGGCTAAACACGCGTAATTTGATACGCTGTCGTCGTGGGATGAGAGCAGCGTGGCTGAGCTCAGGGAGATAATGTCGCCGGTGAAGAATTTAGCGGCCGGTGAGCCGTCTCTGGATTCTCCCGCGTACGCTTCGAAGAAGCTGTGGTCCATTAAGATGGCCATGTTTGCTACATTTGTTAACACGGAGAGCTGTTGGGAAATGAGGGGAGGCAAGGCAATGTTAGAAGAAGGGATAATTACGAAAACAATCCTTGAGGTTTAGTCTAATTACAAAAATTCCGGTTATTTTTTAATATTTTCAGACAAGCCTGAATCTGGTTATGCATCAGATTGTCAAATTTGAAATGTTCTTAGGTACAATTAACACATTATAATCTACGCTATGCTCTATCGGATATATTCACTGATGTCACATGTGGTGTTTATACGTGACGTTCATATAGTATATTTCAAATGAAACAGATAATGGAACGAGATCTAGACTGCTTTCATCTTTTTATAATCTCAAATTTTACATACAAAATAGGGATAATTACAAAAACTTACACTCAAATTTGGCCTAATTACAAAAAAAAGCTCAGTTATCATTCAAAATTATAAATGCGATATTGACATTTGTTTATATTATACAAATTGCAACATCATGAGCATAATATTTGTTAAGTAAATATAGACCTCAAATAGGTCAGTATTCTAAAAAGTCTAGCCGCTAGTCGGGCACAGATCAGCCTAGCGCCCAGGCGGAAACTAGGCGGGGTTAGACATGATCTGGGCGGGGTTAGGCGGGGCCTAATCGGAAGAAAAAACTAGTCGGATAAGAAGAGCCTAGCGCCTAAGTAGAGACTAATTGGGGCTAGGTGGGAATTTTTAGAACAGTTAATGGGTGTTTGTAAGACCTTAAGGGGTATTTATAATTTTGAAAGATAACTGGAATTTTTCGTAAATAGGCTAAACCCCAGGTTTAGTTTTTGTAATTATTCCTAAACAAAATAACTTAAACTTAAAACTATGGCCCCTTCAAATTTCTCAATTGTCTACTATTGGCCCAAGTATCTAGTTATCTAATCCACAAACAAAAATTCTGATTTCTTGCTAGCACATACAAAAATTTATATTTAGATGTAGCAAAGTACTAATTCTGCATAAAATTGTGTCAAGAAAACAGAGTCTAAAGATATAATGCAACCAAAAAGTTTGCAATTGGCAAAAATAATACAACTTACAAGATTAGCACTTAAAAATTGTTTGTTCTCATCACTCCTCTTAATCCATGCCCCATACCATATAACCTGCACAATCAACAACACATCACAATAAGAAAAAAAATAAGAAAATTTTTTTGTTTATAACACTAAAAACAGAGAAACAAAAAATTACTAGTCTAGGACATGAAGTTCCTAATTATTACCATGTTGCCATGAATACTTCTGAATATTGAACTATGAACACAACCAAGGCTCTCAGTGTACAAAGAAAATTGCTTTAAAGCCTCAATTAGATCATCCACATAAACCGTTGTTGGCCTTAATACAAAGAAGCTTAAATCCAGGTTCCTGTTGTTAAAAGGAACATAACAACATGCCATAATTTTTTTCTTCTGGGTATAATATTTCTTTTTGTTTTCCTGATTTTCGTTGCATTTAGATGTATTATGTTTATGTATATCAGGGGGGAAAATAAGACGGAGAAGAAAAAAAAAAAAAAAAAGGCTAGAATTTTCTCATGTTTGAATATCAAGAAATGGAATATAATTAGTCAAATTTGATTAGTCTTAGATTGGTTTCCTTTGTGGACCGAAATGATAAAAAGGATTGGTGAAGAGACATCTAAAGAGTCTTGCATGTTGACTGCGTTAGTTTGTGGCAACAATATTAAAAAGTTTGAATTAAAAAGTTTGAATTTTTGTCTGACTACTACTAGAACGTTTAGACCAAATAAAACCAGTTTATATATTTAGCAGGAAAAGTAAGTTTTGATTTCTCTATTATTATGTTATTATATATATTTCCTTTTTGGTTAGTGTTTGGGGGGAGGGGGTTGATTAGCATAGAGATCCCATTCAACTTGATTATAGAAGTTTCTGTGAAATGTTCATTAAATTATAGTTACTATTCAAAAGGCTAGCACCATCAAGATGTCAATCAAACTGAAACTATTACCACATACAACTTGAAGACAAAAACTTGTGTAAGACGGTTACACGGTGCGACGGATGATACTTTTAGTGTAAAAAGTGATATCTCGTCTGAATACACTAAATTAAGTGTATTCAGACAAAGTATCATATTTTACAATAAAGTACAATCAGTTGCACCGTGCAACCGTCTTATAAGAGACCTACTCCAACTTGAAACCGTAAGTTCTTATTATTTTCATTCTTTGTTTTTGGAACTTAATGAACCACTAAACAACCCCATCTTTCTGAGGTATTTCCATTTATATAAATTGTTTTTCATATTAGAAGTATTATCTATTCAAGAGTGTATGTCCCATATTAACACCTTATCAGAGTTAAAGAGCTTACTTTTAAACATAAATAAGTATAAAATGAGTGGATCTTATTAGGTACTACTGGAGTTCCTTGTTATTATGACCGGAAAACCCAAAAAACAACTTATTATAGTTCAAATTATACATATGCATATAACATAAGTAAGAAATAAATAGAAACACAAAAGCCAGAGAAAGGGAATAACAGGTTTCCACTTTCTTTTTATAAAACAGTTTAATTTTGAACCAAAGGCTCAAAAGATTTTCAAACAGTGTAAAAACTTTCTACCAAAGTGGCAAAGTTATCATAACCACATTATAACCTACAACATTACGACAAAAAACTTAAGATTATTATGAATTTGAAATCCTTAGCTCCAAATCCATCGATCCAAATGGAGCCTAAGGGCTAAGGTTACATAACCACATTATAACCTACAACACGATCGTCTTTCAAAAGACGCCACCTGATTTAGCCATTCATTAAGCAAACAAAGAGTATATCGTCTTGTTAGTTAATAACAGAACTAAGAGGGGTCTGTATCCTTTGAGCTGCAAAATCTGCATCTTGTTTCAACTCTTGAATCAGGTGATGATAATAAAATACCAATATGTGTATATTTTTATTCCCCTTCAATAATATATATATGGGGAATAAACAATAAATATCAACTGTTGATAAATAGCTCATATTTTTAACCTGCAGAGACCAATAAAAAAGATCATTAGTTTTCTCTCAAACTACGAGCAAAAAGTAGTAGCAAATTAACTTTCAATTAACACTTCCTCTCAGGTTTATAGATTACTTTGAGGGGATAATTACAAAAAGTATCCCTGAGGTTTAGCCTAATTACAAAAAACTCCAGTTATCATTCGAATTTACAAAAATCCCCTTATAGTGTTACAAACACCCCCTTGAGGGTGCAATTTGTAAAAGAGAAAGAAAATGTAAATGGGGTATTTGTAATTTTGAAAGATAACTGGGTTTTTTGTAATTAGGCTAAATCTCAGGAGTAGTCTTTGTAATTAACCCTAATTTGAATGGAAACCATCCCTTGTGGACTCTGCACAAGGCCTTCCTTGAATGCAAGAGGGGGTTCTAAACAAATGTGAAACTGAATTCATATCAATATTGGAGTTACAATAAGGCATGAAAACATGAAAAATTCCACCAGCTCACCAGTGAAGCGACACCTCTTCACCTTCACCTTATGCCAGCGGGGGTTCTAAACAAATGTGAAACTGAATTCATATCAATATTGGAGTTACGATAAGGCATGAAAACATGAAAAATTCCACCAGCTCACCAGTGAAGCGACACCTCTTCACCTTCACCTTATGCCACCCCTGACCAAAGGAAAAGAGAAAAAGTTTTAAGTCAAATTAACACTTGAAAAACAGTTTAATACAATCATGTCAGCAGGGGCGGAGCTAGACCCGCAACTTTGGGGGGGCTAAATAATTTTGGGGGCTAAATCAATAAAAAATAAATATTTTAAAATAAAATTTACATATAAAAATAGAGTTTTCAAAAAAATTTTTTTTTTTTTTTTTTGGGGGGGCTTTGGAAGGGTGAGGATACGCCCATGCAGGTCAGAATCCCATGATCACTGCACTTCATGCTGAATTCACAACTTAAATAATTCATTTAATTTACGAATCATATAGTTTAACAACCATTAATTGCCTTTCATGCTCCATCCGATTGCTCATAATTTTCAGTAAGGGTAATTACAAAAACTACCCGAGGTTTGGTGTAATTACAAAAAAACCCAAAGAAGTTTCAAAATTACAAAAAAAAACCCAAGGTTTGATTGTGCCTTAAATGTAAGGGCATAACTATAAATATTTTTACAAGTGTATTTGAAATATTTTTGCTTATCAGGGGTAAAGTGCAATACATAATCAAAACTCAAGGGGTTTTATATAATTTTCAAACATCTCTGGGTTTTTCTGTAATCACCCCAAACCTCAAGGGTGGTTTTTGTAATTATCCCTTTTCAGTAATGTAAACCATTGGGGGCCCAACTATGACCAGCCAACCATCAGTTGAGCAGATCCTAACGAGGTAAGCAACATATACACCTTCAACTTCTCAGTGGTCTATGCTCAAGTATTGTGAAACGTAGCTAGTTCATGTACCGCTGCATGCATAAGATACTGGGTAGAAGTTCACAGAGTTCAAAACTTGGTGCAGGATGATGCAGGACGGTTCAAAACTAAACACGCTGCAAGATAACCAACTACAGGAAAGATATTGGATTTTGCTTATTCTTTACTGATGTGGCATGGGCCACCCAAAGAGGTATTGTTCGCTTTGAGTTACGCCTATTAGGGTAGAAGGGCTTGATCCTTGCTTATAAGCAATATTCCACCTTGTGCTCAATCGAAGTGGGATATATCCCCTTCCTAACATAAGCCCTCAATATGTGGGTGGACTGGGGGTGCGGGATTCCCACAGACGGCGTCAAACTGATGTGGCACCGAGCGACTAGCGTCTGCCCAAGAGGAGCTTGGCCCTTGCTTATAAGCCAGTCCGCCCACGTGCTTAATCGATGTGGGATGTATCCCTACCCAACATTTAACATTTTCTACACCAAAATGATTTATCTTGCATGGGTTGTTGTTAGCACAGGGAAGAGATAGGAAAGCAAAAGGCAATTAAAACTAGAATTCATCACATTGTCCAACTGGACAAAACAAGTCCATTTTATAAAATTCTTGAATATTGTTATGTTTCATTTGGATGGAAGGATTTGGATTCGAGGGGAGGATTTGGGAGAATGATTTCAAATGACTTTATATAAGGTGGATTTGAAATACTCCCCGATGACTCCAAAAATAGATCAAAATTAGAGATAAGGATTTGAATTTAATTGTAGCCAAACAAACTCAATGAATATTATGTTATTATGTAATTGAAATCCTCAACTTCAAATTCATCTATCCAAATGAAGCCTTAGTTATTATGAGGAAAAAAAGATGTAGAGTAAATGCCTCACGATTACATTCATGCAAGTATTTTCCTTCAAGTTTCCTTGAAAACAAACAGAGGCAAGTATTTCCCTTGTTTTTTCACCGCTAAAATCCGACGGCCAAGCTACCAATTGCATCAAACCTTACATAGTGTCTATCAGCTCACGAGCATGCTGCCTCATTTAGTTATATAAAACTCCAGGAAATGTTCAAAATGAGCTCTAGATGTCTGCCTTTTCACATGATATTACCCTACAATATACCAATCTTAGACACCAGAGGCTGGAGTACACAGAATTTACAACGCGTATGTCAAGAAAATGCTAACCCCGTCACTTGAATAGAAGTAAGGTCTTCCAATCCAATGTATTCCAACAAGTATCCTGAAATCATACATTACTTAAAGATGGTCTTCATTTCGTGAATGTCCTAATATGATTACTGTAGCAGATTTAGTAGAGTCTCATTCTAATTATACCTCACTTCACTGAAGAGAATTGATGGGAAACTAAACCGACAAGTCTTAATTCAGTAGGCAAATAAAAAGCTGTGAATGTTCTCATGGAAAATATAATTTTCAATAAGCAGTATTTGTAATCAAGAAATTGGAACCTTACCTCATCAAAGGTCTGTAGAGATTCGCAGCCCATCATATGCAAGCTGAACTGGTATTCCTTCTCTGAAAACAATTAAAAATGGGTTGCATTATGCTTGTCCATGCCGTCTTGTGAAGAATCAAAGCGAAAAATATGAATTCAAATTCACATTAGTGGCTATCAAAGCACGTGGTAAATTGCACAACAACAAGGAGAAAACCAAAAAGAAGGAATTTCCGTAGTCTGATGTCCAGTTAATGTGATTCGCCACATCCAAATTTTCTATAAAAAAATAGAAATGGATCTATAGTGACACAAAGAAAATGGAATTTATTTCTAGGCAATGGGTTGTTTCTAACAAATTTTTACACACAAGAAACTTCAGTCAATATGGAATTCCACAAATCTAAAAAAATTCCATGAGGACATGAAAGCAGCAAATACCTATTAGACCAGTCCTTAAGAAATTCATTGTCTTTGTGGTGATCAAACTCATGGGTCATTCCAATAAGCAAAGCTCTCTTGGGGCATATCCTCTTCACAGCATCAAGAGTCTGGGGATGAAAAACTTGACAATGTAACACAAGTAGCATTTTCCAAAACAGAAATATCCAAAAACAGATAACACGAGAGAAACCTGAGGGAAGCAGAAGTGAGTGTTGTGGGATCCTTTCTGCAAGTAGGAGTAGATAGATAAGAAACATGGATAAGAAGAGCAAAAATGTTTTATTCCATCAGCAAATTGGGGATGAGGAAATTAAAAGCCATCAAAAAACCTTCAGTCTGCTTAAAAGGTGTACTTGAGTACTGGAGGAAACTTCTGAGTTTAAAACAAAGGACACTACAACAATAATCAAGCCAGAGAAAAATGTGCCGTGTAATTGAATGATTAATCAAAGATAGGACATCATAGACGACATGACAAAAACCATGGATCTCAAATCAAAGAGAATGTATCTTATCAAATCAACAAGAGAAGAAAGCAAGAGTTGATCACCATGTTTTATTGTGACTATGATGGTATGAACACAGTATAGTGGGATGATGCACGATGATGCTATGCATTGGTTAAAAAAACAGTCCCTGCAGTTTGTCAAACGAGCAAAGAACCGTATCGCATCAAATCAAACAAAACTAGGCAGAGAAAGGCTTTAATACTGTGCTGAGTGACTTTAGAGGGTATAAACGTGAAAGTATGAGGATTTAAGTACATACGATTAGACGTATTGTAGCTAACCTTATACAGTGTGTCCAAAATTACGAGATCTAACTGTCGACCACCATCTTTTGAAATATCTACAAAGAAGCAGAAGGTTTTTCATAAAAGCTCCAAGATTTGTCGTTAACAAATACTAGAAATGATACTACTTTAATGTTCTTTTCAAGTCTTCAGACTTACCCAAGGGCCTTTTTCTTTTCATTTTGTTTATTTCATCATCCTGCAGCTTATAATCATAGCCAGCAGTAACTAAATTTTACACAAATACAATAGGCAGTGACGCAGTGTTTGAAGAAATTTATGAATGAATTCAGTTATGTTTGGTTTTTATATTTATTTATTTTTAGTTTTTTTATTATTGTAAATGTAATGTATTCTAAGTTTTTCTCTGATTTTTTTATGTTATATATGTATACTTAACATAAAAGGAAAGTAATAATACTCATAATAATATAATAATTAAATATAGTACAAATACTGATGTATAGTGATATTGTGATAATAATTTCTCTCTCTTAAAATTAAAAACAAGAATTCCCATGGTGATGATAGTACTGATATTGATGTATGTATGGTGATAATAGTTTTTCTTCTGAGTTTCATTTTTTTTCTCTTAAAATGAAAACAAGCATTCCCATAGTTGTCTTGAACTTCTTCATTGTGCTTTTGCCTTCCATTTATTCCCTTCATAAATAAGATTAGGACAGCTATTGAATTTTTATAGAAATTCAGGGTAGCAGCCCATGGTGCTAATATTACCGATATTCACTTATATGTATTGATAGGAGACATATTAAAGTATGAAATTTGGTTGCAGGACAGATAAAAATAAAAAGGGAGAGAGGGTGCGTACAGTATTCTGTTTCTGGAATAAACCGGGAAATGTCTGATATATAAGCTACTTTATATCTTTCACCAAAAAGAAAACCCAAGCATACATAATCTTCACCATGCATCACCTAGTAAGAACATAAGAACAAGGGAGTAATATAAAAAGGCATAAAAACATCTATAAATAAAAAATAAGCATAAGGAGTAAGAAGTTTCTACACAAATCATATAAAGCACAAGAGAAAACAAACCGGTAGTGGAACAAACTGCAGTCCAGATGCCACAAAAGGCTTCGCACAATCATTCTCTATAATTTTCCAGTCAAGTTGCGCTACACGTCTAATTTCCTGGCCAGGCTTGAGTTTTTTCTGAACCAAGTAAGGGAATTTCACTGCAATGCTGTTCAAGAGGAATCAAAAAGCAATAGTACATGGTATCAATTGCAACTGCAAACGACATTCATTTCAAGGTTTAATCAGCCGTTGCTAGTAAATAAAATCAATTGCAATTGCTAACAATATGCATATCAAGGTTTTATAACCAAAATGATAAACACACTATAGGCCATCATGCAACCCCAGGACTAGTTCATAGGTTCACGGTCATTAGCAACCTTATAATGTACTCCATTTTCTATCCAGCAACGAAAAAAGATAACACAAAAGCAGAGTACCCATAATGCATATAATAGATTTACGGGGAAATTTACTTTTCCACCGTAGTTTAAATTTAAACCCACCTATCCAAGATATTTATAGCAACATCCTTCTTCCAAGAAATGACAACAATCAATGAATCTTTTTCTGGACCAAGGGAAAATGAAATCGTACCTCTAGACTTAAGTACAATTACAGAAGTAATAGCACCACAGGAGACAGTAACAGTGACAGTGAATCAGCATGCTGTTCTGACTAAGAATTATATTTCAAAGCAGTACTGAAGTCATAAAATCACCACCATTTTATTTTGCAGATCAGGTGAAAAAAATTGGGCGAAGCAAAATCTTTTAAGTTTTATCAATATGTGCATAAATAACTACATAGAATTGCCAAGTACCTCTCCATTGCATCTTGCGTGAGGTAGATGGGAGTTGGATTAATATCATTTGTTGGACTAAAGGGTTGCACAGTGCGTATATCATCCAAACCAAGAACAGCATCCGCATGTTCATGAGTTAATATAATCTGCAAAAGTTGTAAAATTAGCAAACAAGATCCTTATATTTCTAAATTAGAAATTCATCAATAACAAATAAAATAGTATGCAGAAGCTGGGGAAAAAGCTTCCTGCTGTTGGACTGGTACTCAGAACATGTAGTGTGCTAACCTTACCCGGGCTCAATTAAATGCATAAAGCAAAACTTTTGCTCAATTATTTACCAAAACAAATTTGCACCGTTTTAAAATTAAGACATGGACTACTGATTCTTCATAACTATTCAAAAACAAGATTGCTCTCACAATACTATTTACAATGATATAGTTGAATATATGTACCGACAACAACTAACATTAGTACAAAAATCCTTTATTCAGAGAAGTATCTCCTATTCCAGAAAAACTTATACATTCTAAGTACTCAAAGTAGGGTGGAGTGGATGTGCACCTTCTTTTAATCTCTTCTTGTTCATTTTTACTTCTTTTTATTCCTTTGACATTTCTTTTTCTAAGGCAAAATTCAAATTCAAAACAAAATATGATAAGATGAAATCAAATTTGAGAAGAAATATAGAATTGTAAAAGCTTATTTCTACCAATGCTAATTGCAACTATTGTTCTGTCCACTTCACTAGGGAATATGCATCATAGGAGATACTTTTCAATACCACATTACTAAGTCTTGGAGAAAGTAAAGTGAAAATGAAACCAATATGGTAGGGTGAGCTCATAATGAATTTAGCACAGCCCTGGCCATGTTATTAAGTCTACAAAGGACAATTCAGTATTATCCATGGCAAAAGCCTACCTAAATGAGAGCAGAGGAAAGTTTTTTGAAGTACCTAATACTCATCTTTCTTTTTCTATACAGTGGTGAACTTCAATAACCTGGACAAGGTGAGCAGGAACTTTAGAAGAACTCTGTTTTGATGTCTAATTGCATTACCAAGTGACTGAACGTGGAGTTGTTTCTCATATCAAAGTACTCGAGTGATTGAGTGCATATCATGGGGAATGATTCTCAGTTCTATGGGTTAGATGTGATACAAAATGCGCACACAATTTTAAAATTCAAATCAAGAAAAATGATTTTGTAAATGTACTAAGAAGATTATTAGAGCTAGAGGAGATAGAGAACTCACGGAATCTACATGCGGGATCTTATGAAAAGTGAACCATCGGAGTACTTGCTCCCTAAACGTCTTCCCAACATCTATCAAAATATATTTATGTTTGCCCTCACTGTCACAATAATCAATTAGGAGGGATGTATTGCACCTACAATACCACCATCAACCATCAGCCAAACAAATAGCTGCGCATAAAATGACTTGTGCTGTCAATCCAAGAAAGAACAATTCCACATTATGATTCAATCACTGAACAACAATGATAAATTGTACCGGATGCAGGAAAAATTGTGCTCTCAACAAGAATCCAAGAAACAATAATGCCATATCAAGTTTTTAGTCATTGAACAACTGACATAAGTTGTATTGTATGGAATCCAAGAAAACTTCTATCCTCAATCCAATAAAGAATAATGACAGTGCAAGATTCCATCATTTAACAACAACAAGAAGTGCAATTCAAGAATCCAGGAACCAATGTAGCCATGCAACTATGCAAGAGAACACATGCCAAGATCAAAATTGAAAACCAGAGAATGAATATCATGATCAATTAAGTCCAATATTTCCACACAAGTCATCAAAGAGGGTAGAAATAACGAAATTTCAAAGAAAACCTATAATTAGGGTTTTGCTCCGGCGGTAGGGCTAAAGATTGGGAGCAGACGTGACAAGGAGGATCGGAAGGCTGGATCAAGCACATCGCATTAGGGACCGCGCTCGAACAACCGGTCCCCAGAAATACCAGAGATGATCTCGGTGGATCCGCATTGCCATTCTCGGCCACCTCAACGGCGGTGGCTGCCATCTCCCCGGCGAACTAGGTATGTAGTGTGTGCCTGTGTGTGTGAGGGAGAATGTCTGAAGATGCCATCGGCATAAATGTGATTTCACATATATATACACCTCGGAATATACGTGGGGCCCAGTCAGGAATAAAGCGGACCGCCGTTTTGCATTTATTTCCTTATTTATTATTATTTATTTTTTTAACGGAATATTTCCTTTATTTTTAATGCTGCCTTTTCTAGCACCGTATTCATTAATTAAAGTAATAGCATTTTTTTAGTACTTTCCTTAATTAGTGTTTGGAATTTGGATAATTGCTATAATTTATTTTTGTAAATTAATTACATGAAAATTAACAAACCTTTGGAATACAAAAAATATATAAAAGTGTCGCTACTAAACATTGTTCTAAAAATCTCCGCCTAGCCCGATTAGTCCCCGCCTGGACGTTAGGCCTAAGCTCCTCTTGTCCGCCTAGATTTTTCTTTCGATTACGTTTCGTCTAACACAACCCAGATCCTACCTAACCCCATCTAATTTCTACCTAGGCGCTATGCCCCAATCTGCCATCAAGTTAGCGCCTAGCTCTTTCTAGAACACTGCTACTGAGTAATTAAATCCTTGCATTGGTAGCTTTTGGAAGTGTAACATTAATAATACAAATTACAAATGTTACAACCAGTGGCGGACGCAGGATTTCGACTTTGAGGGGGCGAAAAATGGACCGAGTTCATATATTTAAACTATAAGAAAAAAAAATTGTAGGACAACTGTAAAACACAACTATTTGAAGTTTTTTATCAAAGTTTTGGGGGGACAATTGTAAGAAAATTCCTATATTTTAACTATAAAAAAATAATTTAAAAAACATTGGGGGAAAAAAAATAATTTTGGAAAAATTTGGGGGGAGGGGGGAAATAATTTTGGAAAATTTTTGGGGGGCTCCCCTCCTCCGTCCACCCCTGGTTGCAACCATTGACGAAAAAACTTTATAAATTATATATCATTATTACATCTTTAATTTTTGTCTCTGAATAAAATTAAAAGTATTTTTCATATTGTTATTGATATAAAAATTTAATATTGACTCGTTGGTCGCTAAGTAACGTGTGGAAACTACAAGTTTCCTTTCACACTCGTGATAGTCTTAACCACTAGAATACTATTTGATCCCCAAAATCACGAGTTCCTTTGGTTACACTAAAGAATCAATGAAATAAAATAAATTGAGATTAAATAAAATAGAAGATATATTAAATTTCTCATAATTTTAATTTGTTTTTGTCTAAATAATACTAAAATAAGAACAAGACACAAGATATATTCAATTGTATTTTTATAATTGATAAAATGACTTTCATTCAAATGTAATTATCATATTCATTTTGTAGTAACTTATATAAGAACCTTGATAATTTAATATTCCATTAATTAATAATTTTATTTAAATAATAAATTTAGTTGGTTCCGACTCAGTAACAACGTGCTAGATTGATAATTCACTAAATTTATAAAATAATACATATGCGAGAGTTCATATAGGCTCATGTAGTAATTAAGTTCATATAGGCTCATGCAGTAAATTAATTACTAATTCTTTAATATTTGATACAATAATTGATTAGTATACGAAGACTTCATTAAAAACAACTTAATTGTTATTTGATACTTGTTGACATTGATTACATTGAATATCATATACGAGTTTTTCAATGTAGTACAAACTTTTAGTATGATTTTTCCCATACTTTAAAAAATAAGTAGTAATTAAACGTCGTTGAGCTTCATAGTGAGAAAGGGGCACTACATATTTGCGGTTGTTTTAGTTTTATTTAAAATGATTTATGATTTTCGACTTTCATTCTATTGTGATAATCCAACTATATAGTTAGTTTGCAATTATTTAGTACCTAAAAATCATCCAAATTATATGAAGTAATGTTATAATTGACCATAATTTACAATGATCAAAGCAAGTCACAACTGTATTTGCATGAATATACGTGATCCAAACTAAAATTACAATTCTCTTGCCCATCTTTTCTTCCTTTGTCAATTTTCGGATGCTATGTGGTATGCGGCAGGCCTGCTGGACTTAATTCGCTCTTTTGCACATCCGGTAGCGGATATTTGGGCCAGGACGCTGCTCGTTAACTCCCCGCCCCACATTGGCGAGCTCTTTTTGGCCCTCTGCAATGCCATCTGGTACTCCAGGAACTCGAAATTTTTTGAAGATCGAATGGCCCAACCCTCAATCCTTGTAGCAGGTGTGTTCCATATGCTTCATTCTTTCCATCAAGCTAATAGTTGGCCTGAACGTGCGACTCTCTCATTCAATTCTACTATTTTCGACAAGGCTACCCGAGGTGTTCATATCCTTTTTGATGGCGCCATTTCCATTACCCATAACTGTGCGGGAATTGGTGTTTTCGTCCGTGATGAATCCGAAAATTTTCTCAGGGGATTGGCAAAAAATTTCGAAGGAAATACCGACCCATTTACGGTTGAATCACTCGCCCTCCGTGAAGCCTTAATTTTAGCC
Organism: Rehmannia glutinosa; assembly: GCA_016081115.2. Lineage (NCBI taxonomy): Eukaryota > Viridiplantae > Streptophyta > Magnoliopsida > Lamiales > Orobanchaceae > Rehmannia > Rehmannia glutinosa. Next base: position 76,617,963 of record CM071933.1, on the reverse strand, counting down.
CAAGAATTTAATCTCCCAACAATATCTATCCTTGGCGACTCCATCTCCGTCCTACTCGCTGCGAAGAATGTTTCTGATGCGGACCCAGCAGGCGTTAGCATTTTTGAGGATATTTGGTCTACCCTTTCCCTCTTGTTCTTTTATCAATTTGTATTGGATTAGCAGAAATTTTAATTCGATCACCCATGAGATAGCGCAATATGCGAAACATTCCAATACTGTAACTACCTCATGGAATACCCCCCCGAACTTCTTGTATCAGCCGATGTTGGACGTTTTCCAACAATAATATATTTTCATTTCCGTTACAAAAAAAAAACTAAAATTACAATAATTTTTGCATCTAAAACATTTATCTTCCACACATTTGGTTATCATACTTCAAAATCATCCAAAAATACTTCCATAAAATCGACAACGATAATGCGTCGTAAAAGTTCGTACAATACCCGTGTTACAAAATTGAATCTTTTAATGTTTTGTTTGGTGTCAAGAAAAAATGATTCAATATTTCACAAACCTTCAATAGTTTTTGGATAAGTATAACAATTATCCACAAGAAAAAATATGTTCAATACTTAGTAAGGATAAAAAAAAACCCACTTAGTTTTGTACACAGAAAATATATTCAAATTGAATGTCAAAAGGGCAAATTGTTATATTTGAATGAAAAAACAAAAATAGTTACTTGTGAAAAACAATTAAATTCAGCAAAAAAATTCAGATTAATCTTGTGGTCCATTGCAGGACCATTGGTACAAATTTGTATTGTCAGCTGATTGAATGTTTGATCTCGTGCGTAGAGAACCCAGACCAAATTAAATAAAATTAAATATAATAAATAAATAATTTTAGTATATTTATATTTTTTTACAAAAGTTGTTATCTTCAATTTATAAATGTTCGATATTATATTAAAAGATAAAAACTATATTATAATATGCAAAATATATTAACAAATACGCGGGGCGGAGCGGAAGTAATACTCAGGCCCGTCTCATCCCGTCCGGTCACAAGGCAAATCGATAAATGGGGCGGGACAAGGCAGATACTCGCAGGTCAAGCTAAAATTGCTATCCTTATTTACGTGTGTCGGTGTATGTCTCTTCCCTTACTATTTAATTAAATAAAAAAATAAGCGGGAATATTTGGTTTGACCGCCTGCGTGTTTCCTTTTAAATTATTTTAATTTTAATATTTAATATGTTTTACTTAAACTAAAAAAACATTCAAATCAATTTCTAAATTCTGTTCCCATTTGTTATTCATCGTCTCCAATCGAAAGCACAGGTTATTTCAAGCGTAATTTCCCAAAACCCTCTTTCTAATTCGTGGCCAATTTATGCGGCTCCATTTTGCTCATTTGATTCACAGAAAATGTCATTAAATCGCAACGCACTTAGCAAAATCGAAGAAATTTTAGCTACTGCTCATCGATTCTGTAAAATTACTTCGTTGCATACATGTTATTGTTCAAATAATACGGGGTATAATTACTTTCACAAACAGCTATGTTCTCGGATTGGAGCAATTCCGTATTCGTTTTCATCATCTTCATCCAACAGCCATAGTTCTGCTCCCCATTCTGCGTCCAAAATGCGCGAGCAGTTCGTGGAAAGAGATGATGATTTTGGATGGACTAGGGGAACGGGTTCTGAACAATCTAGAATATTGAGTTCAGACTATAGTCTTTACAGTTGGGGTGTAGAGAAATGTAACCCTGATGGTTATAATGAATTTGGTGAGTCAGAAGAAGTGGAAGTGGGGAAGAGTGATGAAGATAGCGACGATGACTTCAGGGATTTGAATTCATTCGACAGGAACATAGAGAGAGGTGAAGTTCGTAGTAGAATCGAGGTGGATGAAGACGAAATAAAACACCCTTTAGTGAGAGAGATTTGTAGGTTGCTTGATTTTAGGGCAGCATGGACTCCAGAGCTTGAATCGAATTTAAAGCGGTTGTTACGCAGTTTGAAGCCTAGTCAAGTTTGTGCTGTACTTCGAGCTCAGTCTGATGAAAGAGTTGCTCTAAAATTCTTTTATTGGGCTGACAGGCAATGGCGGTACAGGCACGATCCAATAGTTTATCATGCAATGCTTAAGGTTCTTAGTAAGACGAAGCTGTGTCAGGGGGCTAAGCGTATTCTTGGGCTTATGGTGCGGAGGAAGATTGAGATTTGGCCTGAAGATTTTGGTTGTGTGATGGTGTCTTTCAGTAGAGCTGGCCATTTGAGGAAAGCATTGCAGGTATTGACTCTGATGCAGAGAACAGGAGTCGAGCTTGATATCTCGATATGCAATACTGCAATCAATGTTTTGGTGGAAGGGAAAAGGTTGGAGAAGGCATTGAGGTTTTCAGAGAGAATGAAGGTGGTAGGGATTGAACCTAATGTCATCACCTATAATTGCTTGATTAAGGGTTATTGTGAAAGGAACCAGGTTGAAGATGCAACCAAGCTGATCGAAGAAATGCCCGTTAGAGGTTGTTCTCCAGATAAAGTGAGCTACTATACTGTTATGGGATTTTTGTGCAAGGAGAGAAAGATTGATAAATTGAAAGGGCTTGTGGAGAAGATGTTGAATGAAAGTAAATTGCTGCCTGATCAAGTTACTTACAACACTATTATTCACATGCTATCCAAGCATGGTTATGCAGAAGAGGCACTAGGATTTTTACGGGAAGCAGAAGAAAAGGGGTTCCGTGTTGACAAAGTGGGACACACTGCAATTGTGAATTGCTTTTGTCAGGAAGGAAAAATAGATAGGGCTAAAGATGTGGTCGATGAAATGTTGTTGAAGGGATGCAGCCCTGATGTTGTGACATATACTGCTGTTTTGAATGGATTTTGTCGAGTAGGAGAGGTTGATCAAGCTAAAAAATTGTTGCAGCAGATGTACAAGCATGGTTGTAAGCCAAACTGTGTTTCGTATACAGCCTTATTAAATGGGCTTTGTCGGAGAGGTAACTCTTCAGAGGCAAGAGAGATGATGAACATGAGTGAGGGGTGGTGGACGCCAAATGCAGTGACTTATAGCGTAATCATGCATGGCTTTCGTCGGGAAGGAATGTTGTCTGAAGCCTGTGAGATCGTGAGGGAAATGATTAGAAAAGGCTTTTATCCTTCTCCTGTTGAAATTAACCTCTTGATTCAGTCTCTTTGTCAAGTGGGCAGAACAGATCAAGCAAGAAAATTAATGGAAGAGTGCCTGAAAAAAGGGTGTGCTGTCAATGTAGTGAATTTTACTACTGTAATTCACGGATTCTGTCAAATGGGCGACTTGGACGCTGCTCTATCTGTCCTTGATGACATGTATTTGAATAACAAACACCCTGATGAAGTGACGTATACGACAGTCATTGATGCACTGGGAAGGAAAGGTAGGATAAACGAGGCTGTTGAAATGACCAAGAAAATGCTCCACTGTGGTTTGCTTCCTACTCCAGTGACTTATCGGTCACTCATCCATCATTTCTGTCAGCAGGGAAAAGTGGATGATTTGTTGAAACTGATGGAGAAGATGCTTCTAAGGGAAAACTGCCGAACGGCATATAACCAAGTTATTGAAAAGCTTTGCTGTTTTGGATATGTTGATGAAGCTTATGAGCTTTTGGGTAAAGTCCTGAGAACAGCTTCTAGAGTAGATGCAAATTCTTGCCACATTCTTATAAGAAGTTTTTTAAAGAATGGGAATCCTCTTGGATCATATAGAGTAGCTTGTAGAATGTTTAACAGAAATTTGGTCCCTGACTTAAAGCTGTGTGAGGAAGTGAGCAAAAAATTGATTTTATTGCAGAAATCTGATGAGGCAGATAGGCTTATGCTGCGGTTTGTGGAGCGCGGACATGTTCCACCCGAGGGTAAACAGGCTGCAATTTAAGTAAAGGTTTTATATGATCGAACTCCAATGAATGCGAAGCTTGCTTTTAATCCACATACCCCTGAGTGGTAGAATATCCTCAAACAAGTAAGCAAAAACGGATGATAAGGAAACTGAGAATATAAATTCTCAAGGATCGCTTATGGTAAATTATTTCCGGTCAATGCAATCTCTATCAGCAGATTTTAAGGTATGAAACTGATATTAGCATCTTTTTCTTTCCTCTCTATTTGCTTTCATTGTGTTGTTTCTCATCTTTCTTGTTTCACTGCTGCAGTCAATTCTGTCACTTATTCATTTTGGTTGAGTTTTGAAGTTCCCTGATATGAATTAAATGTGACCTGTTCTTACCTAATAGCATTTTATATGCTTAATTTTCTCAACTAATGCTATCATTTTTATTTGGTACTATTCTACCATATGCTAACATATCAGCAATTGCACTATTGCATGCTAGCTGAAACCTCATGTTTTTCTGTTTGGATCCAAGGCTATTCAATTAACAATGGGTTGAATATGAACCTCGAGAAATGTAGTCACGGGCTCACTTAATATTCTGATTGAGCATAATAATCAACCCTGAATTGTTATTCATTTTATCCTTAGTTTTCTACATCTTGGGATTGTTTTAAATAGATTTCTTGTCATTATGGATGGTTCCAGCTAATGCCTTTATTAGGGTTTTGTTTCATCATCTCTTACTTTAACTTATTACTAGGTATATATTCTGTAATCAAATCATGAATTCACACGTCAGTGCTGTACTTGTTTTGCTGCTGTGTGCACTAAAAGCAAATTATGAGTAATATAATCTAGTTGCTTGCTGGAATCAACAGGCATTGAGCATTTGCATGGTGAAAGAACATATTATTCATTCAACGGGATCAATTTACACCTGAAGTTTACAATTAGAACAAGAAATATCAATGTAAGCACTTCAAAGAAACTGATTCAACTTAGGAGTGCATCAGGTATTATCTTCTGATATGTATTGTAAGGATCTCGGGCCCACTACCTTCCCTAGGTTGAATTGGGGTTATGGACAAATCGGATTCCTCAGTTTAATCTCAACTTACTCCCCAACTACAATTTAGACATGAGTTTACTGGGATCACTGAATGGACTTCCAATTTGAAAATGTTCCTGATAGTTGACATCATTATCAATTGGAGCACTTGTAAGAATTAACGTTGTCCAAATTAACTGTACCACGTAGAAATTGCAATTGCAGTTGGATTCAAACCCCAACAAGAGCCAAACTCAGAACCATCAGTTTGAGCTTAATTTACATGTATGAAATACAACGTCCACTTATTCAGGGTGTTGCAACTTTTGACGTGCCCCATTTTTTTTGGGATTGTTGAGCTAAGCAGTGAGTTCTTTTATGAATTCATTAGAAATTTGAATCTTCGAAAGCAGAATATCCTGAGCTTGAACTTCATCAGTCATGATGGTGAAATCCAATCATGTTTTCAACTGTAATTTGATCCCAGAACTTGAAAATAACTCTGTGAGTTCCGAGTAAAAGGAAAGATGATTCAGAGAACAGAAACATGTATAGAACTCATCTAACAGCTTGTTTATCAGCTGTCAAGCTTCTCTATATGACTCTTAATTATTTATTATCTTCAGATGATGCAGAACTGATTGCTTGTATTGGGACCATGACTTCAAAGTACATGAGCTTAGTGTCTGGACATTTATCTTCCGGTCAGAAAACTTCAATTGGTTCGGTAATTTATACAATCAATTCTCCTGCTTCAATCTCCTAGAAATTTTCTGCATCGTACGCGAACATTGAAACAAGTAAATCCTTACATCAAATTGCTATTTGTGAAATCTGCATTTAATTTGGAAAACAAGTGATTGATATTCCCAAATGCTTAAAATACATGTAAACCGTTTACAGTTTTAATTTTTCTTTGGAGGATATGCCCGAAAAAAAAGAAAAACAACAAAGAAAAGGTGTTCAGTATCATGTTTTTTTTTTTTATTTAAAAAATTCTTCAATCAATCCAATTTCTACCAAAATTGCTTTGTGGCTTAAAAACAACGTGGGGCAAGTTTTGTTTATCAAAGATGAAAGATGTAAGACATGAGTAACATGACTCCATTTATTAAAAGACTGTCCAAAATTTACTAGATAGTAGAGTTATAGCCTTTTTTCTTAGTTCTTACAAGGATTTGTTTGAATGTCTTTTCTAGTAACTCATTCATTGGATTCCTCCCACGTAAGCAAACATATCAGTTTGATGTGAATGATAGGGCTTCACTAAATGGAATGCTTCTTTTAAAAACTTTTTAGAAAAGAAAACTTTGTTGCAATGGAACTTTTTGCTTGTGGGTGGAGCCTTGGCTGATTGAAAGTAACTTGGGAGCACTACAACATATATTTGGTCTTTTTTTTTTAAATTTTTTTAAGGCACCAGGCCGAAAATTAAATAAAACGAGAAAAATGGAGCTGATCACAAGGCCGATCAGCTAGCCTGAGGCGGGGTCCTCGTTAAAACCCTCCAAAGTAAAACCTACCTTTGTGGAAAAAATCTTTAGAAGGAAAAAGAGTACCCCAAAGGAACAAGAGTAAAAAATGTGCTACCGAAAGTAACCACAAGTCGGTTACCTAGCTGAAAACCAAAGAAAGTATGTAAACAGAAGAACTGGGTCAAGATAGCCCATAAACATGAGTTGGATTGTTGAATCGTGGTACCAGAATGAGTGTCACGGTATATAACATAAACCAAACACTATGGCAACATATATTTCAAAATCACCTGTAAAAAGCATAGACTTTAGCTTCCATTGCATTATTAGGAATGAAACTAACAGGAATGGGACCTGAGGAATCATATGAAGATATATTTCATTTTTCTAGATTCATTAAACTTTTTTTCACTTAATTTTCAATTCTATGCAGGTAACATGTGGTCTTGTAATGTATCTCATGTATCAAATGCTACTTCGACCGAACAGGTAAATATAGATAATTTTCATTGAGCTTTAAAAACGGTGCTTTATGGGATTTGAAGAAGTGATTCTTGTTACCATTGCATGTTTACTGATATAAGTGGAGAAGGGCATATTGTTCTCAATTTTTTGGAGTCATCATATAGTACTTGTGACATTGAACCCTACAACTTTGGGATACAATGTTGCTCTGAAATACATTTAACTTTAAACAAAATTAAGACAGAAGAACTAGGATAATATAGGGGGTGGAGGGTTGGAGGGGAAGTTTACATTATTAGAAAAAAACATATATAAGGTTCATAGATTGAAGGGCAGATGATGGCCCTACCCAATACCAACCTCCCTAATCCTGCAAATTGTAAGAAGTGACAGATAAAATCTGGTAATCCAGTGAGACATATAATATCTACAATGCCAATCAAAACATTATTCAAATCAAAATATCTACACATTCCAGGTTTAAGCCCAGGTAGATGTCTGAAACTTGGATTAAGAGGGCATTTGTCTAAGCTTATTTAAAAAAAATCTTATAAGCTTCTATGTTTTATAAGATATTTTAGAGTTTATGAGATGCCAGATCTTATTTGAAAAACTAAGTTGTTGAAATTTAGGATAAATAAAACGGTGGAGCTTTTAAGATATTAGTAATGCCAATTTTATAATTATAATGGTCAAAATTAAAGAAGGTCGTATAGATAAGATCTTCTGAAAAAAGGTGGGATTTTCTTATTTCTCTAAAAACCAGTGTTCTAGAAAGTGCTAAGCGCTAATCGGGAGGCAGACTGGGGCTTAGCGCCTAGGCGGAGACTGGGCGGTGTTAGGCGGGGCCGAAGAATAATGTGGGTGGACAAGGGGAGCTTAACTCCTAGGCGGGGACTAATCGGAGCTAGGCGGAGATTTTTAGAATTGTGCTACTAAATTTTAAGATTTATAATTTGATGTTTTGAAATGTAATCCAACAATCTTGAGAAGTGCAAATTGTGGTTCATTTTGTTTTTGGGTCATCATTATCATTAAATAAATCCCATAGACATAGAGAATAAATCTTTTGGGCCCAAGTGGAGAAAAGGCAAACACCACTTTTATTGAATAATATTTGCTTTTTGAGAAGTTAATGATTATCATTGTTTTTAAAGCAAAGATGAACATAAATAAAAAGGGGGAAAAGAAAGTTAAAAAGTTTTATTTCTCAGAAAGCCTAATATGAATGAAACAATACAGCATGAATTGTCTGCTTAGGAGGTGTCAACAATCCTTTCACTCACCTCCCTATTTTTGTTTAGGGGATATAGCTTCCTTTTTCCTCACTCATTTCATTTTATAAAACCTTTATATCTTTTATTTTTTTGCATTAGACCCCATTATAACTTTTTGCCATCAAATGTCAATTAAATTTCTTCAACTTCCTATTTGGTGAAAAATAAGTTGGGTATTTGTTGGTTGCTCCTCGTGCCTATTGTCTAAGGCTATTATTCAACTATCTTTACTAGTGGTGAATTTTTTTGTGTTTATAATCATCTATGAATAGAGTTGTAAACGAGTCGAGCCGAACATGGTATTATTCGAGCTTGTTTGAATTTTAATCGAACTTCAAAAATTGTGTTTGGGCTTGTTTGATTATTAATCGAATCAAGCTCGAACGAGCTTTTTTAGCTGAACCCGAATCGAGCTCGAGTAGCTTGATATTTTTACACATATTTTACTTTTTTTTACTAATCGAGTCGAGCTCGAGCCGAGCTTTATATCTTATCGAACGGAAAATGTGTTCAAACTTGATTCGTTATGTTGATGAACCGAGCTTTTATCGATCGATCTCGAATCGAATATCATGTAGCTTGGTTTGTTTTTCAACCCTATCAAATATTCATTTTTTTTTTGTATCGAAATGAATTTCACTCATTAGAAGAAACTTACAACTGATTACAACATCAAGTGGAAAAATTGCAAGACGTACGAATCAAGAACATTTACAGATCTAAAGCAATATTTATGCACTGAATAAAACATGTATCAATTAAAGCAATATTTATGCACTGAACAAAACATGTATCAATGAAATTGATATTGCTTTTGTCTTGAATCATCAGATAATGACTCAGATTGTTCTGAACAAAAACCCATGTTGACAAACTTATTTGTCTTATTAGTTCTGTAAATATGAACCTTTTGATTCTTGATATAATGTGAATTTTCTGTAAATATAAACCTCTTGATTCTTGATATAATATGAGTATCTAAACAACGCTCCTCCCTTTCTTCCTATTAAAAAAGAACCTTAATAAAAACATGTAATGTTTTATTTTTAGGCTATATAACAATGGCATCAAATGTCACATTCTTTTTTCGTGTATTTCAATTTTCATGTGCCATAAAGACCAAAAAAAAAAAAAAAAAGACCAAAAGAGAAAGAAAAACATTGCAAATTCAACATGCTAATGAAAAAATTTCACTATTGAAATTTGAAATACAACATAAGTGGTGATGATCAAATTTAATTTTTGCGATTATAGTGAAGCATCAAGCACGTGATATATGTTGCACACATATTTGTGCTCATAATTTAATATTGTCTTCTTGCAATTAAATTTATGCCCTTTTCTTTTTCAGTTAAAAGAAATCATTCACATATGCATATCCCATTCTTGTCTAATTTTTTTTTCTCTTCTGTTTTTGGTTTTTTTAATTATCAAAGGGTCTCCATCTACTGTTCAACCAAAAGTGAAAAAGGAGAAAAGAAAGAAAATAGGCAAAATCAATTGCTTTTTTAAATTGCCCATGTGACCCTGATTTAGCTGTCTCCACATTAACTCCAGCCATATATTAATTATTAAATGATGTAAAAAATATCTAAGCTGATTTTGGAGTTTTGAATATAAATGTTATAGAATTATTTCAGCATAATGATATTTTTTAAAAAAGAAAATTACGAAGTGCATACTCATAAATCATAATAGGCATTTTTTACTTGCTAAGAATGCTTCGGATAAAACTATGCTATTACATAAACTATACATAAAAGTAACTATTAATTAAATACAAATTATATTCCCTCGATTGGAGCCTGAGGGGCCAAAATGTATATCTCATACTTTAATGGGGGCGAAATGATACCAATCATATAATAGAGGGACAAATTAAAATTCACCTTGTAAGTTAAAAGTCAAGTTCATAAATGTGGTGGGGTAAATCCACAGAAAGCAACTTTCCAGATAAGTAGGGATTTCCTTAATTAATGGCTAATTAATATAGAAGGTCAAATTTGTTATTTTCACTTTTCGGTCCATCAATATTTCATAATTTACAAGATTAATTATTTAAATGATTTTCATCTCACCGTCCTGGATATGAGACTTTCGGATTTTTGGCATTTTCTCTATAGCAAAAATAGTTTTTAGCTATATTTTTCAAAAATATGTTTTGTAGCAATTTTTGAGTTCAAATGCCCAATTTATCCATTTTTCATCGGTCCATTTTTTGGTACTTAGTTATGAGAAACATGTATTGGTATAGAGACATATGACCTAGTACCGAGCTATGTACTATATCATTTTTTTTAAAAAATGATTAAATACCTCATCAAAGAATATATGAAGCGTATGACCGTCAGTTTTTAATCAAAATGACTAAAAAACATACCTATTTTTCATCTTAACAAAACATAAGTGGTCAATTTGGTCTATTATGACTAGAGGTGGCAAAATCCAACCCGGCCCACGGCCCGCCCGCCCAATTGACCGAAATTTGGCAAAAGCGGCCGGCCTCCTCCTACCAAACCCCATTGCCAGCTCTAATTATGACCCATGATATTCAAAATCTTGAATGGATCAAAAGCAATTCACTTAATTTATTTAGGGATCACAATATATATATATATATATATGCATTTTTTAGTTAATAATGAAAGAATAATAATAAAAAAAAGAATCAAAAGAAAAAATTAAGAAAATGAAAAAAAAATTCCACTCAAAAGCTTTATATTGTGTAGTGGCACAGTGTAGTAGCAATAATAAGACATGCACTGGCGCATGTTATCAAACTACTAATTACCAATCACTGCTCCCAAACACGCCCCTCTTTTCTCCGCCGTCTCACCACCCGCCGGAAAATTCAAAAAATGGACGAGTCTTGGAGAATGAGGATGGGTATGCCCACAGCGCCGCCTCCACCACCACCACCACCAACAACAACACGGCACATACCAAATTACCCCCCACGGCGATCCACAGAGGACACCACCGCCCACCGGAGAAATCCCCTTTCCGGCGACCCTTTAAACCCCGATGATTTCAGCGACGTTTTCGGTGGGCCCCCTCGAACGATTCTCTCCCGTCAATTTTCCACCGGCCTCCCAATTAGGTCATCGTCGAGTTTCTCTTACGAGGAGGTTTTCCGGCCTCCGGAGACGGCGGCCGTCGGGAGGAGCGGGCGGAGCTTGCCGGAATTTAGGATCCCGGGTCAAAAAAGCAGGGGCGAACATAATAATAATGGGTTTTATAGTGATATATTTGGGTGGGAAAATGAAAGGGTGGTTAGGTCAAGATCGAGGTCAAAGGCGAGTTCTTCGTCCGTACTGAGCTCGGAGGAGCTCAGCCCTCTCCGGCCGGCGGTTTCCGGTGATGGGTACGACGACGTTTCGGTTTTTGCTTCGAAACTCAGGTGGACTCCTGGTTTTATTCTTCAACATTCTTAACTTCGAAATATATTAAGCAAGAAAAATTAAATCTTTACAAGAAATTGCATAAAACTATTGCTTATTGGATAAAAAAGAAAAATTGACCCCAGTTTGAAATTTACTAATAATGGCAAAATTTTGATGTATTTTCCAACTCCGGATGTATTGATGTCTTTGCGTGTCCAATTTCCAGTTTCCCGTGTTAGAAAATAAATTTTGAACAGTTATTTTTCGTGTTGAAAAATGAACATACATTTGGTTTATTATCTGAATTTCTTTTATGGTGTATGTTTGGAAATGAAAATATAGTTGGTTATAATTTCTTAAGTGTATTTCTGATATAGATTTGGGCGGATTATAGTAGAAAATTATTAAGTTATAGTTTTTCTTTTCAAGTGTGTTTTCATAAAGATTTGTCTGATTATGGTGAAAAATTGTTTTGTTGATGACTTCATTTCCAGCTAGACATAAACTCATTTTTCCGAATAGTTGAAAAAATAAAAAATTACACTTTTTTTTAAATAAGTTGGGAGTAGTGGATAGAATATAGAGGGGAGGAGATAAATTTCAAAGAAATTGAAAGATACAGGGTTCGAACCCTGTTTAACACCCTTACAAAGGGTGAGCGATACCACTTGAGCTAGAAGCTCGTGGTTATGAAAAATTACACTTGAGAACACAACCATACATTAACTCTTGGAAATCCAAATTCTGAAATTTTGGTCCATTTTTCAGGCCAATAAATGTGAGGTCTGGCTGGTTTTCAACTAGAATGGGGCATGAAGATAACCAAAGACAACAAAACATGATGCCACCATTTTCAGGCAAGCCCTTTTACAATAATGAAAACCATTGTCCTGATCATAACTTGAGTAGCTACCCGTTTGGATTAAACCGAAGAAATTCATCCCCGGAAACCATCAGTTTAGAACCGATGTCAAACGGCAGTTTCAGAGTGTCTGGAGACGACATGGAAGTCAACTCACCGTCATCAGCAGTTTCTTCGGTTTGTCACTCGTCAGGCCAAAAGCGCAAAATGGAGGACGGAATTGAAGGGCAGGATTCCATGGATGAAGAGGAAGATGAAGTCATGAGCTCCTATGTAATTGAGATCAATTCTGATTACTACAGAGAAGGGACATGTGAATCGAATGGTGTAGATGAAGCGATCGCGTGGGCGAAAGAGAAGTTCCAAACACCGTACAGGGAAGAGGGTAAATGCGTCATGCAAGAATGTGGGACAGAGAAATCCACCCAAGGGTCTAGTGAGTTTTGCTTCCTTGAGAAAACTTTAATCTTGTCGTTTTAATATGCGATAGCGACATTGATTATACCGTGTTGGGTGGTTTTATGCAGAAATGTCGAACGGACATCAGGTTTCTGAGGGCCATACAGATAGTTTTGGATCATTGGTATGTTGTCAGTTAAATATTATGCTAGGGCGATATAAAGAGTTTTTTGGAATTTTCATCTGAATGCATTAAATGCTTTATTCAGCCTTGCTTTTGCTGTCTCTCATTTTGTAGGATCAAAAATGGGCTGCTGAAGAAGAAACACAACAATTTGAATACACGGTACCATGGCATACTTCGACAGTTCAACTTTGATCATGCGCTTTTTCATATGAATTAAAATGAGTTTCATGAATGTGAATTATAACTTCTCTTGACCCACATTTGGTTGTACGTCGTCGCCACCATTATTTGTAGTATATCGCCAGTTATTACAACTTGAACGTGGAATTAGGGTTTGGAAAATTGTTTTTCCGGATCATAATTTTAAAATTTTAGGATCATCGAATAATTAACTTGCTTTTTATAAGCTTTTAAGCAATGTTAAAGTGATATTATGCTACACAATGATCATATGCTTTTAAGCCCCTTCATTTTTGTTCAAATTTTTTTAGGTTCACCACCTTACCTATTATTGTGATAAAAAAATCAATGACACTTCGTTTCAACTAGCGACACTTGCTTCGGATGTAAAAAAAATATCTCTGCAAAATAACTATTAATTTCTTCAGTAATTCATGATCACAGGTACATACAGAAATGCAAATATTGGATGAAAAGATGAAGTTATGGTCGACCGGCAAGGAAGCTGATATCCGATCGCTGTTATCTTCTCTGCATCATGTGAGAACGAATTTTCTGTATCTGAGTTCATAATGTTTTGTTCTCACTTTTTTAGAACTCTGGATTGTGCAAAGCGTAATAATAGCCCTGTTTACTATTACAGATTTTATGGCCTAATAGTGGCTGGTCTGCTGTACATTTGACGAATATAACCGAAATCGCACAAGTGAAGAAAGCGTATCAGAAAGCGCGGTTTTGCCTGCACCCTGACAAGCTGCAACAAAGGGGTGCAACAATCCCACAGAAATACATTGCCAAGAAAGTTTTTTGTGTTCTTCAGGTTAGTTTAGTCATTTCTTAATTTCGGGTAAATTGCAATTTTAGTCTTGTAGATATCTACAAGGGGTTGACAATAACAGGATTTGAAAAAGAATCTTGCCAACACCCTATTATTTTAAGGGATAATTACAAAATACCCCCTGAGGTTTTAGCTAAATACAAAAAAATCCAGAGATTTTTGAAAATTTCAAAAACCCTCGAGGTTTTTATTTTTTCTAAGGGGGTAATTGTAATATTTCTATAAATGTTAGGGGCTTTTGAATTGTTTTTGGCCTATGAAGAGGGAAAATGCAACTCACAATCAGACCTCAATGGGGTTTTTGTAATTTTCAAAGATTTCTGGGTTTTTTAGTAATTAGCCCAAACCGCAATGGGTATTTTGTAATTATCCCTATAATTAAATCTGGGATTGATAGTTTTTTAAACAGAGGATTTTTTTGCAAATCGTAATTTATACCAGACAATTATTGTCAACACCCTATAATCACTGGACTAAAGTTGCAATTTACCCCTCTAGCCTTCACATTACAAGAAAAATGACCACGATCTATTCACTTGTTTAACTTTGTGTTTATGCTCGAAGGATGCTTGGTCCGCACTTATCTCCCAAGATGTCTTGTGACGATGAATGATTTGACGGTACAAATTTACCGCCCAAGTATGCCGGCAAAAGAAAACGTTAAGCAGAACGAGAGAATGTTGTAAATTAGTGTGCTGTTTTTAGTATATTGCAAATATTACGAACCATTTATACTGCTGGTAATGTACTTTTGATTATCAGACATTTTGTTCCTCTTTCTGTTTCTGGTGTCCAATAACGAAGCGAAGAAAGTAGCTTATCAATTGAGTTGCTTTTTCAATTTTGATGAAGCCATTCTGTGATTCACTTTTTCCTTTGTATGTCTTTGTTGGAAAAACATGTATGTTTGGTTGATTGGGAAAATTTGAACTTAATAACTCTTTCCCATCATGTTTCAATTCATTTATTTAAATTACTCGTTTTTTTAATAAGTTGGGAGTAGTGGTTGGGGGAAAGGGATAAATTTCGAAGGAACTGAAAGATACAGAGAACCCTAGTCAATTGAACCCTGACTGCAGGCCAATCCTTACAAAAGGTGAGTGATACTACTCGATTTACAAACTTGTTTATTTAAATCAAATCAAAATAATCAAATATAGACCTATAACTATAAAATAATTTATATCAAACTAAAACACATTCGCACGTTCAACAAAACAAACTTAATAATCGATCAATACTTTTAGGGATAATTACAAAAACACCCCCAAGGTTAGGGCTAATTACAGAAAAACCAGAGAGGCTACAAAATTACAAAATCATTCCTCAAATTTGATTTTGTCTTAAATTGAAAGGGGTAAATGTAATATTTTTTTATAGATGTCACGGGTTTTTTTGCTTCTTGGAGGTATTTCATATTTGATACAGCTTTCAACATTTTAAACGGATTTTCCTCTCAGAAAATTAGCAGGGTTGGCAAGCCTATCCCATTCGGGTCGGGCCTGGATCCTGCCCGACCCCTGCCATCCCTATTTCCAACATCATATATATGTAACATCCAAACTTCAACACAAAATCCACACTGCTGCAAGCAAATGTATCAACACGACGATGATAGTAACGTTGCACGAAATTCATCAAATATATAACGAACCGGGTTCAACAATTCTGACAAACCCATATAAAAGCTCAAAGAGTTCCCTAGATCGAAATATTCAATATCCCGTGGATCAACTACCAAAATCTTAAAGTTACAGCATTGCACATATTTTACATTGGATAGGACTTCTATCACAGATGTGTTTTACTTTGGCACTTGGCAGACATTTATTGGAAGCATAATAATGCTTGATCGAATAATGATGGAATTAAATCGAACAGATTTTCATCGGTTGCAATGAAGGACATGAACAAAAGAAATAAAACAAAACTTTCCTACACCTGTCTTTTGTCCGTAACCTGATTTAATCACTGTGTGTCTTACTTTGTTCTTGTGATGACTCTCTGTGTTAATTCTACAAGTGCCCTTCTTGACCTTTGGACATCCTCATCATCGTTCTCCGGAAATGAATCAATCGCAGCTGAGGCAAGGCTAGCATGCTTTGCTGCCAGCTCCCTAGTTCTCTGAATTCCACGACTCTTTCCAAGATACTCTAGAGCCTGTTATTTTATTTTAAAATCAGCTTTTAGTCGAATTGCCATACACACACACACATACACACACACACACACACACACATATATATATATATATATATATAGATATAGAGAGAGAGGGGGGGAGGGAGGATGAAACTAAATCCTGACGCCAGAGCAGGTTGACAATGTATTCAGAACAAGAAAAAGTTTTGGGCTATTTGCAAAAAATACCCTGGATGTAGAAGTCTAATTACAAAGAACCTCAATTGTCTTACAAAATTACATATACAAAATTACAAATACCTCCTTGATACTTGCTCTATTTTACAAATTGCAACTCAATCAGATATTTGTTAAGAAAATGCAAACCTCAAGGGGTTATTTGTAATTTTGAAAGATAATTGTTTATTTTTTTTGTAATTAGATCAAACCTCGAGGGTACTTTTTGTAATAATCCCAAAAGTCTATTAATGTCTAAGCCACATGTGATACGGTTGAACAAAAACAAGATATTTTGAACACTCATATTTCACTCTCTCCCCACTCCCACCTTTTTTCCCCCTTTTGATGGTCCATGAGGAGGGCACAACAATTAAGTGACTGTTAGCAGATGATTAAGTACAGAGGAAAACTTACACGGTCCACATTTGCAGAATTGTCAAATCCCTGATCAACAACATCCCGCAGCTCAGGGAACTCCTCCATTGCAAATAATATAGGAGCAGTGACAATCCCCTGCAAAAAAATTAAAACATCTTAGGATTTTATAGTGAGGGCACTTTTAGTGCAATCAACATGTAAATTTGATTTCTGGGCAAACAGATACGATAAATCAATTTGATGACAGGGCAGCTTCAGTCGATTCCGTTTGTTATCCAACCTTTCAAAGAGAGTTGGCAGGTCGTTTTCACGAGTACACTTCAAAAAATGTTTAATAACATAGAGCTAGGCCCAACACAATTTGATTAGTCGGCAAGATTGCCAAAGGTCCGCCATCTACTTATACATAAAAACTGTCCTGATCTAAACGTGCCAAAATAATTTGGCCCTATCCCTCTCTTTTTTTCCGGTTTAAATGGGCTAGCCCGACGGGCTGCGGGCCATGTAACATCTCTAGCTAATAAGATTAAACATCACTTCATCTTTGAGACTTCCCGTCTTACCAAACCTGCAACAGATATATGGTGATCCTTTCTCACAAATAATTGCAGACCAAACCAACATACCTCAAAATGCACGTGCTTTAACAAAAAAAAAAAAATTGGCATGACAAAACGAATAGACTTGCAAGGTAGAAACGCACAAAACAATGGGGCCCAATCAAAAGGAGTAAGCTGAAGTCCTCAATGGGGTAGCATACGCTCAAGCTAATACAGATAGAACAACAGAATAAAGAGAGAAGGTCAGAGAGAGTACATGTCGAATGTCAGACAAGGAGCCCTTCCCAAGGGATGTTGATGTGCCAGTGAAATCAAGTACGTCATCAATTAACTGAAAAGCCAACCCCTGCAACATGCATGCAAAGGAGATCTTAAGCTAGGAATACGACTTCCTATAGCGGACAAAAAAAGGATGATACGATTTTATACATGTTAAATGCAGTCGAGTCTGATAAAATTGGAAATGAATCTCAAAATCAGCTTCAACATGGATAATGTGGTGTATATTAATTAAAAAAAATGTTGCGGTGGTGGGACTATAGCACTATGTATATATTTATACCATAAAATTGGAAAAGTATCTACCGTAAAGAATAATATTACATAGACGATCAGCAAAAAGACAAAACAAGAAGGATCCGCGCTCTACAAAAAAAAGAAAGAAAATCCAATTTCCTCGATCTTCCATTTGTAAAATGCTTCCTAAAGTATAATATAGGTAAATCATTACTCCAGGCCACGGGTAAACATCCACAAGCTGAGACAAAGTTGGCATGGTCACTGATGAAAGTAGTGGATAAAACCATACAGTGGACCTTCTTTACTGAGATAGGTTCATCAAAAGTGCAGAAAATGTGTAATGCCTGAATGAGAGTCAAGGAAGTAAAGAAATTGGCCAAGTCTGTGGTATGGATGATAATATGTACCTAAAACCACCCACCCCCCAACATATTATCCATCAAGATATTTGCATGTACTCCGAACCCAGTTTAATAGGGAGAAAACAAAAAGGGGGTAGAGGCGGATAAGAAAAAAACACCAACCAAATTTTTGCCGTACTCATAAGCCAAAACCGAAACTTCTGCAGTTTGTCCAGCAAGAAGGGCAATAGCCTTGCAGCTATTTGAAATCAATGATGCAGTTTTGTAGTATGTCTTCTGCATATAGTATTCCATGCTGTCAAAAGAAACCGTAGCATGAGTATAGCAAGTATAGCCAAAAAGGAGAGGATAAAAGTACGCTCAAGAAACACATCATAATAATCAGGAGAAAAGAAAAAAAGAGGGGGGCAGCAAGAGAGAGAGAGAGTAGTATATATCATGTGTTCTTTGCCCTACAAGTTTTCAACAGAGAAATTCAAATAGAATTCAAATTTCATGCAGAAAATTCTTATCATATGGCACGTAACACAAAGTACATGCCAACGAGCCAGCACATGAGCAGTATACCTGCAACGCTGATCTGATGTAGTTGTCATTTGCATGGTTTCACCAGTAACTAGATGCTCCACAACTTTAGCCAAGAGGGATACCACCTGCAAATACAAAGCAGTAGTGAGAAACATAAATAATAAAAGAACAAATTACAGCTCAATCCAGGTGGTCATGCCGGGAACTACACACTTCTAACTTCACATGCCTATTTTCGGTGTGCTTCTTAACCAAGTATATGGTTGAGTTTTACCTTATCATACGTGCCTCATTTAGAAACATCTCCTAAGTCCTAACTGAGGAAAAGAAATACTGATGGATAAAGTGTACCTCAGTGTTTTTAATGAGGCAAGAGCCACACAAGCTCTAGATAGAAGGAAATCTCCAGCCAATACAGCTAGCTGCAATTTAATACGAAAAATAACTGAGCAGGCAAATATTCCAACTCAATACACAGATGCATTCAAAATAAAGAGCATGGATGTCAATCAATTGATAATCAAAGCCATTCCTACAAATGATCATCATGAATTAGATTGGTAGAATGTCAAAATTGTAAAGGATAATCATCAGGGGCGTAGACAAGGGGGGGCCTCCACGGCCCCCGCGCACCCCAAATTTTTTTTGTCCCGTTTTTTCTATGGAAAAAATGGAAAAAAAAAATTATATATATATTTTTAAGGGTAAAAAAATAGTTGAGCTAGGGGAAGAAGTTTTGGGCTAGGGGTAACCATGCCTGCCTACGCCCCTGATAATCATAGAGACACCCCCAAGGTTATATTACCCAAAAAGAAAAAAGAAAAGAAAAAAAAAAACACACTAATCTGAAAATTTACACTGATAATCATTGCCAGTTGGTCCACTGAAAAACTAATCAAAAATAATGAAATGCCACTTTTAGTCTTTCATTTAAGAGCCAAAAAAAATTGACGAAAAAATAAGATATTGTCCAAATGATTAACCCCTTCACCTAAAATTACCACCTTCTCATCTCTCTTCTCTCTTCTATCTATTCCAAATGTCCCATGCTACTCGCTCGAGCCTAAGCTAGTGATACTTTTGGCACAAATAACAATGCAAATAAATGCTTCTGGTCATTATTAACATAATAAAAATGCAGCAATATCTCGATCATGAGCAAACATGAAAATAAATCTGCTGAAAAATCAAGGTTGTGATTGTTTGTACTTTCATATCATTCATTTTCATTTTCTGAGAGAATAGTGGTGAATTTTTTTTTAAAAGTGAAAGTTGGATGTATAGAGAAAAGTGATGATTATGTTGATGTGATAGAGAATCTTTTTGAGATGTTGATTGTTTGTGAAAATTTTTGTGGAAATAATAGTGTAAAATATAATGAAAGAAAATTGAACAAAAATAAAAAATTGATCCAAAAATAGGCAATATGGATCTCATTTTATACCTTTTGTTGATAAGATTAAAAGAAAAATAATAAAAATAGTGATAAATTAAAGAAATTATTGGAACTCTTTATATAAATAGGGAGAGGAGAGAGAAATAAATAGTATAATTGGGTATTAGGAAATGTGAAAGAGAAAGAGAAAAATAAGTTAATTTTGGAGAAAAATGAGATTTTCTTTGAAAAGTTTTCATTTTTTTCTCAAACAATCACACATCCTAAAAACATTTCACTCCAAAATGAAAATTTTGGAAAAATTTTCACAACCAAGCACAACCCAAATACTTTGCCTCCTTTTCCAATATAATCACGTTGGGATAATATATGTCGTGCGGAGGTGCAAAGAGACAAATATGAAGTACCTTATTTCCCATCACAAAATTCAAAGAACCGATTCCCCTCCTTGTATCGGCATCATCCAACACGTCATCATGGAGGAGGCTAGCAACCTATTATAATACAGGGGATTACTAACCAAAGGTGCAAAACAGATACAATTACTCATGCACATGAAAAACTATATATAAAAAATGGCGTCATACAGATAAGAAACATAACTGTGCTAACATGCTTCTTTCAGGATTAGAGATGTCATACCTTTCATGGCATGTGTTCACGCACCACAGCACTATAGTAATGATACCCTCAAGTTCACGCGCCATTTAAACAAAATACTCAGAATTTTTTGATAAAAATGGGTTTTGTCAGCTCTATCCATTTTGTAACAGTATTCTTTCTCAGAACATGAAGGACCCAAAACAAAAATCAGAAAGAGAAGATAAGATACCATGAAACTATAGAATAGGACGTGAATAAGAGGAAATAAACAATGTGACGACATATAGAAGAATACAATTCCCCGATTTGCAGGCATTAAAAAACCATAGCAAGTCCACCATCTAGCTTCATCAGCTTTGCACTAAAGCAATGATTATAAAGATCCATGCATGTGAATAAAGAGTTGCAAACTCCAGTCTCATTGTTGTCCTGGCCTACACGTGAACTACAAGCCCACTTGATAAAGCTAGCCTATATCCACCGGTTCCAAACAGATTGTCCCAGTCTAACTTGGCATAGTTATTAAGTAGAAGTTGAAAAAGCATGCATATGTGTTTGCAGGTCTAAGACAGGTCTAAGATTGAGCGACAAAGTGGATAGTCAGGCCACTGGCTTCCACGGAGAAACAACAAAAGCACTAACATGGATCATTTCTGTGATCTCAGCGATACACTGTTGTCTTGAACGCAACTCCACAGACAAGGTATCAACCGCAGCCACAGGTAGTTGCCTTGGCACCGATACATTTAAAGCCGTTGCCATCAACAATAGAACCTGCATATAATAGTCAGAAAGGTAAATGAATCTCACACAATTTTTGGCGACATAAAAATGTAAAAGTTCAGGCACACATCAGAAGAAGAATGCAACATGATGGTCTAATAATGATTTTTTCTGTCACATCTTTCGCGTATGAGCCCGTGATGATAGTGACGAGAAGATTGAGTCCCATATTTACAAAGTAGAGCATGAAATGACCACTGAAAATACTTCATAACATGTACAAGGAAAATACCATAAACTTCTTTACTCCTAAGTATCAATTTTATTCTTCATACTTTGAGATATTAAACGTTGTGACGTGTCAGCATAAATTGAATTTGAAAAGCGATTAAAAAATCACAGTGAGTTCATGGTGGTTGGCAGCATAGCACTATCTAATTGTAAACGTGGTGAGTGGATTCCTTAGGTTTAGAAGACAAGTTTATTAAGGATACAGGTGAACCAGACTGTTTTTCGAACACCATCGAAGCAAGCATCAAACCATGTGTATTTGTTAATTTTGCAGCCAGTGGCATACTTCACTTATTTACAGCATATAGCATCTTCTTTACTTGATACTTTCTCTAAGACATGATCTTCCACGTTATAATAACCAACATTGCAACCATTGAGGAGAGCGTTGAACTCAGATGGACATGAAGATCTTACAGTGGGTCGGAATCTTTTTCCTTCAACTCCCAATTTGAAAAAATATTCCGCAGCAGAGGCAAGTTTGGGAACCTATAAGAAATGAAAGAAGTGCAAGTTCACCATCATTGCATATCAATCTGTTGGAAAACAAAATTAATACAAATCAAAATACCTCCGCAACTACCATGGACCTTAAGCGATCCGCAACAAGAGACAATTCATCAGCAACTAGAGAAAATGGATCTAGTTGCTCCTGTCAATGAAGAAAAAAGATTGAGGTACTCATATAGCTTTTTATGTTAGTGCTAACAATGGAGCAATCTAAACTAGCTGCAATAATATCAGAAAGATAAGAAAAGACGCGCAGTTAAACTAGAGTATCTTCAACTATTTTAACATAAGCCAGAAAATCAAGTTTTCAAAAAGTAAGCAAGTAGAAAAGAAATTGCACTAACCTCAACCGCGGTGCTGCTCTGAGAATGAGCCTGTTGCCCGACACTGCTTAAGGCACTTGAAACCCAAGAATAAATAACTCTGCAACCCAAAACCTACTAATCACCAGTAACAAAACAAATATAATACAGTAGATAGAATCAAAATAATGTTAATGAAACACAAACATGTCATCAACTCACGTACGTCGATAATAACAAAATTCTTACAAAAACTACAACAGTAAAATATATTATAACTGTACAATGCATGACTTTTTAACGGCTCGAAAGATAAACACACTAAATAACAACAGCCAGAGGTCCATGACTGGAGAGCAAAGACCTATGATATCCTGTATTGGGGCTCGAATACATGACAAGGTCATAAATAAGAGTAATTATTTGTCAGATTTGAACATGTACCTGTCTAACACCAGTACAGCTGGTATACAAATCCATACCCATAGAAAACCCAGTGACACGAAAACGACACGAAGATTATTTCTCCCAGAGTTGTCTATGTCTTCCAATACAGAGTGATGCAATGGGGATTCTAGAACCTTTCATTTTCTTCCTTCTCTTCTAGTATTTTTGCTCTATCTGTACCCGTTATATGTAAACTAACACAGAAGCTGGAAGCAACAAACAAGCTATTTTGATTTTTCCTTGAGCTATTTTTTTTAAATCACTAAGCAAGCACCAGTTCGTTAATGATTAATAATCGTACCATAATCATAATGAGCATATAAAGCCAAATTATACTGTTCAATGATCTTCTAGTAACCTATTCTTTTAGTACTAATCTAATCAAATTATTCGTTGATTTCAAGATGTGCATGAGAATTTCATGAAGTTACTTTCTTCGATTCTGTTGGATTATCAAGCTAACCACATAATCCTCTGAGAGCAATAAGTTAAGCTCTTGTCTGCTAAGATATCTTAGCTCCCAATCCTTAAAAGAATCCTATTAAAAAGAAAACAAAAGTATAAAGGAAACTAGTTGCTTCCGCATAACACCTCAAGTAAAAACTATTGAGACCGCACTTTAATACACCCATGACCCACTAGACAATAAAGCTTGCTCTACATTGGCCATTTACCATTTACCAATACAATCAGCAACCACCAACTGTTCGACAAAATTCCCACAAAAAGAAATAAAATCAAAGACTGGAAACAATTCCATTAATGAAAGCGGATCAAACTCCAAAACGCATCACAAGTTACAACGAATAAAACAACAATTACTATAAAAAGCGTAATAAAATAGGAAAACAAAAATAATGCAGAAACACTTAGCAAAGCGCGTCAGTTCACCTCTTGGGAAGATTGAACAGGGGAGCGAAAGTGAGTAGGGTGCTCGAGCAATGGCATGCTATTATTACTGCCCAACAAAGAGTAAACCCATCGACGACGGGCGTAACCCGACCTCGATATCCGGGTCAGCCCCTTTACAGACAACATCTCCTATATTGCCCCGTACGCTCCTCGTTTGAAGATTTGTATAGATAAATCGTGTTGGGCAACACTGGTTTTGGTTTCTTCGATTGGCAGCGGTCAAAGACAACGAGGAAACGAAACGCTGGGTTCCACGAAAGAGGGGAAAACGATAAATATTTTTGTTATCGGTGATGAAGAAATTATTCAGCCGACATTAAAATACGTGCAAGGTGCAAAAGCTTTGATTGACGACGGCGATTTAATTCGAACCCATTGCCCATCTGTGGTAAACCAATTTCTGCAGCCATGTGGTTTGGCTTCGGCCATGTAATTAATGTTCGGTGCATTGCACCCATGTGAAATGGGTAGGGACCCGAACCGGGTATGACTGGCCTTTTCTTCAGGTCCAAGAAAGGGTTTCAGGTTGGTCCAATGTCTAAAAACCTATGGGCCGGGTACAAAAATCTTCCAAGTTGATGGAAATAGATAAATTAGCTCAAATAAATGATATGGGCCTATGGTGTGGGTTTGGGTAAATTAGATAGTTCATGAGGCCGGTGGAACGTTTTAAATTTTCGAAACCCTATGTTATTTTACATATTATGATTGTTATTATAAAATTTATATTTTATGTGATTTTATTAAATAAAATTCTATATATATATTTAAAAAAGTAATTAAAATAATTATTATATTAAAAACACTGTTACACCATCCACCACCATCTTAAAATAAATTTGCACAACCATGAGCGTAAAAATAATTTGCCATCCAAACTATGGTGATTTTTACACTCTAGGAACTATTTTTTTTTTTTTTTTTTAACTCTTCAACATCTAAATTACTCAGACAATGCATTTTTTTTTTTTTTTTGACATCTGGAGAACATCGATCGTGGAACTTTTTTGCATTTAGGTTGTTTTATTTTGGCACACTAGTATTGCGCACATCAAATAATCTGGAATTGACCAAAAGATGCACAAACAAAAGGGTGTCGTCATGCATGTGATATAATCCCGACGGAAAATTCAAAATTCAACATTCCACCACCATCTTAATATAAATTTGCACACCCATGATGGTAAAAATAATTTGCCAATCCATCCAAACTATGATGATTTTTGCACTCTAGGAACTAGTTTTTTTGTTTTTTTAACACTTCAACACCTAAACTACTCGGAGTCTCGGACAATGCATTTAATGCATTTTTTTTTTTTTTACATCTGAAGAACCTTGATCGTGGATATTTTTTGCTTTCAGGTTGTTTTATTTTGGTAAACTTGTTGGAAATTTTGAAGAAAATTATTATTTTTAATATGACTTTATCAATAGTAAAGGGCAAATTTTAATTTGACCTTATTAATAGTAAATGTCATATTTGTGGTGGTGAAAGATCATATTCAAGCTTATAAATATGACTTAGTTTCACATTTGAAAAACACTAATAATTAATAAGAATTTCCATCTCTCTTCTAAATTTCTTGTAATTTAAGATTTGGTGATAATTTCCAGGCATAAGTTTCAGTTCGCTGGAATAGGTAATCCAGTTTTCTCGTCTTATCCTGGGAAACAGACGTCCAGAATAGGGGACGAATTTGTTTTAAGGATAGTGTGTTGAACACACGATTCGAGCTAAGTTTTATTTTGTTTTCTTTGCAAATTTTACCTATTTGGTTTTCGATTCATATAAATTGTACTAGAAGAAATACTACAATTTTTCCTACAAACTTAAAACAGATTATTTTTTATAAAAAAAAAAATTGGTACAATTTATATTGATTAAGGATTAGCTTAATAATATGATTCTGTTGTAATCAACAGTAATAGTTGGAACTCAAAACTTGTTTTATACGTGCTATTGTTCAGTTAATATTTTTCCAACTATTTGAATTCAAAATTTCATGCTTCCAGATTAGTTAGATATGCAAATCTGTTAAATATTTTGTTAAACAATTTGGCTTGTTAAAGGTAGAATGCCTTTATACTAATGCATATGTGATTAGTTGTTTAGTGTCGTTTTGTACTATTGGTGTCAAATCTAGTTGGTATTATTTTATCTTTGATTGACTATTAACATCAAATGCTTTGCACGGTGAGCAACTAAAATCGAAATTGAATTATATATGTTTCATTCAAAGAATTTTACAGTGAATTACATTTAGTTGATTCGAATGATTTTGGACTAAAAAAATAGATATCCTTTGTAAATTCGGATTGAGAGGAAAATTGCAATTTGAATTGATTGGACTGTATTTTGGACTAATCTTTGGACGGATTGGACTATACTTTGGACTGTTTGGACTGATTGGACTAATCTTTGGACTAATAGATTAATACATGTGCAAATTCAGAGTACAAGAAAATTGCAAAGGCCTTATAATAAAAACTTGAACAAATTTAATAAATTTGTTCTTATCGTTTTGTTCCGATTGATTGATAGAAGTGCTAAACTTCTTGTTTATTTGTTTTAGAAATGGCATCTGAATCAAACTGTGGTGGGTCTAACCCCGTTGTGCCAACAAGGGATTTTGTACCAAACAGTGTTGGGTCTAACCCTGTTGTGTGCCAGGCTTTTGTAGTCAATCCCACACTTAATGTGTTGGTTAATCATGGTGAAAAACCAGAAAAGTTTAACGGCTTGATTTTTAAGCAGTGGCAATAGAAAATATTTTTCTACTATATTGAACTTGACTCAGTTCTTGCAGAAAGATCATCCACAGCTTAGTGAGGATAAGACTGATGCGCAAGCGTTTAACGCTTTGGATGCTTGGATACATGCTAATTTCTTGAGTAGAAATTAAGTCATGAATGGCCTTTCAGCTTCGTGTACGTATATAGCTCAAAGAAAACTAAAGAGGTGGATTTAAAATAAATGAATGCGATAAATGTGTCTATGTTAAAGAGACTGGAAATGACTATGTCATTTTATGTCTTAATGTAGATGACATGCTTATCATTGGAAGTAATGATAATAGAATAATTAAATCCACAAAAGATATGTTGAACTCGGTGTTTGATATGAAAGATATGGGTCTAGCTGATGTGATCCTCGGAATAAAGATCTCTAGAACTTCAAATGGACTTGTACTTGATCAGTCACATTATGTGGATAAAATTCTAGAGAAATTTAGTAAGGATGACACGTCATTAGCTAGAACTCCAATAGACACAAGCAAACATCTATCGAAGAATAGAGGTGAGGTTGTATCTCAAGTTGAATACTCACGAGTCATAGGAAGTTTAATGTACTTAATGAGTTGTATAAGACCAGACATTGCCTATGCAGTGAGTAAATTGAGCGAGATACACGAGTAATCCAGGGCATGACCACCGAACGGGATAGTGAGAATACTACGATATTTAAGATATACTCGTGATTTTGGGCTGCACTATACAAGATATCCTGCTGTTATTGAAGGATATAGCGATGCTAATTAAATATCTGATATTAAAGATTCTAAGTCTACAAGTGGATTTGTATTCAATTTAGGAGGTGCAACAATATCATGGAAATCCTCCAAGACGAGTTATAGCAAGGTCTACAATGGAGTCCGAGTTTATCTCTTGCAAGTGTGGTGAAGAAGGTTTGAATGGCTTCAAATTTCATAGAAGATATTCCAAAATGGCCTAAATCTGTGCCAACAATTTGTATACATTGTGACAGTCAATCTACGATTGGCAGGGCACAGAACAATATGTACAATGGTAAGTATAGACAAATACGTCGTAGACACAATACCATTAGACAACTACTCTCAACTGGTGTTATCTCTATTGACTACGTGAAGTCAAATGATAATTTAGCGGATCCGTTAACCAAAGGGTTGAATCGAGAGTTAATTGTGAAATCATTAAGAGGAATGGGACTTAAGCTCATAGAAAAAAAAAAAAAGTTGATACAATGGAAACCCAACCTAGTTGATTTGGAGATCCCAAGATCTAGGTTCAAAGGGACAACCTAGTTGTAAAAAGACTATGATCGGCTGTGTGGGGGAGTTATCCCTTGTCCATTCCTTAACAAAGATGATGCCCGTGGAGAAGAGGATAAGCAATTTGGCTTTTAATGATTCTTATGCGTCGGTAAGTCGAGCAGGGTAGTACGGGCTATCTTAATCTTAAATGAGAATCACCTATGTGAGAGAGAAGTGGGGCCGCTTCGAAGAGAATTGTGTGAGGTTCAATTCTTAACCTTTTGCGAGAACCAGCACGTATGTTGGGCCATGAATGAACATAACTATGAGAATCGAAATATGTTAGGAAGAATCTTGTGTGTGGTGATATCATCGTTTACACAAAAAGCGAACAGTTCAAGGACATCGCGCGTCTCGATCAACTAGTAAAGTAAATATGCTTTCACGAGGAATGTCAAAGCAGGTAACACCTACCTATCCTATGCAGATTCAATTGTTGGATTTTATCACCAAAACTTTGTATTTTCGTAATTTTCTTCATGTGGGGATTGTTGGAAATTTTGAAGAAAATTATTATTTTTAATATGACTTTATCAATAGTAAAGGGCAAATTTTAATTTGACCTTATTAATAGTAAAGGTCATATTTGTGGTGGTGAAAGGTCATATTCAAGCTTATAAATATGACTTAGTTTCACATTTGAAAAACACTAATAATTAATAAGAATTTCCATCTCTCTTCTAAATTTCTTGTAATTTAAGATTTGGTGATAATTTCCAGGCATAAGTTTGATTCATTTGGAAGGTAATCCAATTTTTCTCGTCTTATCTGGGAAACAGGACGTCCAGAATAGGGGACGAACTGTTTTAAGGATAGTGTGTTGAACACACGATTCGAGCTAAGTTTTATTTTGTTTTCTTTGCAAATTTTATCTGTTCGGTTTTCGATTCATATAAATTGTACTAGAAGAAATACTACAATTTTTCCTACAAAACTAGTATTGACCAATGAGCGTAAAGCTCAACAGTTGGAATTGAACACATCAAATAATCTAGAATTGACCAAAAGATGTACAAACAAAAGAGTATCGTCATGCATGTGATGGAATTCCAACGAAAAATTCAACAAGCGAGATGCTCTAAGTGACAAAGTTGGATAAAAAAGTGTTTCTTTTCCAACCCATATCGATCAAGAGACCAAGAAAACACTACAAACATATGAAGCTAAGCTCTTATTTCATAAAGATGATACATTTACAGTGTGTTAAGGGCATTATTAATTAACCAATAGTTACAAACCATGAAAATATATAAATCCAACCATAAAAAGAAGAACAACCAAGAAAATGTATTTACATTCTGTCTTGCCTTATCAACAGTTCCCTGAAGTCCTCATCAGTGGACTTGAGCATCAATGGCAGTGCAACCTTTACTCCACTCTGTACAACCTCCATATGACGAGGCTTTATCCTCTTCTCCAAACTAAAAGCAAAATACTGTGGAAATTCCTGCAATTCCTCCAATTTACCCTTCATTTCCTCTGCAAAATACTCGAATTTCGGCTTGAAATTATTCTCAATGCTGAATGTGAACAGCCCAGGGCATCTCAGAACCATCCCCACCGCATCGGCTTTCGAAAACCCCAAGCTCACGAAATAATCCAGCTTAGGTATCAGCGTTTTCTCCACATTCGAAACAAGTAAAATCGGATCCTGGTAAGCCAAAGCGTGTAAATCTCTAAACCCTAGTCTACGGAGATAGAACAAAGCTGGCTTCAATTGGTCTCTCACGCTGGAGATTAATAGCCTCGGGCATTTGTTAATCACCTTCCTGAAATTCTGATCGGGAACTTTCAGATCGTAAGAGAGGAAATTGAAAACTGGATTTAGGTCGGTTTTGATGTCCGACGTTAGAATTGTGGGGCACATGCCGAAAATCCGGCCTAGATCTTTGACGTGGATGCCTTTGGATTGGAGGAAGGTGACGATGGCGTGGATCGAATGGAGAGAGGCGGTGTGGAGAGAGGGGTTTTGGGATAAAGCTCGGCCCGAATCGACGCCCATGATTTCGAGGCAGAGGATTTTTTCTTTGAATTGGAAGGAGATGTTTGGGTGGGTTGTTTGGTAGAGTGGGTGTTCGTGGAGGAGGGTTTTTGGTTTGGTTGTTAGGAGGATGCTTTGTTCTGGTTTTGGAGAAGATAAGCACATGGAGGAGTGGAATGCCGTCGCCGTCGCCGCCGCTGCCAGCATGGTGATGGTGGTGGTGGCGCCGCCGTGGAGTGGAGTGGGGTGACGGTTGGGTTTGTGGGTTTCTCCTTGCTCACTCATTCAAGCTATTTTCCTTATTTATCCGATTTTGCAACTGACACGTGGCAATTTGGCCCAGATTTATTGGCTGAAAATGGATTTCAAAAGATTGGATGAGACTATTTTCTGGCTGTCCACTTCAAGGACAAAATTAATCTCCTTCTAAACACCTTTCCTTCTAGACAGAGATTAATCGGAGTTAGGCGGAGATTTTTAGAACAGTAGAAAATACCAGTAAAAATTCTAATAACATAAAAACCGAAAAATAATAAAAATAAAAGGAGCATCTCATAAAAATCTCCATTCTCCACACATATTTTTAAGTAAGGTTCAAAATACATTTTAATCCTTGCAAAGCTTACAAAAGTTGCATCATGTTCTGAAATTGTATCAAGTTTTACATAGGCAAAGTAATTCAAGGATTAAGAACACACACTGCTATATATTCTAATACTAGCTGGACCCTCAAACCAACATAACTACACAAGGCAACCAAAGACTTTATAAACAAGAGGGTTATTGCGAATACGTCGTAATGATACTAGTTGAACAACCGATAACATAAACAAAAACTGATACATCAAGTCCACGCAGAAAAACATCAAAACGATGACCCCCAATCAAGCCGTTGAGACACCTGTACAATAGAAAAAATAACACAATGATGAATCAAAAAAACTCTCCTAATGTGGACTGCCCATTTCAAAATAAGAATTCACATTGCCATGCTTACCGTTATTCGCTTCATCTTTTACTTCTTCGCCTGTTTTCCACACGATATCTTTCAACCCAGTTGACAGGTTCTTGTAGAACTGCATATGGAATAGAGTGAATAAAATTGAACGCAAAATAAACCTATTATAACATTTTATATGAAAATGTATACAAATCAATTCGTTGCGTCCTGTGAAATGGAACACTAGGGCTTTCTTTTCAATCATCGACAATGGTTGTGTAGATAATAACACGGATATTTGGTTTAAGCATGAACTTGCCAATTACTGAACTCACAATAAATCATTTATCAATCATTGGGATAATTACAAAAAGTACCCCTGAAGTTTCACCTAAGTACAAAAAAACCCAGCTAACTTTTAAAATTACATAAAGTACCCGATTTGATTCAGTGTTAAAATTAAGGGGTAAACTGCAATATTTTTATAAATATGAAGGAGGATCTTGAAATATTTTTGCTTATGATGGGTTTAAATGTTAGACAATTAAACTTCCGGGATAATTTTTGTAATTTTGAAAGTTATCTGGGTTTTTTTTAATTAGGTCAAACCTCAAGGGTACTTTTTGTAATTAACCTTTTATCATTTATTCCATGTGAATAACTAAATTTAAATGCCATATATACCTTGTGAAATTCTAATGTATCTCCTCCAGCCTTGCGAAGCTCGACCATGTGAAGAGAAGGCGCCACTTCAAAAATCTGCAAGAGCATTTAGCAGAAGAAAAACAAGTTCAATATTTACCCTCTTCTCTGAAGCAAAAGATGATGACTTGTACCGATAAGTGTTTAAATTTTGAGTGAGGATTTGAAAAGTTCGTTAGAACAACATACCTCTGTTGTAATTGATAGATGACCCTTTCGCCCAGATTTTTCGCCATGGAGTTTCATCTAAGAATAATGACCACCAAAAAGAGGTTCCAAGGTTTTAGACAATTTAACAAAAATAAAATAAAATAAACAGATAATTACAAAAAGCCCTCTAAGGTTTTGGCTAATTACAAAAAATCCATACAAAAAGCCCCCTCAAGTTTGATTATGTCTTAAATTTAAGTGGGTAACTGCAATACTTTTATATATATCAGGGGGATTAAATGTTTTTTTTGCTTATCAAGAGGGAAAATGTAAGACGGAATCAAACCTCAAGGGTTTTTTGTAATTTTCAAAAATCTGTGGAGTTTTTTGTAATTAGCCCAAACCTCAGGGAGGTTTTTGTAATTAGCCCTAAAATAAATTGCCACAAATAAAAGTAGATGGAAGAATATTATTGTTGAAAAGGGCACACGGAAGAATATTGACAAATATGTTTTATAAGAAAACTGAATATGAAAGGAATTAAAATATACAGAATCATCATGAAAAGTGCGAGAAAAATGCAGACAGACATACTTGAGGATATCGGTTAAGAGTCGAGAGAAAGTAGTAAGGACGTGAAATACAAAGAATTTGAATCACCTTGTAGTTGTTTTTCTTCACATCAAACCCCATAGGCGCAGCAGCTTGCTCGATTTTGGAGATGATCTCATTAGCAGGGCATTTCGATGTAAATCTTGTTTCTCGTTTCACAAGCCCCTACAGCCAGAGAAAATGTCAGACACGTTTGAGATTCTCGAGATTGTGATTCCAATTAATGAAACTTGTAAATTATGCATACCATTTGCTTTTCAAAGAGGGAATTGAGATTGAGACCCTGTGAGGTAGAGATAAGCTCGAACGCATTCATGGCCGCTGGTGCGGTAGGGGGCCTTACATCCCGCCTCTCTACAACAAGGTTTGGAGAATCCTGAAAAAAAAAAAAAAAAACAATAATTCACATTTCTACCACAAATTATTACGCAATTTGATCTTTATTTGCAAGTTGCAAAATATTTAAAAGCACTTTAAAGTATAGACTGAGAGTGACACCGGAATACTAACCGCGGATTCATTGAAAATGGAATTAACATCATCAAGAGTAACTTCCTCGTGTTCAAAAATAGGTGGCTTGTATCCTTTCTTGAACCACTCGTTCTCAAGGACCTCAGCAATTGTGATGCGCTGTTTCAAGTATCAAAACATTGCTACTTATGATCGGATCACAAAAATGGGCGAACGCTATTATAACATGGAGGGTGCAAGAAAGCAGATTTCTTTGGAAAAAAAAAAGTTCATTCCGTTCAATTTCATTTTCTGAATAAATAGTGGTGATTTTTTTCTTAAAAGTGAAAGTTGGATGTATACAGGAAAAGTAATGATTGTGTTGATGTCACGAAGAATTTTTTACAGATGTTGATTGTTTGTGCAATTTTTTTGGGAAATAATAGTGTAAATTACCGAAATTCTTTATATGAATAAGAGGGGGGGAGAAATAAATAGTATGTATTGGTATTGGGAAGTGTGAGACATAAGAGAAAAGTGAGTTAATTTTTTGAAAGAAATGAGATTTTTTTTTTTTTCCACAAACAATCACACGGCACACATTTCACATTTTTTCGCTCTGGTAATAGGCATGGAAGGAGTGTACATACTGTCGATGGATTGGGATCCAGAATTCTTTTGATTAGTTTCTTCACGCTGGAGGAGAACCATGGAGGGCACGAAAAGTCCGCCTTATTTATCTGCAATCAAGTTAAAAATCAAGATTAATGTGGGCTTGCATTTATTGAAGACAAACAGCATATAAAATCCAGTCAATTCTCTCTTTTCTTTCTGATATTTTCGTCGTATCATTCTCCGCAAGTTTGATTCTCCTATCTTGTTACAATTGTAACGAAGATGACAAATTCAATGATTAGTATCATAAATAACAATGCAAAATTACCTTTTTGTACAATGCCATAAGATTCGATTCTTCGAAGGGCAAATAACCGGCCATAAGTACAAAAAGGATTACGCCACAAGACCAAAGATCCGCCTTGGCTCCATCATAGCCCTTATTGTTGATCACCTGGAGATTCAGAGAGCCAAAAGGAGTTACTCAAAAAACACTATTATCATTCAGAAAAAGGAAAATTATATGGAATTGAGACAAAATTTGATTCCATACCTCTGGAGCAACATAATTTGGTGTCCCGCATGTTGTGTGAAGTAATCCATCTTCCTAATAACACGAATAAGACAAAAAAAACTCGTATCAAATTATTCATATTCAATTCCGCAAATCTTAATAACAGAGGCTAGATAAAGATCGAGATAGAGTTGCTAGTTCAGAGATACAAATAGATGAGAGATTTCGAGTAAAATTGTCGCACTGCTATCATAAAGAGAAGGGATACCAAAAAAAAACTGAGGTTCGGGCTAATTACAAAAAACTCCATGGGTTTTCTAAAATTGCAAAAAGACCCTTGAGGTTGGATTCCGTCTAACATTTTTCCCCTTAATCAAAAAACTACAATTACCCCCTTAAATTTAAGGCATAATCAAACCTTGGGGGGGCTTTTTATAATTTTGCATCATCTTTGGATTTTTTGTAACTAACACAAATCTCAATTGTTTTTAAGAAATAATTACAAAAAGTACCTCTCAGGTTTGACCTAATTACAGAAAAACTCAGCTAACTTTTAAAATTACAAAAGTACCCCCGAGGTTTGATTTAGTGTTAAAACTAAGGGATAAACTGCAATATATTTATAAATATATAGGGGTCTAAATGCTAGACAAAATGAAACCTCGGGGGTATTATTTGTAATTTTGAAAGATATGTGGGTATTTTGTAATTAGGTCAAACCTCAAGGGTATGTTTTGTAATTATCCCTTTTTTTAATTCTCTCTAAAGAGAAAACAAATAGCATACTACCCGAACTTGCTGAGGTAGGGCGCTCAACCCAAAGTCCGAGACTTTGAGAACTCCATTGGCATCAAGCAGCAAATTCTCCGGCTGTAGATAACAAATATATACGTATATTTTCAGTCTTCGAGATGTTGATCGGATGATTTTGAAGAAACTAATAGAGAAATGGATAAATATTAAAAATGGCAGGCTCACCTTAAGATCCCTATGGTAAACACCCCTGCTGTGGCAATAATCGACAGCATTGATGAGCTGCTGAAAATATTTCCTTGCTTCGTCTTCTTTCAGCCTCCCTCGAGTGGCCTGGACGAAAGAAAACAACAGCATTGTTGTAATTTGTCTATACTGCTCGTAATAACATTGTTATCGTCGTCTATTTAAAGAGTGGACTTACAATTTTGTCAAAGAGTTCACCGCCAGTGACAAATTCCATAACGATATATATCTTTGTCTTGCTGGCCATAACCTACAGGAGAAAAACGGTCAACACGTGATACGATTTTCCAGCTAATGTGATTAAAATTTGTCTTAAAAAAAAGTTAATTACTAACCTCGAACATGCGAATGACATTAGGATGCCTTATCAGTTTCATGGTTGAAATTTCGCTTAATCTGCAACGGGACAAAAGAGTTAGAATGTCATATGAATATACAAACACACACACATAACGAAGACCCAAAAAAAAGAGTGAAGTTTAAGGAAAGAATAACACAGGATAAACAAACAAGTAAAGAAAGTGAGCAGAAGGAACCACATATAGCCTATAGTTAGGGCTAAAAAACGGTAGGCTGGAAAACGAATCAAGCTACTCGATGATCGATCATTAAAAGCTCGTTTGAGCTCGATTCGTTAATATAACAAACCAAGCTTGAACACATATTTTTGTTCGATAAGATGTAGAGCTCGGCTCGAGCTCGACTAGTTTAGTAAAAAAATAATAAAATATGTGAAAAAAATATCAAGCTACTCGAGACTAAAGCTCGTTCAAGCTCGATTCGATTAATAATCAAACCAAGCTCAAACACAATTTTTGAAGCTTGATTAAAATTCAAACAAGCTTGATCATTACTATGCTCAACTCGACTCGAGTCGACTCATTTACACCCCTACGTATGGGGACATAAAAAGAAACCCAAGCAGGCCGAATTTTTTAGAATTTCACTAAAATTCCAGCAAAAAAAAAAAGTGTGAAATAAATACGAGTAAAGAACAGGCTCTTTACAAAGGCAATATTACTCATCAACACTAAGAAATTAATGCAAATAACTACTCATACAAGGGCTTTGTTTTAGAGAAGCAAAACCTCAATGAAACACCAAATATTTACAGCTTTTGATTAAATTGGTAAAAAGTCAATTTCTCTCCCATATCTATAACCCAGTGTTCTAAAAAGTACTAGTCGGGCGGCAGACTGCGGCCTAGCGCCTAGTCGCCTACGCAGAGACTGTGCGGGGTTAGGCGGAGCCTAATCGGAAAAATAACATAGGTGGACAAGGGACCTAGCCCCTGATATAACCTCGCTAGTAAACCCTGTCAGTAAAGAAGATACTACTGATGATCCATAAACATTGAAATTATACAGAAGTAACAGAACAGCATCAGGATCTCAAACCCCACAAAAAAAAAATCAGGAAAAAAAGTACAACTTTAATTAAAAGAAAAAAGAAAAAAGGGGTTAAAGATGCTCCATGAAATTGAAAGTCAAGCCCACTGAAACACAAACAAAATCAATTCAAAAACATATCAGAAAAAAGTAAATATACCACAAATCCATAACCAAGAAAAACTAAAAAGGCAAAAAAGAGGAAAGATTTCAACAGAAAACAACAACACATCACCTGCCCAATCATCTTGTGCTTAAGCACCTTCTCTTTGTCAAGAATCTTGATTGCAACATTCTCACCAGTCTCCAAATTCCTAGCAAACTTCACTTTAGCAAAAGTCCCTTCTCCTAAAGTCCTCCCCAATTCATACCTCCCCACGCGCGTCCTCCCACTGTTACCCCCACTCGCGCTCCCACCACCGGGACTTGATCTTGATGACATCACCATCTCGAAGAACCCTTAAATCTGTACCTAATATGTATTGATCCAATCAAAAACTCAATCAATTTTAGGGTTATCCTCAGATTTTCCCTGATTTCCCCCCAATACAAATCCCATCCATCTTTATGTTCTAATAAATTTCCCTTTCTTTAATTTTCTTGAAACCTAAAACACTATAGCCTCTTCTTCTTACAAGGCTGCCAAACCTGAGACTTCGCGACATTCATCTTCCCTTTTTTGATTCTTTTTTTTCTCCACACAAAAAACAGGACACACCAGAAAATAGAAATTAGATCAGAAATTTTTCGGGATTTTCACAGAAAAAGGAAACCCTTCTCAAAAAAGATGCAAAGGCCATTAATAATCGTTAGATTTATGAAAAGGGATTGGCTGAAAACGGGAAAAAGATTCGATGAATGTATCGAAAAATGTTTTCACATATTGTTTTTGGAAGTGTGGGGCTGAGATGTGTCGGGAAAATTAGGCTAATTTCGAAATAAAAGCTTGAGCGACGGCTTAACAATGGAATGAAATTAAACAAATAAATCTGGTTTAGTGCTTATTTTAATCCAGGGATTTGGGTTAGAATTAAACTTAAAATAAATCTGTGGGCGTTTTCGATATAATACGAGGAAGAGTGGACAACTGAGGAAGGTGATGTCTGGATGGGTAGGCGTAGGATACGGTAGGGTGTATGGATATTTATGATGAGCCCTCGCGACTAAAAGTCAAAAATCGATACTCGGTTTGGACACGAATTGCTGAATTGACTCCCGCACATGGTTTGTAGTTTCCATAATTGAGTCTTGTTTGGCAGAAAATAAAGCATATGTATAGCAAATTGTTTTTTATTATTAAAATCATTTTTGGAATTAATTTACATTTCTTATAAATGATAGATCTATTCAATTTTCATTTTTTTAGTTTAAGATGTATTGATTTTGTTTATTTTATTTGTTTTAAATATAATCGTAAGGGAGGAAGGGGAAATCCGAGGACGCCCTGGGTAGGAAGCAGATTTCAAGTTTCACTTATTGTGTTTCAATTTCCATTCCACTACATTAATTTGTGTATATGTGTTAACGGATAAGTATGTGTTGTTGATTTTCAGATGTATATACACATGTTCATCGTCCAATGGAGTGGAACAAGAAAATTGATTACGGTATTGTGGTATGAGAACATATTTTTGCTCCACTTATTGTGCTTCCACTTTTTGTCCATTCGTTGGATGGTGGACATGTGTTTAAAAAAAAAAACATGTGGTGTTGATTTTTAGATGTATATACACATATTCATCATCCAACGATGAAGTGGAAAGTAAAATCTAATTTTGGTCCTGGGAAGAGATTTTTTGTTCTACTTTATTGCGTTCCATTCTATCGACGGTGAACACGTGTTAACGAGATAAATATGTGTTATTCTTGTTGTACAGAGGTGAATCCTCCCCTATGAATGGGGTTTTAGCTCCCCAAGTTTTTTGAAATCTCAATGTTTTATGTGTATATTTATTTTAAAATATTAATTTTTAGTACTAAATACTTTATTTTTTATCGATTATTTCCAAAGTATTTCGGGCCCTCCAACGTTTGGTCTAAACAGCCTCTGGTGTTGTATATTTTTATATCTATACGCATACGCCAATCCAACAAAGTGAAAGGAAGTGGAAAATTATGCATTAAACCACTTACGTCATACTCGATCCCCGTATTGGTTTTATTTATACTCATTAATAATGTGGTATTTGATGTACTTATAAACCGTCAACCAAATTATTTATGTAGTTATTGTTAGATAGTGGAAACATTATTTGTTTGATGCACATGAGTGATTGGCTAAATTATGCTTTTAAAATATTTTATAAGATATTTTAAACTGAGAGACAAATAATCTAGAAGGTGGGCACGTTATATTAAAATTTAAAACAAATGGTTAGATTAAAAGATTTTATTTTATTTCTGACAAGGACTAAACGTTTTTTTAAATGTACGGATATTTCAAATTTGTACGAAGATTTCAAATAAGTTACATCATTTGAACTATAAAATTTGCCACTATTGTTTAATATTTTGTGAGGTCTTTGAAATTAGTTGGTCCTAGGTTCTATCCGGTTTCCTTTCGTTTTTTTTTTTTTTTTTTAATGTGTTTCAACTGAAAATTTGTTTGCACTAATAATACAAATATGTTACATTAAACATGAAAGTTCTACAACAAGAATTATAGTTCTCAAAATTTTCTTTATGTTTCGTTAAGCAAATAATATTGGAATGCAAATTATTACTTAATTCATTATAAAATAAATATGTCCTTTAGGTTGATTCAAAAAAATTATTCTAATGTATCCTCGGCCTCATTTTTTTGTGAACCATCGAAAGAGGAATTATATTGATTAGTTAGTAAACATTAATTATTAATTAATTTAAAACGTGCAATGTCCTACTTGATATTAATGATGTGGATTCTATGTGACAAATGAGTACTATATTTAAAACAAATGAGAGATGATACTTGGTATCACGTGTATATTAGAGATGAAATTATGGGTTCAAACTTCATTATTTGTGTATTGGTTTGAATTTGCACTCATAATAATGTTTTTATCTTTATGAAAATAAAGGTAAATATTTTGTTGAAAATGAACATATTAATTTTTAGATTTTCTTAAGAAATAAAAATAAAAAGCATTGTTATAAAAATCTCTGTCTAACCCCGATTACATCCTCGCTAGACACTACTCATTAGGCTGTCGTCCGCTCTTGTTTTCTTTCGACAGCCCCTCCCAACCCCGCCAAGTCTCCGCCTAGGTAGTAGACCCCAGATGCCGCCTAAATAATGTATACCCTTTTTAGAACACTGACAAAAAGATAAAAACAAAATAAAACCAGGCCTTAAATTTCAAGATTTTGTTTTTAAAGTAGTTTACTGCATTCTTCATTCAACTTCACAATCCTTTTTATTCTTCTTCTACAAACAAAGAACAATTTCTTCACGTTTTTTCAGTTTACTTTTCCTTATCATTTATTTACAAATTACAATCATTCTAATAAATTCACTATACCCCTCCTACCAAACATGCCAGTGTCCACTAGCGCATAGGACCCAAAAAAACATTAGAGAAACTTTATAAATAAAGCCCGCAAAATTAATTTCTAACAGAAAAATTTTCCACTAAATTACATTGAAAAATTCCACTTTTGACGTCCACATTAAATTGTTAAACTTTTCTAATTGTTGGAACTCAATTGCCACTGAACTTGCTATAATTTCTAAATTAATGAAGTGGGGTTTTGAATTAATAAAAATAAGTATAATTGTTTTTCTAGATAGATCATTTTATTTTAATTAATTAACCTCAATAAAAGTGTGTTGGGTGTAAATTCCAAAATCTTCAGAACCTGTATTTTAAATTGGTATTTACTATAATAAATAACTATTAAGTGCATAAAATATTTTCTTAATATTTAATCAGCTAATAAATAAATATTCACTCAGAAATTATATACATGATATATCTAGATCTGTAAAATAAATACATGATAAAAAAATTTAATTAGCTAGAACAAGAAATTAAGATTTGGATAGAAAAAAATGACCTACCAAAATGTTCAAATAAATTGTAGGTGGCTATTTCTATTTTGCATTGATTTCCAACAAATAATATTGCATGTATATTATTTAATTTGTGCTTGTCTGATTTTGGAAGAAAAATTCTCCAATCCCCACCACGATTGTCCCTTTAATTTGCCCTCTTTTATCTTTATTGAAACATGCAAATTCCTAATAAATTGATTTTTCATATATATAGAAATATTGTCTCATGCATTATTAGCAATGCGACAACTTAGGCTAAATTAATCACATGTGTTGATGTGTATATTTTGGACTTATCCAGCCTTTTCTCTTCGTCATTGTGGCCCCTTTTCCTAATGCGAAATAATTAACAAAAATGGATAATTGCAAAAAAATCCTTAAGATTGATCTAATTACAAAAAAACATAATTTTTTAAAAATTACAGAAAATCCCTTGAGATCCTGATCTTTTTCATAAAGAAAAAATTTAAACCTTTTCGATTTTATAGAAATATTATTGTCAATTGCCCCCTTAAATTTAAGACATATTAATCAAACTTGAGTTTTTTTTTTTTTTTGTAATTAGCGCAAACTTCATGAGTGTCTTTGTAATTATTCATAAAAAATAACAAGAATAAAAGAATGAATTATCCTTTTATTTAATCCAGAGGAGGAGCCACGTTGTGGCTCAGGGGGCCCCTGGCCCCCAACTTTTTCATTTTTTTCATTTTTAGTACCTATATTTTTAATATTTAGTATTTTGGCCCTCCTTATAATTTTGTTGGAAAAAAATTATTCCATGAATTTTAGTAAGTTAAATTAGAGATTTTGTGGGTCTTATTCTATCTTATTATCATCTTAAAATTATATTATTCATCAAAAGATAAGTTTCTCATTATTATTTGCTAATATATATTGAAAAGAAAATTATAAGAAAAATGATAAATTAAATTGTAGATAATTTTGTGATATGCAAAAGAGACTCTAAACAAGTTAAGGATTTAATGATGTATTTTGTAAAAAACTACTAATGAATATTAATGTATTCTTTTGATACAAATGTAATATATATAAACTTTATTATCTTGTATATATACACAAATGTTATTTTTTGTTTTTTACTCTTGGCTAGAGGCGTCAATTTCGATACACGACACGATAACTCGATACCAACTTAACACGAATTTAATATTTTTTTGAATATTTAATGTATTTTTTATTTGTAATTTTAATTTTTCTCCAT